>CM031237.1:634275160-634875160 GCA_018340775.1 Taxus wallichiana var. yunnanensis | reverse complement strand
AAACATAGACTATGGGACCAAATATTGACAATTTGATGTTGCAATTGGAAACATATGTTAATAAACTCAAAGGAAAATGGGAAAAGGATAAAGAATCCCTCATCTCTAAGCATAAGGAAGAATTGGAGGAAAAAGATAAAGAGATAAAGAGGATGAAGCGAAAACTAGAAGAGACAAGATAGGTAGCACATATAATATTGAAATACAAACCCCCATCAAGTGTTTATGCTATCTAATTGAAAGAAAAGATGTTGCAACATAAACTTACATGCATTGATCTGACATGTTATATGAAATAAGCTCAACTAGGAGATTATTTAATTTATATTAGAACAACACAAATGAACTCCATAACTTTTTATGTGAGATTTATTAGCACAAATATGCCCTTTAGTATGATAGATATTGGATTCCAATTTTGTATATTGGAGATGTCCAATTTAAGGCCCTATGCTATTATTTTTTGAATGAGTTGGATAGAGCCAGGAAGATGGAAGAGTATAGAAATTTGGAGAATTTCTAACCATTGTTTTTAAGGGATAAAGCCACAAAATATGAAGAAATTACAGAGCAATATGAAAAATATATAAAGAAGAAGGTGATCAAAAAGAGAGTGTTATAAATGAGGACAACATCCCATACAGAAGTTAGAGAAATGATCAGGGAACATGGGATTCAAGTCATACAAGCATGCCAAATGAGATGGAATGAGATATCTCTTGAACTATAGAGGAAATATATGCACTCCTATCCCAAAATAATACCAACTTTGAAAAGAGTGAACACATACATTGAGATAACTAAGGAATGTGAAGACAACTAGTTTCTTATAGGATATCATCCACCAATTTTTCATTTTCCAATACCACCATGGACATGTGACTTACGTCTTAGTAAGAGGATACATGACATAGTTTGGAGTAGATTCATGAGGAATGGTGGTTATTTCTTGTCAAAGGAAGAAGGAACAGATACCCCAATTGATTTCTGCATGAATGTAGTTTTCAATAGCATATATATGAAGCCCTTGAATGAGTACATTCAAGAGATTAATCTAGGGGTGTGATGAGTTGTGTTAATTTCCTTTATAAAAACTCATCTTTTGTATTTTGTTAAAGCCATTGTAGTTATGTCCATGTATTTTCCAAGTACATTGTTGAACATTACCATTACAACCTTGAACTTGTGGCATAATTACTAATTAATATAGTTACATCTAGTTATCTTTATTTTATGGTATTTTGTGTGCATTTATTCTTATTATATCAATAAGTTTTTTGAATGATGATATGTGTGATGTCACTCTTGGTTGTAATAAAATTTCCATATGCAACAACTCGTATGTAGTGAAAGAACCATCTGCAATGACTTATGCAGTAGTCAAAGGAGATCATCTACAACAAAGAGTTGTGTTATGAAGATCTTTTAGGAGGTATGAAGAATGGTATTCAATTTTGTACGTGCCATTGAAAAAGTAGTTACAATTGGAACTTGTAAAACTGGGAGACAAACCAACCTTTGATCTGGCCATTCATTGTAAACTAGTGAACAATGACCTAAACACGTGATCAAAGGAACTGTCAATTACCTAAACATTTTTGTGTTTATTATATGAACACTTGTTATGATTTTTGTAACATGTGTTGAGTCTCACATTGTTCTATTAAATATCTTTCACTTGTTCTATCGAATATCTTTCACTTAATTTTTGAAACTCTTTGTTGTACTCTTCTTCTTCTCACGTCTTGTTGTAAATGAGAAGGTATAAAAGAAAGGGGTGGTGTTGATAATTAAAGGAGATTATATTCATTATTCATTTGCACTCATATTCTAAATCGAGTTAGAAAGGGGATTTCTTTGATCCTATGTTCATTGATGTAATTTTCATGCAAGTTCAATAAAGATCTAATTTTTGTTTCTTAGTCCTTAGTTTCATAATTTAGGAGGGATTAGCACCAAATTTAGGGCCCACTTGCGGTCTGCTACACCCCTCCATTATTTTATTGTGTTGTTTTATTGCATGTTTGTTTACCTAGGAACAATTTAATTTTTGTATCTGCATTCTGAATCTACAACTTTTTTGAACTGATAATGTTTAGAAAGCATTCATTTCTAGTTCTAAGTTTTGTTTACTTTCAACATTGTTATTATGATAGCTATTTATTTCTAACCTTCTAGATCTCCGTAACTATGCATACAATAATAGAAATATTTCAATTTTATGTCCCCTAGTTTGATTATTAAATGAATTCAATTTAATGAAATTCATATTAGTTGTTGCAAAGTTGGTTTGCACCACTAAGCACAATGTAAATATTGAGTTATATTTTTTTACACGATGAGTAACTTTGAATATATAAATATAGGTTTTTATGATGTGCTAATATTGGGTTCATATGATGACTTTTAGGTGATACTTATTAGACCATGATTATAGATGTTGTAATGCACATGTTGAACTACAACGTGCCATCAAATGTCATTGTAGGAAGTGGTATGTTAAATCATGTAGAATAATTTACGGGTGAGTGTTCTCATTTTTTTATCTATTGGTGATGGCGGTAATTACTT
The DNA here is from genome assembly GCA_018340775.1 of Taxus wallichiana var. yunnanensis. Taxonomy (NCBI): domain Eukaryota; kingdom Viridiplantae; phylum Streptophyta; class Pinopsida; order Cupressales; family Taxaceae; genus Taxus; species Taxus wallichiana. The sequence goes on along the minus strand of CM031237.1, from coordinate 634,872,589 downwards.
GTGTGGTGCTATGAACTCGAGTGAGATGAGGTATAAGAGGAGAAAGAAGAGGCACAAGCTAAACTAGTGAGTGGGAGAGAGACTATAGGAGGTGGCTTAGCATGGGATATTTTTAGATGATATATAGAACTATAGACTCAAGAAACCACACTTACGGTGTTGGGAATTCGGGACTATGGAATAGTGCTATGATTTAATAACAAACAAAATCATGCACACAGGATCTAAACAATTCCCCAAAATCTATAGCAATGGAAGTATAAATTAGAATAATCCAAATTAAGACAAAGTACACACACATAACACAACATGTACCGTGGTTCACCCAATGTGGGCTACATCCACCAAAGATGGAGATCCCATATATATAATACAACAAGAGTACAAAACAACTCTTCAATACAAGAGTACAATGCATCTCTCCAAGAGTATCTCCTCTCCTCCAGATCTCTAAACGGATCTCCATGAGTGCAGTACAACTATGCCTCCAAACACCACCAAAAGATCTCACATAACCAAGAACTACTACCAAGTTCTTTGTGGATCTACAAAAAGACCTCTCAAATTGGTCTACCATATGTGCAACTATGACTGTGCACCAAGAAGTAAGTTTGTCTCTCCATCACTGCATAACCTATGCAAACATGAAGACAACCTCCTCTACAATATCTATATCTACATGGATCAACAATACAATATGATCTCATGGATCTACAATATAAAACTATATCTACATAGATCTATAATACAAGATCTCACCAATATGTGGATCTACAAGAAGAAACTCTATGTGCTTTACATACTATGCAAGCCATTACAATGAGACAATAACTATATAAAGAAAATACAGTAGAAGATGTTACCCTCTTCTCACCATTTAGATGTACCTACTATTTCCTTTTGTCTAGCTCCTCTCCATGGAGACTCTGTCTTCATGTAACATGTTATTTCTTTCTCTTCTTCTTCTTATTCTTCTTTTTCATCGTCTCAATCTAGGAGAATAAAGGATCTAATTCAATCATTCTCTTCAATCTCTTCTAAACCCTAGCTTTCATGCTTATATAGGCTTATATAAACTTAGGGAACTTAGCCATGCAATTATAGTTAATAGATATACTTTAATGGTAAAAAAAAAGACTTAATTAAAACATCCTTGCACAGGTAACCGATGCTAGTTATCCCTAACCGATGTCGGTTCCTCCTTTCTTGACCGATGCCGGTCATAGGTGACCGATGGCGGTTTTTCCTAACCGATGACGATTCTTATGTTTTCTAGCCACTTTGTAACGCATGCTCCAGTGAAGCTATTTATCTCCACAACCTAACATACGGTTGAGTAAATAGTATTACATTGGTAGGTACAAGATTATCAAGCTCAATCATGGAGACATAGATCTAGTGTTGAGGCCTTAAGTTTAAGATATCTAACATTTATATGCACTAGTAGTGGTGAGGAGGACTAAGGGAATTGGAGCAGATTATATTAAAATTTTTGTTGCAAATAAATGTGATCATTTATATTGGCATTTTTATCATGTGTATAAATTACATGTGTTATTAATTATGGATGATTGGCTTGATGTGTATGATGAAATGTTTTGAAGTAGTGTTGAATCGTAATAATGATAATGTTTTATGTTTTGTATTAGATATATTATTTTTAGAATAGACTATAAGTGAATAGTGTAGTAGAAGCGTTGTCATGTTAAATGTCCAGATTGTAAAATTGAAAAATTTGGCCATGACAACTAAGCCCCCACTTGAAAATTTCCCCTCTTAGTCACTATGAACCCTTCCTCTAGCCAACTTATCCTCAATTTCACCCTCATTTTTTTAATAAAAGGAATGTACTAATAATATTTTAAAGTTTTTTGATGTGAAATGATGTATTTCTAAGGTGATTCAAGAAGTCGCTGAGTTTTAAGAAGAAACAATTATCTTTGGAGGCCTAGAAAGGCTCATTTTTGGCCATTTTACAACTGGTGAACACCCTCTAAAATTTATAAGGGAAGACGTAAACCATCTAGAAGTTGTGAAAGATAACAATGAAGTTATCTAAGGTAGTTTATGGAATTTTTTTGAAGATAATTGAAGTCAAGAAAGAGTTAAGAAAAACCGGGTCATTTTGAGCACAGGGAATGAATGCTCCAACAAAGAAAGTCAACTTTTTGGAAGATTTTGGGACTTATGAGAGAATTTGGAAGCTCTTCAAATAATCAATGTATATTTATTGGAATTTTCCATATGATAGAGACATAATTTTTTTCCTAATCATTCAATATTAATTTTTATAGTTTAAGTCATTGTTGTTGCTCCTTCGTGCTAAAAGGGTGAATAGTGCCAAAATTAAAATTGTAGGAATAATTGGATCCTAACAATGTATATGATTATATTAAAAACTTATTTAGAGTCAAATTAATCTAATTTTTAACCCTAAAACATCATTCCATGCTCCCACGCCAAAAATCATTCCTAGTGTCCTAAAATACGCTTGCAAGTAACATTAGCATTCCAAAAAGTTTGGAGAAAAATTATTCGCTCTTTGGTGTTCCCTTTTATTTTCCCTAATGTACAAATGGATTAATGGGGAGACAAAATTTCACCCCTCCTATGGATGTTATGTTTTCATCACTTAAAACTTGTGACTTGAGTGGTTAGGTGAGCACAATGCAAAAATAGACCACTTTTTCATGATGGAGACACCCTTGGAAAGTTTTTGAGAAGTTTTTGTCCCTTTGGCTTACCCCCAGGTAAAAATATACAATTGGGACAAAAAAGTTCACTCCCCTTCTCAAATAGCTGCCAGACACATGCAAAACCTCAATTAAGCCTCATGTGCTAATTTCTAACCCCTTACATCTCACTCACATGAAACCAAAATGACAACACTTGTCCAGATCAAGTGTGAAGCTCACTGGATGTCCCATGTATCCTTTGTCACTTTTTAACCCTATTTTTTAGGGTGTAACCCAAGCTCCAACCTCCACCTGACCCAGGTTAATCCTGGTTAGGTTAGATGTGAGTTAAAGTGCAAATGAGTGAGTGAAATGTTTAAAATTCATACTTAGCCATTTTTAATGTTTTAAAGCTTCATTTTTCCTCCAAAATCTCACTCTCCTTGTTGTTATGTTGCTAAAAATATGTTAGAGGCCTCATATACTAAAAATGGAAAGTTGCTCATATCTCCCAAACCCCTTGTCCAATCCCCATGAGATTTTAACAACTCATTCTCAAAAACGCCTTTCAAATGAATCCAAATTTGCATTCACTCATGGTCTACATTTTTTTCAATTATATACAATTTTTCCTCAAATAAAACTCATTTTTAGATTTGAGTTATGGAAAATGAAATCCTTCAAAAATTGGAGCAAAGCATCCTTGTGAATTAACAAAACTTTTGAGATCACTCTCATTCCATTCCAACATTGGGAAGACCCACTTCTAAAAATAGTAAGCCTCACTAACTATAAATATTAAGTGTTGAAAAAATTTCATTCTCATAGTTTTCATTGCCCCTTACACATCAGGGAAACTCAAAAGTGCCAAATTAAGCAATTGATAACTAAAATGGACTTCTCAAAATAAGGCTTACTAAAAATAGTAAGTGTCGGGATATTGGTCAAGAAATAAGGATGTCGAGCCTCTCATGCTGAAGAAATAACACCTAGATAATTTTGAAATAGTGAAGAAAAATTTAGTGACTTAATAGATTCATGATTTCACACTATGCACTTTCAATTGAATGAAGGAGAAATTCTTCTATTTGGAGGAGAAGACCTTTTCTAATGAGTAACATATGAGAAAGAAGGTGTTTGAGAATCTTGGGGTTAATTCCATTCAAAAAGGAAACATATGTGTCATGGAGGTGAATTTTTAATCCAAGAAGAGAAAGGTGATGATATTCATGTTCTAACTCCAACATTGTGTTAAAAAGGATCATCATGTTTCCATATCAGTGCAAATCTCGAATCATTGTTTCTAAACATTCATTTAATGCCTTGAAGTGTGTCCACATCTCACAAGAGGGGTAATTTGTAATCACATTGTTCCAACTCAATATGAGTTAAAAATAAAGAAACTTCATTCATGGAGCATTCACTCAAGATCCATCAAAAATAAGTTCTTCATCAACAAAATATTCCCCATCTCCGGATTTTCACTTATCTCTCCCCCTCCCCCTCTATCTAGCATTCCATTTCTTCATTGGGAATGTAATTTTCACTCTTTCGTATTATTCACTTAAGTGACTTAATTTTGTATTGTAAAAGTCCCTTTTCAAAAATAATAAAAGGAATTAACTTCATTCCTAAGGAATGTGAAAAGTCACAAGTGGTGGTGAGATGAAAGGTCACATGGGGGAGAGGAAGAAACACCTTGTAAGATATAAATTGATATGGCTTCTTCATTCCAAAGGGTTGGAAATTTTTCATTGTTGTAAGTTGTTGGATTTCATTACTACTACAAATAATAAAATATACATTCTTCTATCTATTTTCCTTTCCTATGTTCTTCCATGCTCTCTTTTCCAATTTTGCAAAAATTTGATCTTGTAAAACAAAGATGGGACTTTGTCTTAGTGATTAATGAATTGATAGAACTTTGTGTCTCTGATTTATTATTCTTATTATTGATTGCATGGTTGAATTATTCTAATTAAATGTGGACCTACGTTTATTACTTCATGGTGAGAATCTGCTAGTTCCTACTCACAACATTAACCCTATCCCTATTTCCCCTACTCCCCTTTACCCCTCTCCAAGATAATTCCTCCCTTGTACATTATGTTTTAGTAGATTTTAGGATTTAAATTTATTCTATGAAATAAATCGCTAAAACTCATAAATGACAAGGTTTAACGATACCTATGTTGATGAGAATAGAAGAAGGTAGATATGAATGCACTTACAAAGATTATTTTCCAAAGAGTCGAGAACTTTCACACACACAGACAACTTTAACAAGAAATATATTAGATAAAAATGAGGTCATTTTTTCTTGGAAAAGGTCAATCCTAAGAACTAAAGAGATTCTTTTGATGAGTGTCAACTCATCTTTAGAAAATCAAGCTTAAAATAATGATAAAAATACAATAATATCATGTAATATAAATTAAAAATGTAGATTTGATTCTTGGATACAAGTAGCCAAAAAACATCTTTGATGATAATTTGGGGAGGATTGAAAATTTTGTCTCGGTAGAGGTTGGCCTATTCACTCTATTTAAGTAAAAATTATAGCTTCTCAATGATGCCATCTAGGTTAGGTGTGAGGGTGATTATGCATAAGCTTAACTTGCATCAATATCGGATTGCTCGAACACAAATGGATGGAGCACAATCGGTACATTGAAAATGGTGTTTGGTTCATATGAATCTCCTAAAATGGTCATCTCTAAGAGACACATGCTTACAGAAAAACATTAGTCATGATTTACTAGATATTAGGAAAATATATCAAAATGTATCAAAGATACAAAATAAGGTAAATTTAATCGGGATCAATGTCGATCCGGTGGATCGAGTGTTGATCTGAGACAATCAATGTCAATTGCTATCAAAATTGAATTAATAAAAATATGTATTGTAGAGCCTATGATTATGTATGGAATATTGGATATTCTTTTTGAAAGCTAAAGCATGGACTAATATATTGAATTTGAGAATAGAATGTTACTATTTTAAATACAAGAATTCACCTTTGATGAAGATAAAACCTAGGTGTCTGAATGTGAAGAGATATTGCTAAAAAGGAAGTATGAGACAATAGGAGGTCTTGATCATTCCACGTTTCTATTAATTTTTGAAATTGAATAGCTTCACCATGTCACTTGTGTTCTTGGAGTCTATATGTCAAATTGATTTCATAATCCTTAGGCAAAGGGTTGAGTTGGTTTTATATGATTGATGTTGTTTTAACGGATCACCATCAATCCACACTAATCAACACCGATTGAGGATAACTACACAAATTTATGTCCAATTCAAGGAGAATAGTTGAATTTGGTTTCAACCATTTCATTTTTGGTTTTTTTGGTTTTTAATGGTTTAAGGTTGTTTTGAGCTCGTGGGGGGTTGTTAGGAGGTCGGTTTATTTAGATTTATTTATTTATTTATTTTACTTTGTTTTACAATTGTAGGTGGTTATGAGTAGTAAAAAGGTAAATACAATTTGGTATAAGAGTATATTTTTGTGTTTGATAACAAAGGGGTGTCCTATAGTGTGTGCACGCCTATGGGAGTTAGGGTTCTCTAATTTTGGTGTCTACATTTTCACCCTTTTTTTAGTGGTTTGTGATGGACAAGCCACTTTGGAGAAAAAAAAAGTGAGATAGTGTGAGTTATGTCGATAGGTGATCACCCCTCAAATTAAGGGTCATCACAAGTGAGTGTGATGGTCATCATTTTTAATGAATGAATGGATAAATAAATACCAGAGCATATAGGCTTGTATAATATTACATTTGTGAGGAGATTTGTTTCAATTTAAGATGCCCCAAGACCAGGCATGAAATGTATTTCCATAAAGGTGGGCTTACACGACTAAAAATTCAAATGATAATGGAACCAATGGGTTATCATCCTATAGATGTATGACTTGTAAGAAGTGAAGGGAAAATGTTCCTAATATGCTACATAATCCAAAGTGTGTGTTGGGAAATGTAGGCTCTTTTGTATGAGATGTAATTTTGGATTGTAAAGGGTCCCTGGGACCAAAAAGAAGCACATAATTGAAAAGGGTGCAATTCACAAGGGATCATTGTAATTTTGATGAATCAATAGAGATTTCAAGTGAATTGAAACTAATTATAAACGGCACCAATCAGATCGAGAATCCTATATATTTCATTTGGATAATCATGAGAGGCCATTGTGTTCATTGTGTTTACAAAGATACTTGCTATAAATTTATGATTTTCTCTATTTTTAGAGATGAATGCTAGCAGGAGTGCAAATAAGATACAATGGCCATGTGAGATAGATGTATGTTCATGTTTTTGTATTTTTAAGTATATTTATTTTGTATTATACGTGGATATAGTATTGTCGTTGATCACTAGGATCAACGCCGATTTAGATAGGAACGGTACCAATTTGTAGAGATTGGTGTCAATTTGATATGTTTTAAAAATTTGGGATCAAGTTTGTAGTTCAATGACTAACAATTTTCTTTTTTTGTTTTTTTGAATGTATGGGAAGATACACCTACTGATGAGGGATGGATTGTCTCATTTTTTTGAGAGGTTATGTGAGTATTTGGGGGATGATGATGAGGATATTTTTCGGTGTTGGGGATAGGTGGATTGCACTATTACTTGCGTGCTCACCATGATTTGGAGATGATGGTGGCCTTATTAGAGTAGTGGGATCTAACCACGGGGACATTTTGGTTGGTGAAAAGGGAGATGAATATCACCCTCGAAGGATGTATATAGGATCTTATACTATCTATTCAAGGTGAGTTGATTATGACGATTGATGAGACTATATGGGGCAAAGCGATGATGAGGTTTTATCGAGATGGTTCCTTAGACATGAAATATGTTGCAAGGGGATTTACATTTGAGTATTTATGGGATGATGAGGTAGTTGGGAGTACCTATACCATGATGATTATGGTGGGTATCATTTTTATGCTCTACTAGATTCCGATGGAGGCCATTTTCTGTGGGCATTAGTAGGGGTTGTAGTGGACATGGTTGAGTATTAGATAAATTTTTCTTGGTGGGGTTGCTCTACTGGCACCGGTGTTTATGAAGTTGTGTGAGTTATCGGTAGATAAGAGGTATGTTTTGGATGTGACATTGATTTTGGAGTGTTGGGCATATGAGCACATTAGATTAATCCATCCATGTGGGATTCCTTGGTCTAGATGGAATGATAGCACTTTTTGTTGAGTTTTTAAGATGGATGATTGATTTTACCCATGATGTCGTATATTAAAGTCTATAGTATTATGCGGGGTTTTGGGATGGGTTGGGAGAGAAGATGATGTAGTATGGAGGCCATATATATGTTTCTCTGTATAGCCTAGAGAGGGGGATCAATTGTAGATGATATAGCAAGATATATGGATTCGGGGATGAAGGGTAGATATTATGGAAGTAGTATAGTTTGGATGGGTGTAATGGTAGTTCAGATTGGTACAGGGTGTACTAGACAATCCTATCTTCTATAGGAGAGGATATGTGGATACATGGTAGATGTGGGATATTCAAGAGATGTTGGAGGAGGAGCTATTATTAATCAAGATAGATGATTTCGGGGTGACACCTAAGTACGCGGTGTGGTGGTAGGGGGGTAGATGGTAACTTGAGGGGAGAGGATTGTGAGGGCATAAAAGGAGTGAGGAGAGGAGGATGGGGATATGGGGAGGTGGATGAGGGGAAATAAGGAGGGGCTACTTCATCACCGAGTGGTTATTTAGGGCCTTAGTGGTGATCTAGGTTGTACATTACCAAAGCATTAAGAAATGTAACAATCACCCCTTTGGTACCCCGGAGTGCATATTGGTACCAAACCAAACCATGGCCATCTCTACAATCGGGTTGTACTACCGTAATCTCTCGGGTCGCATTGATGATCACATTGAACTATCTAATGTGGTGATAGCAATCACTATCCAAATGGACCGTAAACATACCGTTACCCAATGTAGATTTGGAGATACTGATGTAAATATTGGTCGAGAGGTATGATCAAGTGAGTTCCTTAGAGGGTTAGGTGGTGAGGTTGATAGAGCTTAGATATGGCCACCCGAGATGGTGAGAATGGCTCAATACTAGGCCCTATGGGAGGAGATGAGATACTATGAGGGTATGGTGGGGGAGAGGTTCCCATAGGTTCCTCACTATGCATATTATGTGGATAGACAACATAAGGTGTCTCAATGGGGTTCTGCGGCTAGCACGAGGAGTATCGGTGGGCCTAGGAGGGGAGCCCGAGGGTGAAGTATAGGGTATGGAATTATCAAATGTATAGTTTACGATGTGATTATTGTTTGGTCCATAGGGCCTGATCCTTGATGTACATTGATTATATATATCTGTGTGTGTGTGTGTGTGTGTGTGTGTGTGTGTGTGTGTGTGTGTGTGTGTGTGTGTGTGTGTGTGTGTGTGTGATGTTTTTAAATATATGGATGTGTAAAATGTGTTTTCATGATTTTGATGTGATGTTTTATATGAGTTTATGGATATATTTTACATACAATGATGGTTATGGTACACCGATTATGATTTATGTGTTAATTGTGATGGATTTTAGATGTGATTATATTGTGTCGATGTTGATTTCATTTATTTCTATATATGATGATGTTTGAAATTTGTTTGATTCTTTATATGTATGTGATTGTAAATTTAATATTGGTGCACTTGCAACCCCAACTATTGGTAACATATAACTACCAATGGTTAGTACATTTTAAGGTTTTATGATTGATTTAATATGAAATGAGATATATTATCTAGTTTTTAGACATGTTCGGGAATTGCATGTATCATATATAAGGAATTGTGCTCTCTTTAGAGGTTCTAGGTTTTACCCCAATTTTTCTTTGTTTAATATTGTGTGAGCTAGTCACTACGAGAAGCTTGCATCTATAATGGAAAGATGATCAATGTAGTAATCTTTCCTAGGATGAGAAAGGATTGTAAACATGTTTAAAAAGCTAATCAATGCGGGAAGTTTTTAATTTGTCTCCATATATGGATTTTTTTGAGATTTGGGTAGTCATCCTTCGAGGGAATGGTCTATGATAATGTTATGATTTTGGTGGCGATAGCTAATATATATATTTTTTAATTTTTTTCCTTTGAGGGAGAAGTCTATAAAATGTTTTTATTGCCATGGTATTTTTATTCTTTTGGCCGAGGGTGGGCCTAAGAGACCATCTGAGGAGGGTGGGTTCGATATACAAGATAACATATGTATCCTTAGCATGTATTTTGTTGATGGATAGGGTGAAGTAGGGGAGTAATGATTATGGGGTCCCTTACTATGAAGGGGACTTGTCCATGTGGAATAAGCAGGGTTGTGGTGCCCATATTTAAGGTCATATTAGGTATATTGATGGGAGACCACATAATTCCAAATCAGTACGTATGTAAGTAGATTTAGTCTTTGTTTGAGAGTGGAGGATCTTAGTTGGACTAAGGTATTGTTATGTAGATATGTTAATAGTAGAAGGGTCATAAGTGTGAGGTGTTAAGAGGATCCTTTTAGGTTTACCATCAAGAGAGGCTAAATGATATGCCCCAAATCCATATTTGTGAGTGATGATGTATGGTCCAAGCCAATTTGGAGAAAACTTCTCATGTTTACTCTTTTCCATATTTGTGACGTGTTGATTTTATTTAAGGACAAGATCACCAATATTAAATTCACATTCTTTAAGGTGTTTATTATATGTTCATTTGATTCATTCTTGATAGATATTGATATGTTCGAGGGAAATTAGTAGGCATTCCTCTAGCAATTCAAGTCATGATAGGGATTCTTGACGATATTATTCTTCAGGATGTAATCTTTAATAGAAATGTGTAAGGATGGAATTTAGACTTTGAGTGGGAGAACAACTTTAGTGTCGTAGACTACGGAGAAAGGGGTAGCACTTGTAGGGGTTTTTGGTGAGAAAATTTGTTAGTTGGAAAAATTAGGTGTCTCCACTAACATTCACGGGGCTATGCCCCTCTGTATTAAATGGTGAAACTCCCATTATTGAATGATAACTAATATAATCCTACCTAAATGTTGTCGGTTGGCCAAATAGGTCAAGGATCATATAAGAGCACCTTGTAGTGAACCTATGGCAAAGTGTTTGTACATGGTACAAGGGAGGAAATTTCAGCGATGTAGGGTGAAGGAGAGAAATTAGGAAAGGAAGGTTATTGTTGTGAGTAGGACAATTATAGAGTTCACACCCAATAACTAGAGTAGTTCAACATTCAATATAGAGGAAATCAATAATGAAGCTATTAGTGAGATGGAAAAACTTAGACACAAATTTCTTAAATTCATCTATCAAAGATACAAAGCTCTTTCTTGATCACTATGCTTACAAAGTGCATATAAGAGGGAAAAGAGGAAACATGAGAAAGGGAAATGGAAGAAAAGTAGCTTTCATTTCTTGTGTAGTGATGAGTACAAAGCTTCAATCAATCTAAAAATTCACAATTGCTACTTGAAAATTTAACTTTAAGGATCCTTCCAATGGAGAAGCCATCTGAATTTATAGCAATGTGAATTGACCTCTCATCTTCCCTCACATGACTCTTCATGTTCATATTCCACTTGTGACTTTTCATTTTCCATTAGAAAATAAAAATTAAGTATTTCTCTTATAATTTTGAGAAAATACTTTTACAATTTTAAAAATATGTCACTTAAGTGAATAGGAAAAAATACAATGATGAATCCCAACAAAGAATTAGAAAGGAGAGAGAAGGAAGAGGGAGAAAGAGGGAAGGAGGGAGGAGATGAAGGAAATCCACTCCTTATGATGATCTAATTGAATGCCTTGATGCAGTCATGAACTCGAATGAAGAACTCTGACACTCCATATTGAAAGAAGCCTCCTCCTAAATGGTGAAAACTTGCAATCTTGAGATCTTTTGCATCATGAGAAACCTCCCTTTGAATGATCAACAATTGTATCCCATCAGGCACATCGAGTGAAGAAGTGAGAAGCACTTGATCACTAGACTATTGTAGACAATGAAGGATGCCCCAAAATACTTGATCAAACCATGAGCATTTTCCACTCCTTTGTAACTCGATCATGCATATGAACAAAGACTTGGGAGAACTTTCTCACACCATGTAACCATGATGTTTCCCACTAGAGCATCCTTAAGAGCTCGTTATGGAATCATTTATTTATCACCATGGGGAAACTATGATCTTTTAGAAGACATGCTTAGACACTTGGATTTTTTGCAATGAATTACTCCCTCTTGATGGATATTTCTTTTCTTGAGATATTCAACCCAACTTGCTCACCTATCCCACCGAGTCCAACTAGTTTGTCTCACTTTGAACAACTTACTGAGCTCACTCATCTCACTCACTTGGGAGGGACGATGCCTTCGACCTGATTGAAGATTTACAATGATGATATCTGAAGCTCTCGACCATTTTTAAATATCCTCTTGGACTACATTTTGCTTCTTGTTTGCAACTGTTGCACCCTCTGATGTCTTTCTTTACTTATGTACACTATTATGACCGCAGGGGTAACTTGGGTTGCCCTTTTTAGAGGAAATGCTCAAGGGGTTTTACACACAATTTTTTTGACAATATGGTCCATTTTCATGCTCAAAAATATGAAATTTTCATGTTCAAAAATATGAAATTTTCATGTTGCAAATTTGCATCACAATAGGGTTTGAATGTTAGTCCAATAGGCCCATATTGCAAAGGGAATTTGAAGGTTCCAATATTTACTAGCATGACCTATAGTTTTGGTAAGGATTTTGTTGAGGGTTTTATTGGAGGCTTCAGTTTGGCCATTGGCTTATGGATAGTATGGTGCGAAGAAGCTTAATTTGATATTGTAAGTGTCGTAGAGTTTTTGAAATTTTTATTTTTAAATGATTTACCATTATCTATGATAATTTTATGAGGGATACCAAAGAAATAGATGATTTGATGATGGATGAGATCAATGATCTTATCTGCTTTAGTGGAGATAAAAATGATATATTATACCCATTTTGTGAAATATTTAGTGCATGTGAAAATGTAATTATGTCTTTGGGATTATCAATGGTTAATGAGGCCCATGAGGTCAAGCCATCATTCGATAAAGGCCATAAATATTGAGCTAGTTAAAGGGCATGACTAGGGATGTGGGTAAGATTGACCGTTGTTGACATTTGATTAATTTCTTGATATAGTCACATAATATGTATTAATTGTAGGCTAATAATAACCCATTTGAAATATTTTTTTAGTAATGGCTAAGTCATTAAAGTGACCTCTCGCATATTCTATCATGGAATTCTTGGATAGTGTTGTCACGTGGATTGTGCACCCGCCGAATATTTAATTGATCCCATATTAGAACTAAGAAACCCAGATTTTGTGATCTTTTTGTTGAACCTCCACATACTAAACAGTTTCTCAAAAGTAATAAGAAAGATAAGGAGATAATTGGGGTAGAAAGCTTTCTGGGATCAGTCATGTTACTTCTAGTGCTTAGGTCACTCCTTCTATACTTGAAAATTTTAAGTAATGGGATGATGCTTTGAAATCTATTTAAGATAATGTTGATTTTCTCCTAAAGACTGGTAGCAAGATCACCACAAACCCTACCTCCATTACCAGTCTGCAAGAGGAAGTAAACTCACTCTCTAGTCAAATCAAAGCACTTGAGGATAAATATAACAATCAACTTTCCATTCACATAGTAGTTCTTGATCTCCTCCAGGTTCATATTAACCAGATTTGTGATGTTAGTGGGATTCCTACATCAGCATGGAAGAATGGGAGGATCACTAAGAATTTCTTCGAAGAGACCAATCTGGACCCTAATGTTGAGGCAACCATGAATCTATATAAGGAACTTAGGGTAACACTTAAGGTGTATAGAATTTTTTGAATTAGTGCATTTTTTTCCTCTCGTGTTTTTTGTGCAAATATTGTTGTGTGGTTTCCAAGCTATTGTTGGGATTATTGTAAGTAGTTGGCTCCTGCCTTAGTAATCTTATAGTTTTATCTAGATTTTTGGCTTTTTGATGGGGTGTGGACCCCATGTTTCAAAAAACCACTTTGTGCTTTCATTTCTATCTTGGATGTTGAGCCTTTTTAATTTAACTACGGTGGTGTGGTCCCTTCAAAACCATTTACCTATAATAAATAAAACATTCACAAGTGCATAAAAATCAGAGAATTACATAATATACTAGATATTCGAAGGAAAAATAGTGTTGTGAATATATATAAAAGGCTTGAAGCTTGTTATTAGAGTCTCTCAAAATGATAGATCCCTTTCACAAAATATCTAAAAAAAATTTAATCCATAATGCATCTACCTATGTATAACCAAGATGATTGAGCGATTATAGCTCCACCCTTCAACTAACTTTACTAAAAATAGAGTGCATTAATAACTAGGTAACAACCTCCCATGAAAATAGAAAAATTAATTGCCTTTGGTCTTATAACTTGGAGACTACTCAATAATGGTTGTCAAGCCTAGTTGGGGCCGATAGCTCCTTTATCTCCCTCTCGGTTCTTCTTCCTTCTCCTTTCGTAGCTACCATGTTCCTTTAATAAAATAAATGCTTAATGATCCCTTAGATCTCTTCTTCTTTAGGTCCACATGTATATCGATTATCACATCCACAAACTCACTCTTTGGAAACCTTCTTTGGAAATTTCTTGATCCTATTGATAACCTTCTTAAGCTTCGATTCATGAAGTTTTGATAAGAAACCAACTTGTAAATAGAATCAATGCTAAAATATTTTGTAACATCTTCATATTCATTCACCAAACTCTTAAAATTTGCAATGACTTGATCAATGGGAAGAACATCAATAGTTTAATTTAGAAAATTGCAATGGATTTTTCAAACTCCTCTGTAATATCATTCAATCCATCTACCACTTCAACTCATTTTTCCTCAAGATTTTTCATGAGATCTTGTAACACCTGAGCTCTAAATTCCATAGCCTTATAAAATTTGAACAACTTTGAATCATCATTGATCACACCTTACTTTAGAATAAAATTTGGATTGATACTTCAGATTTCTTTCCAGGTTTCTAGATCGGTTTAAGTTATCACTGTCTCCGGTAAGAAGTTCATTCAACTTCATAACAATAAATTTCTCTACATAAAACTCATTATACAAATCAAATTATCTTTGATTCATGGGTCTACATATTGAATCAATCACTCCATCCATGTTCTAACTACTCTTCCTTTTTACCAATTTGTTTCCACTACATGGAAAGATGAGTCATCAAAACTTGAAGGAATAGTTAGAGATGTTATAGCTTGTATAGGTTGTGTGATCTTGGCTAGTAGAGTCGTGATCTATTTGAATTTCCCCTTAAGACCATCTTTAGTTTCCATTTCCTTGTCATATTTTCTATCAAATTGTCTAGGGCCAATTGAACATCTTACTTAGCTCATTCAAGGGTAGCCTTCCCTAGAGAAAACCTGGAGATTTGATAGTCTACTACCATAATCATCTCTCTTGTTTTTCCCGTAAGAGGCGTAACTATCTCCGTAAACCTTTCTCTTGATCAATCGATAGATGGATTAGAGACAAGCCTTGGTTGTTTGGCCTACCCTTTAGGATTCAAATCTAGGACACTTAAGTCAACAACATCAACAATGGGTACTTTATTCTTTTTCTTAGGAGTTTTCCTATGCAGCCATTTGGGTATAGAAGAAGATGATGCAGAAGAAATTTCTCGCATAGTCATAGTGGTACTTAGAGAAAATTTTAAGAGTAAGGCATTGTTCATGGTCATAGAAGGTGGTAGTGATGTGGTGAAAATGGAAGGTGGTGTGGAAATGATGGGCCCCGGTGTGAGTGAAATGTAAGTAGAAATGGAAAGAGATTATTGGAGAAGGGAAGTTGAAAGTGGTGACCCTATCCCTAGAATCTCTCCAAATGAGAGTGTAGGGAGGGAAGAAAACACCTAAGCCATGGAGGGAGATGTGGCAAGAGATAGAGGAGAAATGGGGATGGAAGAAACAAAAGACAATGGGAGAGGAAGGGTGAGAACTAGAGGGGAAAGAGGAACTGAAGGTGGTGAAGATGGGAGAGAAGAAGAGAGAGGTGACTGTGATACCTAAGAAACTCTTGGTGAGATACTTAGATCTATAACTTCAGTTGACTACAACTTTGGAGATGCATATTTTTCCGTATGAACCTCAACAAAGACCCCGAACCTCCGAGAACAAAAGATATCTTGGGTGGCTTAGCATTAGGCTTGAGAGTTAACGTTTTACCTTTAGAGGGAGTAGGTTGACTTGTTATTGGTGATCTTGTACTAATTCTCAGTAACTAATTAATCCATCACTTTCGGTGTGATTCCCAAAGTTTCCAACCATTCATAGGTCCTTCTCAAAATTGGGCCAACCCTATCCTTTGTGTTGTTGTACTCTTCAATTGACCAATCTATCTAGGGAAATGATTGATTTTCAATATTATCTATTTTATAAGAAGGATCCAACACTTTCCCAACATCCTTTAATCCTTCAAGAATGACCGCAATCCCGTATTGACTTAATTCCTTCAAGGCCAGTCCTCTCAAACTCCCTTTCCCTTACAATAGCTTCATTAGGGAAGTGAATCCATATATACTCCGACTAGGTATGTGCACATTGGCTAGTTCATTTCGCCAAACTTATCCCAATAATCAAAATTGGTCCATGGATGGAATGTGTTTAGAGTTACCTAGGACATCTCCCCTAACACATTTTTGACTTTATATATACTTTCACATTTGTATTTCCCTATGGTAATGGGGATTTGAGCTTCTAAATTATGTCGATCATGTTGGATTTTGTTATACTAAAGTAATTGGTGCACTAACTCCATCAATACCCACTTATCGGTTGGGCATCTTAGAAAGTTATATGGAGCACCTACGAACCTTGACACTTTGAGGTAAGTAAATGTTGGAGATTGTAAGTAAATGCCTCCCCATTCCCGCACTTCTTGTTATGCTTCATCCGAGATCCTTCAATTATACAAATTATTGTCAAAATAATACAATAGAATAACAAGGAAAGCATTTCTCACTCTCCAAAAGTTATTAGGACCTTCCACCATAGTAAGTTGTGGGTACTAATACTATATTTGAGTAGTGCTTCTAACTCCTTTTTTATTAAAACCTTGATATTCTCTCATTCCGTCCACTCTATAAAAAGATAATAAGTCATAATTTTTTTCTCAAAGTCAAAGACATCTCCCAATTGGTAACATATTGAATTACTTATGTGCTTCTTAATTTTAGCTATATAAAAGAACATCCACTCATGAAAGTCTCTGGTGAAGCAATACCCACAATCCTACTCAATAGTGTGATTATATAATTTACCTCTTGAATAAATTTTGAGTGGAGAATTGTCTTAGAAACCTTGACATTCTACCTTTGGTATTGGCCAAGTAGCTCTTGGCAACGATCTTCTTGTAAACTTTGCTTTCTTCCACCCAATGTTTGATTATAGAATTTGGGGAGATGTTGAGCAGATGAAAATGAAATACTTAGTAGGAGGCACACAGAATGTTAGCACGAGAGAAAAGCGCACGCTTAAAGGTGTGTAAGGATAGGGAGAACACGCATGCGAGAATATAAGGGCATTTGGGACTTAGCTATTTTTATGTTTGTGGGCTATTTTTGGAGATAGTATACCGAGCACACAAACCGTAAAGACTTGTGTGACACGCATCTACTATTTTTGGAGGAGCAGATACTAAGTACTTTGCATGGGTGTAAGCTAAGAATAGATTTGATACTTCCAGTTAACTAGAATAGGTCTATTGTTAGCGCACTTGCATGTGTGGCTGTGATTGTAAAGGTGCATGGCTATTTTTAGCATGTGACCTATTTTTGGAATTATATAAGTAGTGAAGGGAAAGTCCCCACCCTTATAAATATGTAATGATCTGCATAGTAGAGGGGTGTGTGTTAGAATTGAGTTACTGTAAAGTTATGTTGCTAAATCTGATACGTGCATAAGCTATGGTATTATCTATTGTAATAAGCTTGTATGTATTTATCATGTTTGATATAATAACATGTATTGGTTGAGTCAGTGTTAATCCTAATTATAATTGGTTCTTTCATGCTTGCTTTCATTATGGATATCATTTAAATATGTTACTCTTGAGATCTAGATCTGAACATGCTCTTTAGAATGTTGTATTAATTTTGGATATGAATGCATTGAGTCTTCATCATGCTAACATCCTCTAACACCAACCATAAAGAGGGGCCTGGTACCTTTACATGATTTGGGTGCACTCACCTAGGCTAAGTGATGTGCCAATGCGCCTAGGCTTTTACTGGTAAATTCTAGGTTGCATCATTGGTTCCGTTGCCAGACCTCTTTTTAGTTGTTTTTAGAATGGTTCGTAATGAATGAAGACCTACCGATTGACCCTAGCAAGTGTTGAGGAGTGGATACATGATCTAGAAGAAGAATACACATGAAGGTTTAACACTAGATGTGAGTTTAACATGCGCGCATGGGTGGAACAAAATTTGTATGATAGTTTATATGAGAACTTCTTCACCATTTTTCTAGTAGAGTTATACGATTGGCTGATTGCTTATGAGTCTAAAAGGAATTGGAGGTATCGTGCACTTTTTTGGAGACGAGAATAATTATAGGACCTCTATGATACCGATCCGATTTGGACACGCGTTGGGGATACTTGGTTTCATGGTGTCCCGAACAACTATATTGTAGATTACTCAATTTCCACTTATTATTGCCCGTGAGGTAGCAGAGAATTCCAATTTTTACGATATCCCAGGGAACTTACCTACAAGGCATTCGACTAGTGATAAAAATATTGATGGTAACCCTAAACTTGGAAAGAAAACCAATGGATAACTAAACCCCACCACACGCGGGGCTAGGAGCAGTTTGGTGAAATATGGTAGACCTAGCGGTAGAAAGGAAGAGAGAATAAATGTGTCTTAAGTATAATGAGGCACGTGAGAGGGAGATAGAGAAGCGAGGGATGTTGTAGAGTGAATGACATTGAGGAGAGAGATGGCTCACAAAGGATTTGGAGCTCACACAAAAGGAGTAGAGCTGAAGCATCAGGAACTCCCCAATTTGGGAAAGCATGACAGGGAACCCTCCTTGGCCTCACATAGAAGTGCACTAATAGAGATGACCTAGGTCAGGTGCGCATCTGAGTCTACCTGGAAACATTTCCCTTGCGCTTGGTCTTCTAGTATCTAGTACGAAAAATAGTCAGCAAGATAATTTAGGTAGTGAGAGAGAAAGAGTAAGTCATATAACAAGCACATTGATGGCAACACAAAATTCTTTGTTTTTGTTTGGGGTACATTTTCAGCTTATCTTCTTGCACTTAATTTAGGCGCGCAAAATTTTTGACTCTCTTTTGGGAGTAGTAACACTTCACAAATTGTAGGGGTGCATTTCAATACTACTATTAGGACACAGGAAGTACATCTTCTAGTCTGACTCTGGGTATAGGTTCAAGATCAAGAGGTATAGGTGGTTCTAGTTCTGGTGGATCTGGTGGTTCTAGAGGCAAGGGAAACACATGAGGTTTTGGATTAGGTGGGAAGGGTCTACACCAACCCCATAATATTTACATGGAGATGTCTCTTCATCTTCCATAGTATAGGGGCATAGAAGATGTTGTTGAAAATGTGCACATGTGTGAAATACTATAGCACGCAAAGGGAATCACATCTTTTGAATGCATGGCAAGTCAATTCGCCACTACGTTACAAGGGCAATGCATACGCCTAGTACAGAAAGTTTGACCCTAATTAGACTTGCGTAGACTATGCAGCTTTGAAATATGATTTCCGTAAAGAGTTTCACATCCCCGATTTTTAGCGTAAGAGTATAAGAACGTTCAAGGATATTAAGCAAGGCACTACTGAGAGTGTCAGAGAGTATGATGCTCATTTCAAAATGCTATTATCTAAGATTTCTTATGATATTCATGTGAGCCAACATGGACAATGGTTTGTTGGAGGTCCGATTACACCCTTTAGAAGGGTGCTATCACATTATATATATACCACCCGTGTGAAGCACTTGAAGTAGATTTACATGCTTGAGGCGCTAGAAGTATAGACACTGGGGTGAGCCCATTTTTAGAAGCATAGATTACAGCTATGATGAAATAGTTGGAGAAGCTATCGGTAAATTCAGAACATGAGACATACATGGGGATTTGGTGCACAAATTGTGAAGTGAAAGGTCATAAATGATAGTTTTCCCCATAGATCATTACACTTATTTCTTTTAGACCGTGAGATATGTAATTTAAACCATGATGCTATCTATTGCCCATTATTATAATGCACAATAAGGAAGAATGTATCTTGTTACTTTGTAAGATTTACGGATCCGTGACTCACGATACAAAATACTAGTGGCTAATTGGTCGATCCATGATGCTATAGATAATAGTGTATGACATACAGAGTATCGGATAACTCTAAAGGCAAGAAGAAGCATCGATTGGGATCATAATCAAAGTGCGCTATGATCGAATGAAGGGTGTTTTGGAGGATGTCCCGGCAGAGGTCGAGGATACCATGGTGGATTCGAAGGACAAGGCCGTGGTGGTGGACGAAGTGAGTTCCCTCATGCAAAATGTTATACATGTAAATCTCCGACCACTACAGTGTGAATGTCCTCGAACATTACATGTTCTTTATGTGGAAAGAATCATGGTTATGAGGAATACCCGAACTTGTATGAGCATCTTAGAAAGTAACATAAATAATAAAATAAAGATGCAGGGATGGTTAGGATACAACACATTGTGGAAAACTAGTGGATGCCTAAGTTGGAACCAGAATCTGAGGCATTGCAGTAAATATCACTACCCGTGTTGAAGCAATGCACACCAAAGAAACATTGCAGTAGAATCCTACCATCACTAAGGAGGAGGTTCTACATCTACGGTACCCAGATCCTTTCCATTAGGAGGTTTATCAGGAGACCATGGAGGTACTCAAATATCTTCGTGGTGAAATACAATGTTTAAAGGAGCAATAATGGAAGGTGGAGAAAAAGAAAGCATCGAAATGGTCTAATATGATATGGATGACTTGAAAGAAGTGTGCAAGATGTCGCGCTAGGAGAATATCATTCCATTGGTAGAGAATTGGTTAAAGGAAACACTCGTGTGTGTAAGTATTGATACTAGACTACAAATCCCGCATGTAAATCTTCCCCCTCATAGCCTAGATTATGACAAGGAAATCACTTTGAATGTTGTTGTGGATGGGTCGCTTTTGAGTAATATATTGATTGATACAGGTGTGGAAGTCAATGTTCTTACTTTAGATTCATGGCTACAAATGCGGAGACCTCCATTGCAGCCCTCTTTGAATGTATTGTTAATGACTAATTGGACTAAGGCAACTCCCATCGAGTGTTAAAAGATGCATCCATTACCATATAGGGAGCCAAGTTTACTAGAGATTTTAAGTTTTTAGTGCTTGTAGAGGGAGATAGCTTCCCACTCTACTAGGGCATCCTTGGTGTTATATAAATAATGCTAATCTTCAATTCAACAAGGGTTATATCAGTTTTGAAAATAAGGAGGAAAGATTTATTATCCCTCTAACAAATGGAAAATATGCGCCCTATGTTGAGCCTTTGAGTGAGGAAAACCTGAATAGGATTTATTTACATGTCATCCGTGACCTAGAGGTGTTTGATCCAACTAAAGAATGAATTCTTCATTGGGAAGATGCATAGTCTCATTAGCAATACCGCAAGTTTTACTTATGATAATTGGGCTCATAGCACTTATGAGCTAGTACGGAAAGAATTCATGAGTATAATTTCTAGGGATAGTAGACTCGCGTTGTATCGGAGAATAGGTAATAACTCGCACCTCGTTACACTAGAGAAGGAGATCCCACGGTATTTATTCGCACCATGGAGGAACAATGTGTAGACAATTTGGAGAGACAAAATATGCTAGAATATACCCTACACAGACAACAATGTGTTAGTCAATGGTTCATAAGGATAATCTTGTAGGATGGAATGAAATTAGGATTGCTCTTACTACTAGATTATACAGGAGAAATGCACCTACTCATATCTACACTTATGATGGTAATCAACCCGTTCAAAGGCCACGTTCTAAAGTGTGAGAGACTCTAGATAGAGGGGCAGAAGATTTACCACCTTTGCTTTGGGTGCAAAAAAGTATTCCACTTTACAAGGCTGCATGCATGCTTGGTATGTATATGCGGAACTCTAAAGAGAGACTGGAAATTGGCAGGATTTAATTACAGGAATGACCCAAGCATTTGAATTATTCTCTACTAAAATTCCAGTAGAAGAGGCATTCAAGGTTATAAAGCGCTTAACTATGGGAGATAACACCAAGGTAGAAGAACTCATTCAAGAGTTATTTAATGAGGGAGACTCAAGAGTGTGATTTGCTGGAGAAACAGAGAAAGATGCCACACTACTTAAGTGAATTTTCCTTGAGAAAGAAAAAGGAAAAATGGTCTACTTAGTGGATGATGGGGAAGTAGAAAATCTAGATGTTGAACATTCAATGGGTAGGCAAGAAGTGTTGGATAGTGTAGATAAGACCATGCACATCTATCATGAACCTATGAAGACAAAGAAAGTGAATATTTAATCAGATGTTAAGCCTAAGGAGGCCATAATTGGAGACTATTGGTCTAACTCTGAAGTGGAAAAAATCATTGAGTTACTATGGGATTATTAGGACTTATTCCCTTAGGGATACCATGAACTTAAAGGCATGCATGAATCACTAGGAGATATGAAGATAAAACTTAAGGAGGGTGCACGCCTAGTCAGAAAGAGACCCTACCTGGATGAACCCCAACTTGTGTGAAAAGGTTAAAGAAGAGATTGAAAAATGTTGAAGTCTAAAATCATCAAGCCCTTGGATGAGTATGAATGGGTTAGTCTAATGGTGATCGGTATCAAGAAGGATGGTTAGATTAGGATCTGTGTGGACTACAGGGAGTTGAATGCTACATGTGTGATTGATCCCTTTCCTATGCCATTCACTGAAGAAATACTAGAAGGCGTTGCAAGGGGTGTGAAATCTATTTGTTTACAGATAGATTCTCCAGGTATCATTAGGTTAGGATTACACATGAGGATAAGGAAAAGACTACTTTTACTACTAAATGGGGTAGCTTTTCCTATACTATGATGCCCTTTGGTCTGAAAAATGCACCTGCTGTATTTTCATGCATAGTTTTTCAAGTGTTCAAAGATTTTATTCACAACTTCTTGCAGGTTTATTTAGATGATTGGATGATGTATGGAATTTTTAAGGATCATTGTGACAATCTACGCTTAATGTTTGAATTATGTAGACAGTTGAGTATTTCTTTGAACATCAAGAACAATGTATTTGCTACACCATTTGGAATAATGTTAGGACACATCATCTACAAGGAAGGTTTTTGGTTGATCCAAATTAAGGTTACAGTCATTATCGGCTTGGAAGAACTTACCAGGTCAAAGTGAGGTGCATGATTCTTGGGTCACACTTGATATTATAGAAAATCCATAAAGGGGTATGCTAAGGTTTCTGCACCTTTAGAGGAGTTACTAAAAGGAAAAGGTACATTCTACTGGGAGAACCGCAGCAACACACATTCAAGACATTGAAGGAGAAACTTACTACCATGCCTATTCTATGCTTTCCTTCGTGGGACCAACCATTTCATGTACATGTGGATGCCTCTAGCATGACCATTGGCGTGGTGTTGGATCAGCTTAGAGAAGGTATTATAGATCATCCTATCTATTTTTATAGTATAAAGTTGACTCATGCAGAGAAGAATTACACAACTACATAGCGCGAAGCTTTGTCAATGATCTATGTGCTACATAAATTCATATAGTACCTACTAGCAACACCATTTGTATTTTATACAGATCACATGGCATTGAAGTATTTGGTAAACAAGCCCATTTTACAGGGGCGACATATGCAAATGGGTACTCTTATTCCAAGAATTTGATTTCACAGTTGTGGTAAAACCAGGAAAAGTAATTCTAGACGAGATCATCTATCCAGGATATAGTCGGGAGAAGAAGCACAAGCAATTAAAGATACCATGCTTGACGTGACGCTATACATGTTACAATGCACGCCATCAGAATTAGAGGACATTGTTATCTTTCTATGAACAGTATGACACCAGAAGGAATGAAATCCTTAGATAAGAAACAACTTGCTATATGCGCGGAACCCTATATGTTGATTAGTGGTGACCTATACAAGTTAGGCCGGGATGAAGTATTGTACCATTATGTACTAGAACATGAGCACACAGATATCATGGAGGAGGATCATGGTGGTATTGTAGGTGGGAACTATGCAAGTGACGCCACTGCGTGCAAGATTTTACTCACTGGATTATGGTGGGAGACTTTGTATAAATATTTTAAGGCATATTGCAAGGCTTGTGATCAATGTCAACACCTTGGGAAACTAGGTCAACAAGATGAAATGCCTCTAAGACCTATTACTAGTGTAGAACCATTTGAGAAATGGGCTATAGATTTTGTGGGTCCTATTTCACTAGTTGTGCAAAGGAATGCGTCATGCTATATCATTACTTACACGAGACTATCCGGCAAGGTGGGTAGAAGTACTACCTACAGAGGATTGCATGTGGCTACAACAAATGTTTTCTATGGGAAAATATTATTACAAGGTATGGATGCCCTTTGAGTTTGACCAATGATAGGGGCACACATTTTTGAATGAGACAATTAGAATTTTATTGGATGAATTCATGATTGCACACCATAAGACTACACCATATCATCCTCAGGAAAATGGGACTATTGAGGACTTCAACAAAATTTTGAGCCATACATTGACAAAAAAATTTGATGTTGGAAGAAAATATTGGGATGATAAAGTTTCCAAACTACTTTGGGCATATAGAACAACATATAAGCGGCTAAACAAGGCCACACCTTTTCAATTGGTGTTTGGCATAGAAGTAGTTCTTCCTATGGAATTCATGTTACCTTCTTTGTGTATTGCACACATTGGAGGTATCATTGATGAGAAAGCATTAGAAGAATGGATTGAAAAGTTAATTAAGTTGGATGAGCAATGAGCAATAGTAATTTGGAGTTAGAAGCAAGAAAAATCCAGTAGAAAGCATGACATGATAGGCACATTATGAACAAGAAGCTCGAGATCAAATAGATGGTGCTTCTCTATGATTCTAATTTTCTATGCCATCTAGGAAAACTCAAAGTACATTGGTTAGGACCATATGTTATCACTCACATACTTGAAACATGAGCTTTTTAGTTAGAAATGCTTGATGGAATACGATTACCTAGTTACTTCAACGGGAGTAGGTGAAGCCCTACTATAAATAAGTCTTCTTGGTGTTTGTAATAAGGTAGTATTGCCATTTAGATTAGGTTTTCAATTATGTATTTCCTTCTTTGTCACTATGCTTTGTCAAAAAAATTGTTTTGTGAAATAAGCACATTTTGCGCATCAGAAGTTAATTACCATTTGTAGTATTTTTATGCACAAAGGACTACACATACCATTTGTGTTGGTTGGCTATTGAGAAATGGGTACACATAAAGGAACAAACTATTGTAGGTGTTCTTAAAAGCTTGAAGAGTTTGTGAAAATAAGATTGCTTCCAAATAAATACCATGGATGGAGATAAATGAAGGAAAAATATAATGTGAGGTAAGCGGTGGCCGTGGAGACTACCAGGAGAAGGTGCAGTGATGAGGTACTCAAGTGCATGGAAGCATGCTGAAGAGAATCTTGTATCCAAAAGGTAGGAAGGCACGCTAAAAGGTTATGAATAAGGCACGAATATGTACTACGTGGAAAAATGTGAAAAGGGTCACTTAATGAGGAATGTTGGTAGGTGAAGGAGTAATAAATGCACCAAATTTTTGAAAATATATATAAGGAAGGGATACAAGTTCACTCTTAGCATTGTAAATCACAAAAAAATTAAGAGCTAAGTGCAACCGAGCTGAGCAAAGAGTATTGAGGTGCGAAGAGTGTGAAACCATATATGAGGAGAAGATTTGTGCGCAAAAGAAGCTTACATCCCCATTGGTGAAGGATTTTAGCAAAGCAGAGTGTGTTGAAAGAGATAGGGCACATGATTTTGACTAGGGCACACAGATTCAAGCTAGGGTTTGAGTTTGCATGTTATAGAAGCTAAAATGTGAGTGTTTGAGGATAGAGAGTTGTAATTTATAGATGGCACCAAAGAAAGCACCAACCGTATGAGAAAAAGGGAAGAAGAAGGTGGAGGCAAAGGTCGAAATTACTCCTGAGAGAATTTTTTTAGAAATGCAGTACCTAGAAGGTGTGATAATGGGACAAGAATGGGATTCTCACGTCAGAAAAAGAAAGATCAGTGACTACAACCACCGCACATTAGAGAACAAAAAGGAATTAAACACATTATTGAATACAAAGACAAACAAGCACACATCTAAGGATATGTCGGTGTATGATGATGTAAGAGAGAAGTTGCTAAAGCATATTGGAGTTTACCAGTTGTATGAACTCCCATACTTTGGAAAGTATGAACCTTTGTACCAGTGGCTGATGAGCAGGGTACATGAAAATTTCTTCTACTTCGTCGATGCAGGGTAAGGATTACCACCGCTCTGATTTCCACTATAACAAGATTGAGGGGCACATGAGTGGACCTAAAAAGTGACTTAATAGATAAATAATCCATCTTGGAGAAGCAGGAGTTAGGATACACCAAGGGTCCACATAGAATAAATATCAATAAACTGAAGAAGTACCTAAGCGCTATGCAATGCACATCAGTCACTAAATTGAATGATCAAGAGAGATGGTCCCAGGTGAACACAATGTGGTTACACATTGCAAGGAGAATGTCACAAGGAACAATATACAACATATAAAGATACAGTGAGGACACTAACATAGAGGAAGCATGCACAAGTGAGATAATCAGTTTGAATGATGTCTTATTTTCCTTAGTATTTTTGGAGATCGAGTGTCCAATGGGTGAAGAACAAGATCTGGGAGTACCCCATGCAGAGTAAGTCCCTGGTGGAAATATTAGAGAAGTACTTATGTGAAGGGTCAATTAGTGGGCCATTCAAGCAAAGGGTGGAGATGTGGTATGACAAGCTCCACGTGGCATTTGAAGAGGAGTGGTGCATCCCCAAGGATTTACCTTCGATGGTGGGCAAGGTAGTTCAGTTCGCAGTATATCAACACTTTTACATCACACATTTTGCGATGAAGGATGGTACTTGAGCCCTGGTGTAAACTACCATACTCCTTCACAAGATGCTATTTATAGGCGAAGTCCATTAGTTTAACAATGTGTGACTCTTAAACTTTATTACGAAAAAAGTAGACTGTGACTACCATACGCTATGTAAGACCTATGTGTATCCAGGGAAGACTGCCTACATAGAGAGGCTAATATCAGATGTGATAAACATGAAGCCTATGAGTTTGGAAATTAGAGACAATGGGGTCGGGCTTATCTACCTTCGATTCAAGCTTAAGTTGGAGGGAAAAAAATATGTAGAGAATGATTTCAGACTCCCACGTTCACCTAAGGGAAAGCATATAGTAGAGAATGTACCAGCTCCGAAGCCCACTAAAACTATGGAAGTAGATGATGAGGAGGAAGAGTACAAAGATAGTGGTGGCTTGGTGCATAGAGGATGAAGGCAACCCTCGACAAGGTAGAATCTAAGTGTGCAAGTACTCCACCCCAGACACAAGAAGAAGGGGATGAATAATTGGAGGTTGGATCAGACCCTGAGGAACACCGCTTTAAGAGGGTGTTCAGGAAAACAAGGACTCAAGGCGCTACTCCCCCGTCAGTGTGTAGATCACCACGGATCTCTCCAAAGAAGGATACAACTGAGAAGAGAAGGAGAAAATCGAAGCTAGACGAGGAGGTGGAAGAGTCTCAAGAGAGCGTTCTTGGATCTCCCGTACCACCAGAGGATGTGGGAGAGCCAAAAGATGAAGAAATGAAAGATAGAGATGTGAAGAGTGAAGGAGAAGGGGTAAAAGAAGGAGAGATAGAGAAATATACTTCTTAGGAAACTAAATATCCAGCTCCAAATATTGGCGCGCCTTGATTCCTAAGGTGCCAAGAAGTAAAATGACAAGTAGAGAGTTTAATGTACCATCTTTGGGCTATGCTAAGGACACAAGTAAAATTTTCCACACTGTTTTCAAAGCACTGTGAATCCTAAGGAGTTATATGGATGGGAGCTGATGGATGAGGACATGGCCACCATGTGCACAAGAAAGAAACTATCTTGGTCTATGCACACACACATGGATGAGCCATAATTCGATGTATGTGAAGAATCCTATCTCACAAGGAGATTTAAGAAGTTACCTCATGCCAAACGTATAACCGTGAAACCCACTGTTATTGTTGATGAGCAGTAAGAAATGCCTTGGTGAAGGTATCTATAGAGGTGGCGCAAAATAACATAGATAAAATATGCCACTATCAAGGTGCTAAGAGAAGAGATCAAGGCCAAGGAAATTGTAAGTAAATGACTCCCATTCCCACACTTCTTGTTAGGATTCATCCGAGATCCTTTGATTATCTAAATTATTGTCAAAATAATACAATAGAACAATGAAGAAAGCATTGCTCACTCTCCAAAAGTTATTAGGACATTCCACCATAGTATGTTGTGGGTAGTAATAATATATTTGAGTGGTGCTTCTAACTCCTTTTTTATTCAAACATTGATATTCTCTCATTCCAGCCCGTATAAACAATATAAGAAGTCATAAAGAAGTTTCTCAAAGTCATCACATCTCCTAATTGGAAACATATTGAATTACTTATGTGCTTCTTAATTTTAGCTATAAAAAGGAACATCCACTCATGAAATTCTCTGGCCAAAGCAATGCCCACAACCTTACTCAATAGTGTGATTATATCATTTACCTCTTGAATAAAGTTTGTGCGGTGAATTTTCTTAGGAAATGTTGACATTTTACCTTTGGTATTGGCCAAGTAGCTCTTGGCAATGATCTTCCTATAAACTTTGTTTTCTTCCACCCAATGTTTGATTGCAGAATTTGGGGAGATGTTGAGCGGATGAAAGTGAAATACTTAGCAGAAGGCACACATAAGGTTCACACGAGAGAACAAGGTGCGAGTCAAAGGCATGTAAGGATAGGGGATAACATGTGAGTGGAATATAAGGGCAGATTTGGGACTTAGCCACTTTCACATGTGTAAGATATTTTGGAGATAACGTGTCGAGCACACAAACCGGGTAAAGACTTGTGTGACATGCATCGACTATTTTTAGAGCAGCTACTAAGCACTTTGCATGGGTGTGAGCTAAGAATAGATTTGTTATCGCTAGTTAACTAGAAGAGGTCTATTGTTAACACACTTTCATGTGTGGCATGTGATTCTAAAGACACATGGCTATTTTCAGCCTTGTGACCTATTTTTGGAATTATGCAAGTAGTGAAGGAAAAGTCCCCACCCTTATAAATATGTACTTGATTTGTGTAGTAGAGGGTGTGTGTGAGAATTGAGTTACTTGTGAAGTTGTGTTGCCAAATCGTATACGCGCATAAGCTATGGTATTATCTATTGTAATAAGATTCTATGTATTTATCATGTTTAATATTATGGTGTGTATTGGCTAAATCAGAGTGTTAATCCTGAGTATAATTGGTTCTTGCATGCTTGATTTCATTATGGCTATCATTTAAATCTGTTACTCGTGAGATCTAGATTTGAACATGCTCTTTAGAATGTTATATTAATTTCAGATTTGAATGCATTAATTCTTCATCATGCTAACATCCTACAACAACAACCCTAAAGAGGGGCTTGGTACCTTTTCACACTTTGGGTGAGTGCTCAGTCTAGGTTGAGTGATGTGCCAGCGTGCCTGGGATTTTACTAGTAAATTCTAGGTTGTATCATTGGTTCCGTTGTCAGGACCCCTTCTTCAATTATTTCAGGATGGTTCACAATGAAGACCTACCAATTGACCCTAGCAAGTGTTGAGGAGTGGATACATGATCTAGAAGAGGAATATGCATGGAGGTTCAACACCGTTTTGAGTTTAACGCACATGTATAGGTGGAGTAGAATATGTATGATAGTTTATATGAGAGCTTCTTTGCCATTTTTTTAGTAGATTTGTACGAGTGGATAATTGCTTATGCATCTAAAATGAATTGGAGGTATCGTGCACTTGTTTGGATGTAGGAATAATTTCAGGCCCTCTATGATGTTGATCTAATTTAGACACATGTTGTGGATACTTGGTTTCATGGTGTTCTAAACAGCTATATTTTGGAGTACTCAATTTCCACTTATTCTTTCCCAGAGGTAGCATAATTCCAATTTTTACGATATCCTAGGGAACTTACCTACAAGGCATTCCAATGGTGATCAAAATATTGATGATAACCCTAAACTTGGAAAGCAAACCAATGGCTAACTAAATCCCACCACACATGGGGCGGGAGAATGTTTGGTGAAAGATGCTAGACCTAGCGGCGAAAAGGAAGAGATAAGAAAGGTGACTTAAGTATAATGAGGCACGTAAGAGGGAGATAGAGAAGTAGCAAGATGTTGTAGAGAAAATGGCATTGAGGACCTAGGATTGGAACAAGATGAAGAACAAATAAGTGAAAAAATCAAAACCAGATCCCAAAGGATGAAATAAAAATGAAAACTTAAACAAGACTTACCCAAATAACAGGAAAACTCAAAAAATAGTTCCTCAAAAATCACTTAGGAGGTTCAAAAAAGGTCGCAGAAATTTCAGGGTGTCAAAGATTGGTCTAGTAAAAATGCACATATTTATAGGAGATCAAATTAACTACCTTGAGTTGGCACACGTGAGGTAGTTGGGCATTAAATTCCTTCAAGATCATATTCCAAATTTTCCCTGCACAAACCATATACCCATGCAACCAAACCTCCGAAGTATGAAATTCCAAAATTCTAACTTTGGACTTCAGAATTTATCACTCGAGCCATGAAAAATTCCTCCCATAACCCGAAATATGAATTTCCAAAGTTCTTAATTTCAGACTTCAGACTTTAGACTTTGGGAGGACCTTTTTGTGAAAATCACAATAGAAACTCCGAATTCGAATCCAAAATCTAATTAGATCAAACTTCAAACTTTAGAACTCTCACTTCATTTTGCATGAAAAATGCTAGTAGAACTCCAAAATCTAAAACTTGATTGTAAAGGCATTTTTCAAGATAAAATTTTCAAAAATTAAGGAAAAGGAAGGGTAAAGAATTCTGCAAAAAAAAATAATCGCCCTCTAGCAAGGATAACTTTTAAAGTTAATATTTTTGATGATCTCTTAGGGATGATTTCTTGCTATGAAATTTTCCAAAGAGCCTTTTGTAATCTATTGGGAAAATGAGTCCTAAGCCTTAAAAATATCTAGAACAAAACACAAACAAAAAACATAAATAAGCAAAGCAAACAAAAACGTGAAAAACACAACAAACAATATGCAAAACACTTGGAGGAAATAAACCTAAACTAAGTTATATAAAGTAGAACCTTCTCAAAAGCAATATTTGAGATGTATCCCATTCACAAGAATGGGTAGTGCTTCTCCATTGATTCTTGATAGGAAAAATTAATTTGCCTCCTTGCAACATGAAATGGCATATGGTCTACTCCACAAAGGGTCAAACTTTGTGTGCATCCCCATCTTGGCCCTATTAGCATCCCATTTGAGAACTAAATATCCTTCCATATTTTTTTGTTGGATGCATTCCTGTCAAAAGTATTATTATTCTAGGCTGATGTTGCTCCAAAGTCTTCATTGATTTGTTCCTAACTTCTTCCAACTCCATCAACTCGGAAAACCTGACTATCATAGGATCACTCTCCATAACCTCTAGTTGATGTGCTAACTCCAAAGAAGGCAATTCTAGAGATAACGGGAGTTTTTCTTCCCTACCATACAAAAACATGAAAGGGGAATTTCTAATGGCCCTTTTAGGCGTGATCATGTCTGCCCACAAGGAAGTCTTGAGTTATGTGTGCCAAGTTCGTCATTAGTTTCCATTGTATGCTTGATTATTCGTATGAGGTTCTTATTGCTAGATTTAGCCAAACCATTTCCTTGTGGATAGTAGTTGGATGAATTATTGAGGTAAAATCCATTTTAAAAATCCCACTCACTGAGTTTCAAACCAAAAAAATCCATGGCATTATCTCGAAATGATGGTGAATGGAACATCAAATGTTATCATGATACTTTCCAATAAATTGAGAACTAACTTCTCATTTCCTTCCTTCAATTCCATGACCTCCATCCACCTATTAAAATAATCCATCACGATAAGTACCCACTTATGTCCATCACTAGATGAAGGATTAATCATTCTAATAAAATATAACCCCACTCGAATAAAGGGTTGATCAATATGTATCGAATGGAGAGGAAGGGAAGCTAACTTCTACTTTCATGTGAAAAAGGCACACTCTTTACACTTTTTAACGCATTGATTGGCATCCTTGTACAAGTCTAGCCAATAATAACCAGCTCTCATGATCTTTGAAGTAGTGCTTCTACTTAAAACTTCCTCCCGATAAACCGTTTTGAAATTCTTATGCTATTTTTTCCACTAGTTTTGGCCCTATACACCGGAGGAGAACATTCAAATCCTTGTGAAAAAGAACACCATCTACCAAAACATAAGGAATAGATCAAAGACGGAAAATTTACCTTTGAGTCTTGCCTAGGTCAATGGGATACTCTCCCAAGAGAAGAATTTTTTTGTCTTCAATAGCGATCGGGGAAACATCCTCTTGATGATTATTATGAAGCACCATATCTTCTTCACCTTTAGATTCCAAATCCACAGAAAGTTATTGACATAATCCTTTCCCTCTGACCATCTTGGTCACTTTTATGTGTACATCATACTCCATGACTTAAGTAATCCATCCGGCACATTTTTCATTCATGTCTTTATTCAACAGAAAATCCTTAACCCCTGGATGTGACACCATCAGTTGTATTTTATAGTTGGAAAACATGTGTCTAAATTTATTCAATGCTTGAATAATGGTGGAAAATTTCTTCTCAACGAACGAATACCTAAGCTCATAATGCTTAAGAGACTGGCTGAGAAAAGCAATTAGAACTAACTTCTCATTTCCTTCCTTCAATTCCATGACCTCCATCACCTATTAAAATAATCACATCACGGTAAGTACCCACTTATGTTCATCACTAGATGAAGGATTAATCATTCTAATAAAATCTAACCCCCACTGAATAAAGGGTTGATCAATATGTATCGAATGGAGAGGAAGGGAAGCTAACTTCTACTTTCATGTGAAAAAGGAATGCTCTTTACACTTTTTAACGCATTGATTGGCATCCTTTTACAAGTCTAGCCAATAATAACCAGCTCTCATGATCTTTGAAGCAAGTGGTTCTTACTTAAAACTTCCCTCTTGATAAACCGTTGTGAAATTCTTTTTCGCTATTTTATCCACTAGTTCTGGCCCTATACACCGAGAGACAACATTCAAATCCATATGAAAAAGAACACCATCTACCAAAACATAAGGAATAGATCAAAGACGGAAAATTTACCTTTGAGTCTTACCCAGTCAATGGGATACTCTCCCAAGAGAATAAAATTTTTGTCTTCAATAGCCAATGTCGGAAACATCCTCTTGATGATTATTATGAAGCACCATATCTTCTTCACCTTTAGATTCCAAATCCGTAGAAGTTATTGACATAATCCTTTCCCTCTCACCAGCTTGGTCACTTTTATGTGCACCTCATACTCCATGAATTTAGTAATCCATCGGCACATTTTTCATTCATGTCTTTATTCAATAGAAAATCCTTAACCCGAGATGTGACACCATTAGTTGTATTTTATTTGGAAAACATGTGTCCTAATTTCTTCAATGCCCGAAATGGCAAAAACTTTCTTCTCAATGAATGAATACTTGAGCTCATAATCCTTAAGAGATTAGCTGAAAAAGCAATGGGTTGCTCCATCAAATCATCATTTTGTTGTGTGATGATCCTGAAATACTTCCTTATCCTGTGAAGGTGTAGAGAATAAAATCTTTCATACCTAGGATTCACCAACATGGGAGCCTAAGAAATAGTATTTTAATTGCCTCAAAATATCTCATTTCCTTCCTTTTTCCAAGAAAAGGGAATATTCTTCTTTAACATGGCCATCAATGGCTTGGCCAAGGCCGTGAACTAAGGGATAAACCTTCACACAAAATTTATGGTTCCTAGGAAACTCTGAAGACCTTTCTTATGGCTCAAGAGATAAAGATAAAATTACATGAATCCTTGCTAGGTCAATAGATAGTCCCTCTGCTGAAACAACATGTCCCAAAACTTGCCTTCGTGCACAAAAATATACACTTATTGGGATTTAATGAGACCCCAAACTCCTTGCATCTCTTGAAAACCTTTTCCAAGTGAACAATATGATCTTCTACATGTTTGGAATACACAGTTATATCATCAAGATAGACCAAAATCATGTCATTTATTAATCCCTTGAAATCCATGTCCATAGCTCATGGAAAGTATCCCTAATGTTTGATAATCCAAATGGCATTTTATTGTAGGTGTATGTACCCCACTTGGTAGTGAAGGCCATTTTGAATTGATCAAACTCTTTAACCAAAATCTAGTTATAACCTGAATAACCATCAAGTAGTGAAAATCTTTCACTCTGCCACTGTCTAAGAATTTGTTCCATGATGGAAGAGGATAATGATCCTTTAATGAGGCTCGATTCAAATCCTTGAAGTCCACACATAAACTAGATCTCTCCATTTTTCTTCCTAATAGAACTAGATTATCCACCCAGAAGAATGTTTGATGGGAAAAATGATACTAGCTTCAATAAGCTTTGAAATCTCCTTCTTCATTAGTGGCTCGATCTTGGGATTCATCGTTCTCTGCTTTTATCAAACCGTTTGGCATTAGGATCAAGCTCGATAGTATGTTGTGCCAAACTTGGATCAAAACCACAAAGATATTCATAACTCCATGTGAAAATATCATTATATTCCTAAAAAGTTCAACAAAAGCTCATTTTTCTTCTGTGAACATAATTTCCCAATTTTCAAAAAATTTTCTTCCACAACCTGAACCTATTCAAAATCATCTTCCTTGACCACCATATTGGCACTCTTGTCTTTTAACTTGATCATCTAAAATTAAAAATTGACTCA
This sequence comes from Taxus wallichiana var. yunnanensis, assembly GCA_018340775.1. Lineage (NCBI taxonomy): Eukaryota > Viridiplantae > Streptophyta > Pinopsida > Cupressales > Taxaceae > Taxus > Taxus wallichiana. The sequence goes on along the minus strand of CM031237.1, from coordinate 634,837,604 downwards.
AGAGTGACCAAACATTTTGGTAACTTATTAGTCTTCAACTATATAATCTGATCATTGTATGCTTCTTGTATCCTGGCTTGATTCTTCGATGCAAACTCTACTTCCTCCTGTAGGAAAAGAATAATTTGTTTATCACTATTAAATACCTTCCAAACCTACATTATCTAGAACAACGGGCTGAACAAAACCATCTTAATGGGATGTCATTCATCTTTCATGATATCAACAGCACGTCATATTGTGAACCAACCATAGCAAGCTTGTCAACATCTTGATTTTGATTCCTAGGAACCACGTGGATCCGAAAGCCTCAAAATATTCAATCAAATCCCAAACCTAGTTCTTGTATGACCTCAAAAGATCATTCTTTGACACGCACTTTGGGACTCTTACCTATGTATGATCAGTTCACTATCTCCAAAAATAGTTAAATCTTTGATTCCCTTTCTTTTTGAGCCAACTGATTCCTTGCACAAGTGCTTCATATTCGGCCACATTGTTAGTATAGTTGAATTATAGTAAAAGATGAGAAATATTTATCACCTTGTGGAGAAATCAACATGACACTAACACCTACTCCATTCTTACTCCTCGATCCATCAAAAAATAGCTTCCAAAGCCCTTCAGAGTTATTTTGGGTTTTGAGAAGTTGTATAACTATGTTTTCTTCATGAATACAATATGTGCCCAACCATGTTTCTTCAAAAACAACAAACCATGATTCTTCTTTTGCCAATGCCTCATCATAGGATCAAATTGATGCTCCATACTTACCTCATCTAGCACAATATCAAGGGACTTCTTCCACATGAGTAGTTGATTCATGATCAACAACTTCTTCTTCTTGATCACAAAAAGTATAGTTTCCATTTATGGGACTAGCAATATAAGGCTCAACATGATTATGAAAAATTGGCTATGCCCTTATAGTTACCTTAGTTCCGTATCGATTCTTAAGAATCATATGTGACCAATCAAGGATAAATAACCACCCATTTTGGCGGTGAAGTCTTGTGATAAACATATGGAAAAGAAAGGAGGAAGGTCAATGACTGATATGTCTTGTGTGAACAACAAGTTAGGACATGCATGAATAGTAAGCTATAGTCCCTTGATAATCCCATGGTCTGAACTATTGTACCATCCAACTGAAACAACTCCTCTAGAGATTGGTGTATATTGTATACCCAACATATCTGTAATTTCTTGGGCATGACTGAGATGCTAACACCATAATCGATCATGTTATGTACCAAATGTTTATCAATAATCAATAAATATAAAATGGAGGTGGCTTATTATCTTAGGAGAATTTCTTCCTTCCTAGTTGACACAATTTTGTAGCATTTGTTTCTCCATGATGTCACTTATTTTCTAGATGTACCAAAGCTTTTTAGAGCCTCTTGTAATAGATTTCTTTGAGAAGGAATTGAAAGTTCTTCCCACATAGTGACATTCAAGTTGGTCTTCTTCATCTGTTCTATAATACTAAAGGGAATTCCTCCTACTTTTCCAACATTCCTTTGAGTGTTGGCATCCTCCTTTGGAAAATGAGTATTTGGTACTATGATACCCATGAAGAATTTTCCTTCCTCAATGTCTAATTAGTCTATGTTTCTAGAAAAATTTCCCCACATCTTTGTTAGCAACTACTTGAGAATGAGCTTGAGAAGTAGATGTGTGATCAAACTTTGGAGGATTGAGTTTGTATTTCCATTTCTTTTTTGAATGATTATTAAGTGTTAACTTATAGATTTAATAATCTATATTAATTCCACAAAAATCTTCTTCTTTCAATTTACAAAAGTAGTCTCTTCAAACTTGTATTGATCTCAACTTCTTGTGTAGATGCATCCTCTATTTTTTCAGTAGGAGTATAATATACTTAACCATAAGATCTTGACTAAGAACTCCATTGGGGCAAAAATTTTATTATGGGGATAGAGAAATGGATAACACCATTCATAATCTTGACCAATTTTTTTACATGGACAAGGGCTCTAGGATAACTAGCAACAAGAAGGGGTTCCTAACATTTAGAGGACTTAACATTTGCAAATTGGTTTTGATGCTTGGTTATTATTTTGAAAAGGATTCCTGATTAGATTGATACTACTAATTTTGGGGATTGATAAGGATGAGCATATTGAGACCATTACCTTTTTAAGAGCTACCAATTCATTTCCAAAGGTTTGAAGCAATGTTTTAACCTCAAGAGATCATTTTGAAGGGGTAGGTGTAGAGGAATTGGTTGATTAGTCAATGGAGGAAGTGGGGCAATAGTTGATTATTAGTGGGAAGTTCATGATATAAAGGCATGGGTGGTCTTAGAGCTATCTTCCAAGCTTGAATCAAAGAATTTTCTTCTCTTATAGTGATATCATAAGCATTAGAAATGTCATTCTCTCCCATTGATTATATCATAACTACAATGTCATTGTTTAAATATCTTAAATAGTATAAGAATGCATTTTTTGGAGAGGGTTTTATCAATGCTAGAATCCTATTCCAAGTCTTTTGGAATCAAAATTGAAATCACTCATATACTCTTGAGGAGCTCTCTTTATAGTGGTGAGTTTCTCCATGAGTGACAATTGATCACTCTTATCCTTGAAATGTTTGTAAAATTTTTCTCCTAAATCATCCCAATGAGGTATTGAGCCAATGCTAATCCATGAAACCATTGGATTACTTTTCCCTTAAAGGAAATAGCGAGAAGTTGAACTACAACATTATCTTCTGTGACATTATGGACTACACGATGCTAGCCACATCTTGAATATGTTCTATAAGAGTAACACTTTTCTCTCCTGTATAAAATGGTATACTCTTGAGCACAGGTACATGTATAACATCACATTGGGCTAGTGAAAGAGGACTACCACATTAAAAGCTGGAAAATTTGAGCTCATGTGAGAGGTGCTTCCATAGTAAAAGTGGTTGATTCCTCCTTGGTGGTAACCTTCCAAATGGGGTATTGAATGACCTCTATAATGAGATGATGAAGCTTCACCCTTTCTTCTTCTCAGAGAAGACAAAGAAAATTCAATACATAATACTTTTCTTTCTTTAAAGAATCTCTTATATGAACTATTCACATAAGTTAACACACAAAACTCAAATCCAGATATGTGGAGTCACCAGTACTTTGATTCATAAAATACTAAGAGGAGTACCAACTCTTAGTTGTCCCACCGGGCATGCCAAAAATATTTTCACATGGATCATACACCCATAAATCTTTAAGTGATCTTGTGTAACATGGGAACATCCCCAAGGTGTGGACCTTGTCGCCTTGGATGAACCTCCAGAGAAGGCCAACTTCCTTTCAAACTTGGTGCACTTGATTTAAGATCAAGATGTAAGGCTATAACACTTGAAATAAAACTAATCTACTTTGTTCTTTGAGAATAGGGATAGAGGGATTATCATATAACATATAAAATGGTGATGCACCAAGAATCAATGGAACAAAAATATCTACTTCATTTGCACAATTAATATTGTGGAATAATACATGACATGCACATCTCCTAAAAATATTCTCAATCACTGAATCGATGTAACATAAAACTCTAAACAACAGAAGGGATTTAAGATTTTCCACAACTGAAATACAAAGATTTATATCACAACTTCACCAATAATTGAAATAAGATAACTGATTTAAAGGCAATTTAATTCACACATACAAGGAATTAAACATTCACAAGTACTTAAAAATTATAGAATTGCACAATATACCAAATATTCGAAGGAAAAATAGTGTTCTAAATATATATAAAAGGCTTGAAGCTTGTTCTTGGACTTTCTCAAAATAATAGAGCCCCTTCAAAAATATCTAAAAGTTTTTAATCCATAATGCATCTACCTATTTATAACCAAGAGGGTTGAGTGATTATAGCTCCACCCTTTAACTAAATTTACTAAAAATAGAGTGCATTAATAACTAGGGAATAACCTCCCATGAAAATAGAAAAATTAGTTACACAGTTGACCAAGTCAACCCTGCAACTTCCACTAGTCCTAGAGCTTGAGACTACTCAACAATGGTTGCTCAAGCCTAGCTAGGGCTGGCAGCTCCTTTATCTTCCTCTAGTTCTTCTTCCTACTCCTCCATGTATCTAACTTATTCCTATAATCAAAGAAACACTTAATGATCCTTGGATCTCTTCTTCTTCAGTCCACATGCATATCAATTTATCACATCTACACACTCAGTCTCTTTGGAAACCTTGGCTAGAAATTTCTTAATCCTGTTGACAACCTTCTTAAGTTGATTCACAAAGTTTTGATAAGAAACCAACTTGTAAATAGAATCAATGCTAAAATATTTTGTAACATCTTCATCTTCATTCACCAAAATCTTAAAATTTGTAATGACTTGATCAATAGGAAGAACATCAACAATTTGATTTAGAAACTTGTAGTGGATATTTTCAAACTCCTCCATAATATCATTCAATCCATCTACCACTTCAACATTTTCCTCAAGCTTCACCATGAGATCTTGTAACACCTAAGCTCTAAATTCCATAGCCTTCTAAAATTCGAACAACTTTGAATCATCATTGATCACACCTTCCTTTAGAAGAAAATCCAGAATCAAAACTTTGGATTTATTTCCAGGTTTCCAAAGCAAGGTTTAAGTTATCACTGTCTTTGGTAAGAAGTTCATTCAGCTTCATAATGGAAAATTTCTCCATATAACTCATTATACAAATCCACAATAGTTTTGATTAATGTATCTACATCCTAAATCAAGCACTCCATCCATGTTCCAATTACTCTTCCTTTTTTCCCAATTTTTTCCACTACATGGAAAGATGCATCATCAAAACTTGAAGGAATAGTTAGAGTTGTTGTAGCTTGTATAGGTTGTGTGATCTTGGTTAGTAGAGTCGTGAGCTGCTCAACTTTCCCCTTAAGCTCATCTTTAGTTTCCTTTCCTTGTCATACTTTTCTATCAAATTTCCTAGGCCACTTGAACATATTTCTTAGCTCCTTCATGGGTGGCCTTCCCTAGATAAAACCTATAGATTTGATAGTCTACTGTCCATAATCGTTTCTCTTGTTTTTCCTACAGCAGGAGTAGCTATTTCCATAAACCTTTCTCCTGATTAATCAACCAATATATTAGAGACAATCCTTGGTCATTGGCCTACCTTTAGGAGTCAAATCTCTAGGAAACTTAAGTCAAAAACATCACAATGGGTACTTTCTTCTTCTACTTAGGGTTTTCCTATGCAACCATTCGGGTATAGAAGAAGATGATGTATAAGACATTATTGGCATAGTCACAGTGGTACTTGGAGAAACTGATAACTAAGGAACTAGTCATAGTACATGAGAAGTGGTAGTGATATGGTGACAATGGAAGGTGGAGTGGAAAGAATGGCCTCTGGTGTGAGTGAAATGGAAGTAGAAATGGAAATATATTGCTAGAGAAGGGGAGTGAAAGTGGTGACCCTATCCCTAGAATCTCTCCAACTGAGAGCAGGGAGGAAGAAAACACCTAAGCCATGGAGGGAGATGTGGTGAGAGATAGAGGAGAAATGGGGATGGAAGAAATGGAATACAAGGGGAGAGGAAGGGTGAGAGATGGAGGGGAAAGTGGAACTAAAGGTGAAGATGGGAGAGAAGAAGAGAGAGGTGATTGATGATACCTAAGAAACTCTTAGTGAGATACTTAGATCTATAACCTCAGTTGACTGTAACTTTGGAGATGCAACTTTTATCATAGAACCTCAACATAAGACCTTGAACCTCTGAGAACAAAATATATCTTGTGTGGCTTAGCAATAGGCTTGAGAGTTAACCTTTTACCTTTAGAGGGAGTAGGTTGACCTGTTGTTGATTGGGCTTGTACTGATTCTGTAAATAATTGATCTGACACTTTGGGTGTGATTCCCAAAGTTTCCAACCATTCATAGGTCCTTCTCAAAATGGGGCCCACCCTATCCTTTGTGTTGTTGCACTCTTCAATTGACCAATCTATCTAGGGAAGTGGTTGATTTGTAATATTATCTCTTTTATAAGAAGGATCCAATACTTTCACATCATCTTTTAAACCTTCAAGAATGACTACAATCCCATAGTGAATTACTTCCTTCAAGGTTAGTCTCTCAAACTCCCTTTCCCTTATAGTAGCTTCATCTTGGAAGTGAATCCAAATATCCTCTAATTAGTATGTGCATAGTGGTTGACCCAGTTCTTCCAAACTTATCCCAATAATCAAAATTTTTCCATGGATGGAATGTCTTTAGAGTTACTTGGACATCTCCCCTTCCACATTTTTGGCTTTATATATATTTTCACATGTATATTTCCCTATGGTAATGGGAAATTGAGCTCTTACTTTGTGTCGATCATGTTGGATTTTGTGATACTAAAGTAATTGTCAAACTAACTCCATCAATACCACTTGTCAGTTGGACATCTTGGCAATTTATACGGAGCACCTACAAACCCTGACACTCTAATGTAAGTAAATTTGGAAACTATAAGTAAATTCCTCCCCACTCCCACACTTCTTTCTAGGATTCATCTAAGATCCTTCGATTATACAAATTCTTGTCAAAATAATACAATAGAACAATGAAGAAAGCATCGCTTACTCTCTAAAGTGATTAGAACCTTCACCATGGTAAGATGTGGGTAGTAATCATATATTTGAGTGTGCTTCTAAACTCCTTTTGGATTCAAACCTAGATACTCTCTCATTCCGACCACCACATAAACAAGATAAGAAGTCATAAAGAATTTTCTCAAAGTTAGCACATCTCCCAATTGGAAACATATTGAATTACTTATGTGCTCACCCCACCAAATAAAATATTTGTTCTTCTTAATTGTAGCTATATAAAGGAACATCCACTCATGAAATTCTTTGGCTGAAGGAAGACCCACAACCCTACTCAATAGCGTGATTATATCATTGACCTCTTGAATAAATTTTGAGTGGGGAATTGTCTTAGGAAACCTTGACATTATACCTTTAGTCTTGGCCAAGTATCTCTTGATACGATATTTGTGAAAACTTCATTTTCTTCCACCCAATGCTCGATTGCAGAATCTAGGGAGATTTTGGCATATTCTTCTACATTAAGGGAGCTTCAAGAGATCTTCAAAGAAATCACTATCTAGCTTGATCACAACTTTACCATCATCATCTTTTACAGTATGGGTACCCTTGTCAAAATTTCATGTCATAGCTAACAAAAACTCGGGGCATTACATGGATGATGGAAAATAAATGGCAAGAGGAAGCCCACTATCATAGATTTATTTGGCTTCTTATTTGGGCCTTAACCCTCTACTAGAATTTGACCATGTCTATGTGCCCAAAATCAGTGTCTCTAATATTATCCATATCGAAGATATGCTAGAAGGGGGAGATACCCATAGATAGATATACTTAATTTTATCTTTCCCTTTTGACGAGGAACCAGACATCTACCTATTGGAGAATTCAAAAATTCAGACTTTAGAACCTGAATGTATGCCTAGGAAATAACCTATAAAATCCACCTGACTTTCAAAAATCAAGTCTGAAACTTTGAAATCGAAACTCTACACCTTAAAAGCAAAAACTAGTAATTTCCAAAACACGAAGTTAACTCAAAATTTGAAACCTAAAATGTTGAAGACTTCCAAAACCCAAAGTTCCCAAACTCCAAAATGATCAATCTGAAAAACTTTGAACTCTGCAAACTCAAACCTTCATCAATCTCCCTCCAATTTTGAAATTTGTAAACTCCGAAATGATCAATCTTTGAAATCTGAAATGAAAATGGTTTCCAAGGCTCCAAATGTGCCAAATTTCAACCTTTAAGTTACAAATATTGATTCTCTAGATTGTGATGTTGCTTCTTAGCCAAAGAAACTTACTCCCGCTATTGGTACATGACTCTGTATTTTTAGACTTAAAAATAACAACATGACAATAATGGGGTGCCATACTTGGATTGGAACAAGATGAAGATCAAATAAGTGAACAAAAAAACAAAACCATACCCCAAAGGATGAATTAAAAATGAAAACTTAAAAAAACTTACCCAAATAGTGAAAACTTAAAAAAGTACCTCGAAAATCTCTTAAGGGGTTCGGTGAAAGGTGTAGTAAATTTCGAATGTCGTGTACTTTTTTTGCTAAAAATGATTGTAAAAGCCCCATCTTTATAGGAGATCAAATTAATTACCTTGAGTCGACATGCATGAGGAAGTTGGGCATTAAATGCCTTCAGAGATCATATTCTAAACTTTCTCATGTAAACCATATACCAATAAAACTAAACTTATGAAGTCTGAAATCTTGAAATTAGGACTTTGGACTGCCTCCCAAAACCCGAAATCTAAAACTCCAAAGTTCCAAATTTTGGACTTTTTACAATGGAATTTGAGAGGACATTTTTGTGTAAAACACAACTACGAATTCCAATTCTAAAATCTAATTGGATCAAACTTTGGTTTTCAGAACTCTCATTTCATTTTGGATGCAAATGACAAAGCAGAACTCGAAATCCTAAACCTAATGGTAACGGCATTTTTCAAGACAAATTTTTCAAAAATAAGTAAAGGGAAGGGAAAATAATTCTGAAAAATTAATGGCCCTCCCATTAAGGGTTACTTGTAAATTTAACAGATAACTCGATGACCCTTTGGAGATTTAAGACATCATAGGATAATGCCTTCAAACCAGATTTTGTAAATGATAACCTAATATAACATAGCAGGATGTGCATTGTTGAAAAAACCTCATACTATGTCTAGATAGATATGAGGGTATTTTTCACATGGAAAGATAGTCATATATTTAAGTGTACCAAATGTTAGATTGGCTATCATTTATATGATTGATGATAGGAGGATACACTTTGTTGGTATAAGATGGTTGATCAAGTTTTTGTCTGACGATGAAGACTTTGGAACCGTCTAGGAATAGAGGAATACGATATGCAAGAGATGTCATAGTGTCTCAGTAAATTTATTAGTTGATCGTGGGGTCATTTTGGTTTCATAATGATCGAAGAGATTCAGGATATTGTCGATAATGGCTTTATATTTTTGTAGTATTTCATTTTTACATTGATATGTTCATTTGATTTGATTGATGAAAAGTTGGGAATCTTCATAGATTTCAAGGGTTCGTACACCAAAAATGTGGTAGTTTAAAGACCCATGATGAGGCATTTGTATTTCATCATGTTATTTGCGCATTCATAATTTAATTTGAAGGACAACGAAATAAGAGTTCCCCAAGGAGGTATTATGAATATTCCATCACCCCCTTGTCTACATTTAGACCCATTAAAGAATAATATCATTTTGAGAGGAAATTTATCATAATCTAAGGTGTTGATAGATTCGTCAGGAAATTATTTGTAAGGTATTTTATTATTGGCAAGGCGAGCTTCTATGAGCTGGTCTACAATAACCTACCCCTTAATGGATTTTTGAGAAATAAATTCAAGATCAAACTTTGTCATGAGCATGATCCATCTGGTTATACGATCATTATGATATGGATTAGAGTGCATGGATTTTAGTGGATTAATGCTTGTGACTACATAAGTTTTGTGATTGAGGAGGTAATGATGAAGTTTGGAAGTTGTGAAGTATAAGGCACAACACAAATTTTATACTTATGAATAGTGGGTTTCATAATCATGAAGGGTATGGCTTATGTAATAAATGGCATGCTCCCTACCTTACTTAAACCAATGTGCTAGCATAGATCTCAAGGCATGGTCAATAGCGGAGATATTAAGATAGAAAGGCTCCCATCATGTGGAGGTACAAGTGCTTCCAATGATAGGAGGTATTGTTTGAGGGCATCAAATCTTGTTAATAGTCCTTGTCCCACTTAAAGTGGATTTCTTTTCTAATAATGTGGTGTAAATTTTGACACCAACTGATAATTGAGAGATGAAGTGATGCATAGATTGAATTTTACCTTAGAGTCTACAGATTCTTTTAAGATTGGATGGAGGAGGAATTTTGATTATGGATTCAAATTTTGTGCATCTAACTTTAATTCCCTAATAGATACTATGAATCCCAAGATTATTTTGTCACGACCCTCAATATGTGCTTAACAGGGTTGAGCAGAACAAAATATTGTATTATGCGGTAAAATATTATGTCAAGGACAACAATATGGTATTTTTGGTGTTTACATTTACCTAATAGATCATCTACGTATTTTTCTATAATTTTGTGGATGAGGTCAAGTAATATATATGTCATAACATTTTGATAAGTTGCTCCCTGCATTTTTAGGCCGAGGGAAATACTCTATAGTATAAGGTTCCCTATAGGGTGATAAAATATGTCTTATGTTAATTTTTGGTGCAATGAGGATTTGGTTATAATCAAAGAAAACATCCATAAGAGACAACAATTCATGTCATGTCATTAGATTAAAAGGCGATCAATGGTAGGCAAGGGGAAATCATATTTTGGGAAAGTGAGGTTTAGGTCTCGAAAGTCTATGTAGATATGTTATTTCCTAGAGGTTTTGGTCATAGGTAAAATGTTATAAACCCATTGTATATGATCAATAGGTAGCATGAAATCGGTTGAGAGAATACATTGTAGTTCTTCTTTGACTAGTCATTTTATACAAGGATGCATTTTCTGAATATTTTACTTCACTGGATTAGCATCGGGGATGGTGATGATATTATGAATAACAATGTTATGATCAATACCAGGAATATCATTATTAGACCATGTGAAGGATTGATTATGATTGGATAAGAAAATGGTGAACTAGTGGAGTTCTTGTTGGTCTAAATCCTAACCAATTTTGACAATGTGTGGTTCTATTGGTGTGCTTGTGTTAATATCAATGGTGGATTCATTGAGGAGTGTAGATGTGTCAGGTGGCAGAAATTTTTGGAGGTAGTGATCTTCAACACCCATATGTGTTAGGATGGCATTGTCATCATGACATAGGTGGATGCTGATAGTAGGAGAAACCTCTTTTATCATATTGAGTAATATTAATGTGAGGGTCACAATGTTATTGTTATTTTCATGAGTAAATGGTCTAAGTGTGATCATATTGATTAAAAATTAAAGTTAGGAGGAATAGATATGGTGTCATCGGTGTCCAAAGGAGCATCCATTGATAGTGATGAGGAGGGGCCAATCTTTAAAATTGGTGGTGGTGGACTTGAATGTTGTTTAAAGGCAAGTCCATGTTTTCATGAGGTTTCCTCAAATCCTCGAAGGGTAACTCATGTGGAAATTTCTCATATCTACCTAGAATAAAACCCTTTCATGCGCAATGGTGAAGATAGGTTTGGGGAAATTGGGGCTTATCTAAAAATGAAAAAATCTGGGGTGAATGTGTTGGTGTGTGGATGATTATTGAAATTAGAAGAGGGGTGGTTGATGCCTCCGTAAGTGAAATGTGTGTGAAGGAAAGGAGGATAAAAGGAGATGGTTTTTCCAATGATAGGGTCATATAGAGGTTTTTATCAGGTATCCCACATGTTTTTAGTGTAGGAAATGTATTGAGAGATAAGATTTTGTATTCCCCTAGAGAGATATTTTACATCATATCTTTGAATGATTTATCATCTAGTAATTTGGATGTGGGAAGGGAAGAACTCATGGAAGATTGATTTGAAGATGGGATGATTTATAAGGGAAGAAACACATCATTTGGCCTAAAAGTCATATGACAGATTTAAATGGATTAGGATCATGGGAACCATAAATTTTTACCTTCATGTTTGTATTTCAAGCACTTTGGTCTAAGGTGAAAGGGTCACAGCATGCATGGCACAAATCCAAGGACATCCTAGTAGTATGTTATATTGAAATTATCCTTCTACAAGGTAGAAGATTTCATGGAGGACTTCCACATGTATTTTGATAGGTATAATCAATGTTCCTAAGGTGGGAGTGACAAAGATCGTTGAAATCATGTAGAGCGGAAGTGATTGAGCCATGATGGTTTCAAGTAGTTGAAGTTATTTGAAAGTGTGGGATGATATTATGTTGATGTTAGTGTCATTGTCAATCATGAACTCTTTTAATGAGAGTATCATTGATTTGGGAAGTGACGAACAAGGGGAGGTCATGGTCCTTAGGTTGTAATGATGGGATCTTGGAGTCGTTAAATGTGATGGTTGTAGACATTTTTAAAGCACCAAAAAAGTTGGAAAATGGTTGAGGTTCATCTAATAGTACCAAGATGGATTGAAGAGCTTTTATCATAGCTTCCGGATGTTGAGGGGAATTTTTGATGAGCTCATAAAGGGACATCTTGGCAGGTGCTTAATGCATCTTCTTGAGAACATTTTTTTGTATAGATGTGGTAGATTGAGTGTGAGGTGATGCAAGGATGGAGATCTTGACTTTAGAAGATGGTGATTTGGTGAGAACTGCGGTAATGGTGACCTTAGGCCTATCTTAATTTTGGGATTTTAATTCTTAGGTGTAAAATCTTGTGGTTATGTGAATGAAGTCAATTTGAAAGAATGAAGACTCGTTGGAGGGTACCACACCTTTTTGTAATTTATTAGGTGATATTTTTGTATCAAAGGTTTTACGGGAAGGTTTAACTTAGTATTTTAGTTTCATTTTTTTGATTGATAGGTGGGGTAGGATTATTTGTATTTTCTAGGATGTCATATTTCTTGAAAATATTTTTTAATATGGCTTGGAGTGATTTATAATATTTAGTAAGATGTATCATCACCCCGTGATAAGTGAAAACCACATCATACTTATACTTAAGAAGGTTTCCACCCACAAGGGTTGGAAGGTTTGATCGGGGGTAGTAATATGGCCGATGATTGAAGAAGTTTCTTAGGAAGTGTGGTATAGTATCCTAATGGTTTTTGTTGATATGATGACAAAGTTATACGGCTTTAGGTTTCTTTAAATTTCTTAAGAGTACGGGACACATATAATGTGTTTTTAATAACATGCTTAGAAGGGGTCTTAAGGATAGGTTTGGATTCTGAGATAATAATTGAGAGTTTTGATGAAGGATGAGGTCTTAGAATGGATGGAAATGACATGGCATTCTTAGGGATATTTATCATTTTCACAACATGATTTTATTTTTTCAAACACCATAAGATAAGATCATGGATACTAGTAGAAGTAGGTGTTATGGAGATTGTTGATTGGGATGTTTCTTTATGTGAGGTATCACCAATACAGATGTATAAGAGGCATAGTTGTTTAATTAGTGCATCTATTGCAAATGAGGATCTTTCAAATGATGGAATTTGATTAACAATGTTGATAATATGAGCAACAAGATTTTGGGAGCTTATTACAATGGTTTGGGCTACATTATTGGGAGGGATGGTTTGGAAAGTGTTTCTTGAATACATCTATAGATTGGAAAGGAGGTGCATTGGGATTGTCTAATTGTAGATCACCTCGGTCAATAATATCTTGGAGGACATTTCTAAAGGAGAAACATCTACCAATGTCATGGCCATAAACCGGTGATATTTACAATAATCTTATTTTCTATACCATGACATCTTAGGACTAGATTCATCGACGGGTTGGATAGGAGGGAGGTTTATCAAATGGGAAGCCATGAGATTTTAAAATAAATAATTGTAAGATTCTCTTAGAGGTGTGTATTTTCGAGGAGGTTAGGATTGTTCAGAGTCCGAGTGATTCTTAGATGTAGTTTTCAGGACAACCGAATTGTCGAGCCTTTGGATTTATCACTATTGGAGAAAATTTAAGAAGAATTAGGTTTAATATTTTTAGATCATAATTTAAATTCACCATCTTTAAGGGCTCGAATTTCTAATTTCCTAGCGATGGTAAAGGCTTCATTGAATGTTTAAAATGATTGTATTTGGAGGGTGGATGATATATATTTGGAAAAAGACAAAGTGAATATCTCAATAAATTCATTCTAGGGTAGGGAGAAGGATAATTGATTGATGATTCCTTGCCATCGGAGACGAATTCGAAATAGAATCATCTTCAAATTGTTTTATAGAATATAAGTTGGTGATGGATATATTACATGTGGTTTTCATGGAGAAATGTTTTAAGAAAATTTGTGCTAATTGTGCGAATGAATAGAGATAATGTTGAGGAATCTTGTTTTACCAATCAAGAGTGGGTCCTTCTAAGGACATTAGGGATATCCTTAACATGAGGTCTTGATCATGAGCTATGAGGTAACAAGTGTGAAAGAAGGCCCTGAGATGTTGTTGCAGATCTTCCTTACTATAGAATTTGGTGAATTTTAGAATCTCCCAATGTGGAGGGTATGGTTTGAGAGGTACTGATGGGTTGATGGGTTCATTACAAATTTGTTCATAAGAAAATTCATTTTTAGGTCCCGTGGTAGTAGCTTATAAGTTGGCGATTATACTCATCAAGGCTTGCATGGGATCATTATGAGGGGTTGAATGTTCGAAGAAGGATTATCTTGTCCATAGATAAGAGAGTTTGATTATTGATACTAGTGATATGGTAAAAGAGGATTTTGAAAAGGGGGGCTTCTCTTATATTGTATGTTTGATGAGAAACTAAGGGTTACGAGGAATATTGGATATACTAGTAATATTGGGGGATATAAGTGTTGAGAAGGGGCTACAAGGGTTGTAAATTTTGTTGAAAAGGGGTGTAACCATACTATGGAATACTAGTTATAGATGTTAGTTGTGAAATGGGGAAAGTGTTAGTGATAAAAATCATGTTGATAGGAGGAAAGTACGTGGGAAATTTACAACCTAATTTTGGATTAAGGATTTGGATTGTTTGGAGATAACGAGATAGGATGTGACTAGAGATCCCGCAGAATGGGGCATACTTTGAAATATCCTATTGGAGGGGGAGAAGTGAACAACTGCGTGACTAAATGTAGGTAGTGGGGTATTTGTATGAACTTAAGTACTATGGTAACTAGCTGAGGAGGAATATGATAAGGGTCCTCATAGCTAACCATTTTTTGTGATGAGATATCATTAAGATAAAATATTTTCCATGGGTGTGGATGTTTCCATATGACCAAAGTCAGGATAAGGAGTAATTTTTTTATGATTAGCTGATATGTGGGTTCAATGAGTCTAGAGTGGTCATAAGTAACGGTAGTGACATGTGGTCGAGATTATGTCTTGTAATGGGGAATGTAGATTTCTCGTGAAGTGAGATAATTGTTAAAGGTGATAGGATTAGTGTCTACAAGTTCTTCAAAGGTAGGATCTCTACTATTGAATAAATATGGGAGAGGAATATTAGGGATTTCATAAGATGTTTATATGGATTGTTGTAGTGGGTCCGACATATTTGTAATGTTCTAGATACGAGGCTACTACCTAGTCAAAATCATGAAACAACAGAAGGTAATAAAAGGAAGATAGTTGTTTAAATAAAAAACACATAATAAGCAAAAGAGTTTTGATTATCTTGATTGATTAATAATATGTGAAAATAAAGTATGGCTTGTGAAAGGTACTAACAATTAGGATTTTTACGGTTAGTTTTATGTGTGTTTAGGCTGGATTCCTCAATATACCCGAGGGTACGAGAGGCTTGGATATGTGTTCATGTTAGTACGAGGCATGATATTAGAGCCTACCACCTCATTTCATGGTCCTACAATGATAAGGATGTTGAGTGCTTAACCAATATACCACCCACCAATTATTTATACTCATCCATAACATCGATTTGGATTCTTCCTTGGTGATGAAATCCAAGTAGGTAGACCTAGAAAGGAATGTTAAAATGAAAGTTAGATTGTTTTTATTTAGTTTTGTGTGAGGGGAAATGATGAATGCAGATTTTAACCCCTATTTAAACTAGATTATTATACAATGATGAAAAATGAAAATTTACTTAGTACCCAAAAGGAAAGTTTCCTTTTGATGAGGATAATCACACATAATGTAATGCTTAAAGGGAATAGAAAGAAAATGGGAATGAGAAAAGAAAGAAATACCTCTATTCACTAAATACTCCTTTTTATTTTGTTTTTTAAACCCTATAAGAAGTTGCTAGAGGATTTCAGGGCTAAAAATTTAGTCAATCTTGCATGAAATAAACAAGAAACATGGATTCTACTATGGAAATGCAAAATTTAAGTAAAAGGGATAATATCCTACTAGGCATTCCAAAAAAATTAGTATATTTTAGGATTCAATTTTACTCTATGAAATAATTCACTAAAACTTAGAAATTATTGGGTTTAACTATACATATGTGGAATAGAATGGAAGAACTCTAATCCAAATGTGCATATGAAGCTTCTTTTTCAAAGATACGAGAACCTATAAACACAGAGATAGCTTTAACAATAAATATATTAGATAATAATGAGGAAAGTTTTTTAGCAAAGGCCAATCCTAGAAACCAAAGGGCTACCTTTAACGGGTGTCAAGTCACTTTTAGACAATTAAGTTGGAAATGATGATAACAATATAAATAATATCAGATTATACATATAAGAAATTGTAGATATGTTTCTGGATACAAAGACTCAAATAATGTCTTTGATGATAAGTAGGGAGGGTTGAAAATGTTGTCCCAATAGATGTTGGCCTCGTCACTGCTCGAGAAGAAATTATAACTTCTAAATGATGTCATTCAGGTTAGGTGTTAGGGTGATGATGGATAATCGTAACTCGTATTCAATATTAGATTTCTCCCACATAGATGGTTAGTGCATAATCGGTAGGTCGAAAATGGTGTCTGGTTCTTAAGTTTTTTTTATTAAGGGCAAATAGTTTTGAAGGGACTATAACCTGTATACAAAAGGGCTCAAAAGCTAGATATCAGAAGTGAGAGAAACAACCCAGAGAAGGGCAAAACAACCAACCTCAGAGGGCTCATCAGCTAGATAAAACAACATATTAAAAGAAAGGATCCAGTCGTACAATGATCCAAAAAATAGCAGAAGAGATCAAAAGCAAACAATAGATATCTATCCTAGAATATCTCTACCAAAAATAGCTCCAGATCCACCAATCATCAACAACTTCACAGCTAGTAAACAACAAAGATAGCACCACGTTACTTGATAGCCCTGTCAATCTTGGTTTTGATCACTTGCAGCGAGACAAAGAAAGCAATGGCTATGGCTTGAGAAGAGTCTTTCAGATCCGCTTGAGCAATTTCCATATCCCTTTTCTCTTTGGGGCCCCAAATGTCTTCATTAATCCCGCTTAGGCTGCAAACACTATGAACATGTTGTTCAATGAAATTGTAAATACTTTTAAGAGTAGATAGGATGCAGTCATTATGACTTTTTACATTTCCCATTCTGCCATCCCTGTGCGAATTTAATAGAAATATCTTGATCAAAATCTTAAATTCTTTCTATTAAATTTGCAAGACCCCAATTTGAAGAAATTTCTAGAGCACAAAGATCATCTTTCCACACTGGATTGTGGGTGGGTTCTGTTTTGCACGGCGGACCCCCATTTTCTAGTGATTCTACTTTCAACGGTAAAGATTTTAGCACTATGCGTAGCAGACTTAGCTTTGTTTTTGAATCTTTCCCTTCCATGATAGAAGATGTAATTATTAGACCATACTTTGTAATTAGTGACCCGCTCCTTGGCATTCTCCCTATGACAAGAAATGATGGCTGTCCAGTTCGCACAAATCTCATAAATCACACAAATCTTATATGATGTCATCATTCTATACTTAAGAATCTACTCATTAGCATCAACATTACAGCCGTTAGTGATGATTTTCCGGCCATGTAGATCATTGATTATGTCTTTATTAACTTGAATGGGCAGAATGTCCCCCCTTAGCCAAGTTTGAAAAGAATTGTTAACTCCAAAGTTTTCCAAACCATCTGCGACCCTATTGCCTTCCCGATAGGTGTGAGTGATTTTAAAATTTTCAAAACTCTTGCATATATCAGTAGCTTCAACAATAAAATCTCTAATAGATACTCATGAAGGGTCATCTAATAGATACATGAGCTTACAAGTAACCGATTATTAGTCGTGATATATTACATATTAGGAAAATATATCAAAATTTTAGCAAGGATTAAAAAATAAAGGGAAAATTAATTAGGATATACGGTGATCTCGGTGGATCGGTGTTAATCAAGAATATCAATGTCGAGTGTTGTCAAAACTGAATTGATCAAAATATGTTTTGTGGAGCCTATGATTCTAAATGGAATATTGGATATTTCTTTTGAATGCTAAAGATTGCATTAATATGATTGAATTTGAGAATAGAATGTTATTGTTTTAAATACAATAATTTACCTTTGATGAGGATGAAACCCAGGTGATTGAATGTGAAGAGAGATTGCTCTAAAGGCATTATGAGACAATGAGAGGTCTTGATCACTTCAAATTTATTTTAACATATGAAATTAAAGAGCTTAGTTTTGTTACCTATGAGCTTGGAGGCTAGATGTCATAATTGATTTTGGAATCCTTGGGCAAATGCATGAGTTGGTTTTTATAGGATTGATGCCATTTTAACAAATTACCACCAATCCGCATGATTGGCACCGATTGCAGGAAACTACACCAATTTCTTTCCAATTTGAAGAGAATGGTTAAATTTGGTTTGAACCATTTCCTTTTATGGGGTTGTTTTGAAATGGTTTAAGGTTTTTATAAGCTCATAGGGGAGCTTATGAGGTTAGGTTGTTTAGATTTTTTAATTTTTAAAATTTATTTTAGTTTATTTTGTGGTTGCGGTGGTTATGAGTGGTAAAATGGTAAATACAATTTAGTAGAAGGTTAGATTTACTTGTGTGTGATTACGAAGGGGTTTCCGGAGTTTGTGTACACCTATGGGAATTAGAGTTCCCTAATTCAAGTTTCTACACATTGTACACGTAGGTTTCCACATGTTTTGTAGAGTACTCCTATGTGATCCCCAACCCGACATCCACCCCACAATTTAATTATTTTACATTCAATAATGGGATCCTCCTCTACCCAAGAAGGAGAGACTTAGCCCCATGATTATTGGTGAAGCCAATAATCTGCACTATGATAAATTATTTAACCAACATTTTTTGGCAACTCCACTAGGGAAGATTTTCATTTTGTTCACCCTTAAAAAATCTCTGAAAATACAAAAAATCACATATTCTATAAATCCATAAAAATCATAAAAAATAAAAATACCAAAAATAATCTTCTCTGAATGCGCGAGAGTGTTGTTGTAATCCTATTGAAAAATATGCATTTTTCTAGTTTCATTCATTTCTAGTGCTTTGATCAAAACATATAAAAAGAAGATTCAATAAAGAAAATCAAGCAAGTGGAATTGAATTCTTTCATAATCTTATGTTCGAGCCAAAATAATAGGAAGATTTCATATTTTCTCCCATAAAAATATAAAGACAAGCTCCTAAAAATCCACTTGAAGATCCCATTGGAGAATCAGTTGCAGGACCATTATATATCATATCACCAAAAGAAGAAGAAGAAATGGCTTCACCGTGTCATGATAAAAAAACACTAGCCTACTAGTGTTGGCTCCTCCACTTGAATTACCACAATGATTAAGAAATAATTTTCCAAAATTGTATGAATATGTAAAAAAATCTAGATGATCACATTATAGATTTCATCATAGCATGTAGCATTCTTGGAGTGGCACATGAAGATGTTGTGATTTGATTATTCGTAGATTGATTGTATGATGTTGTGGACTAGTTTTATTACTTACCACATCACTCCATTACTTATTGGGATGACATGAAAACCAATTTTGAAGAAATATTCAAGATGGCGGAAGATGCACATTCCCTCCTTGCTCAATTATCATAAATGAAGAAAAAATAGCAAGATCTGATGAGAAATTTTGTAAAAAAAATCAATAATTTGATTAACAAGATTCTTACGGGTGCTCATCCTACTATAGATAATAAAAAAATATTCTTCGCAAATTCTCAATTTCTTGAATTTAGTTTCATATTGTGGAGAGATCAACCAAACACTTTGGAAAATGCTCAAGAACTTTCCATTGAAGTGGAAGATGACCTTATCATGTTAGGGAAAATCAAGAACTATTCAAAGAAATAATAAGGTCCAGAGTTTCAAATACAAAAGGGTCGATCCAATGTTGTAAAAATTGGTCAATGACTTGAATTCATTGAAGAAGGAAATTTCTCAGCATGCTTTATATCAAAAAAGGAATGGGAATCAAATTTCGGAGCACCCCAAGGGATTTCCTTTGAAGCTTCATTGGTTGATGAAATATGTGGAACATGTGAAGATGAAGGGAATCAGAATTTGAAAGTGAAGAGGAAGGATATGTAAACATTGGGTGTTGTGAATACTCACCAAACAAATATTTTGAAGAATCTATGGATAGCTACCCTTTGTAGTGTTCACTCACATACAAATATAGAAATAAGATTCTTATTTCACTACTCAAGAAAATCCTCTGAATCCTCAAATAGTGGGTCTACAAAAACAAAAAACGATTGGAGGATCATCATTTCCCAATTTCATGAGGCCAATTAAGAAGAATCCCAAGAATACCTCAGTCAAGAATCCATTTTCCTCTTTGATTAAGTCTCTTTCATCTCCTCTTAACAAATCAGTTTCTCCTTCTATTGATCCTAGGAATGCAAATCCTAATCATTTCAAGGGTGTCATAAATCGTGATGTTCCTACAACTTCTTCACCTTTTTACATCATTGACCATGTTAAGAAAGCCAAAATTAAAATTTATGAATCTAAGTACTTGAGAAGTCATCCCGAATAATTTAATAAACTTGTCCAATTTATCAAAAGAAGTTCAAATTCATGTTCCAAAAATTCCATTTCCAAAGAACTACCTCTCACTCCTCAGAACCTTCTTTCTTCCACACCCTCCACCTCTAGGAAGGTATAACCTTTCTATCTAGCCTTATTGGTCAATGGATATAAATTGAATAACTTGCATTATTAACTCGCACCTCGATAATTTCATGCCCGTAAAAGTTATGAAATCTCTTTCTCTTACTCTCACCCCCACTATTGGCCATTGTTACTCCATGGAAACTAAAGAATTACCTCTCATTAGCCAAGTGAAGGATGCTCAAGTATCATTTGTATATTTTCCAGACAAGAAGATCATGATGAAAATATTGGTAGTAGACATTACAACCTCATATTATATGATGTTGAGATGGTGATTATGTTGGGGTGGTAACAAAGATATACATATGGATTATTCATATGCCACAATACTCTTCAATGGAGAAATGAAAAAGGTCCTTCCCATCATGAAAATGAAATACATAGTTCAAAAACTAGATGACCCAAGGGCAAACATCCTATTTCAAGATTCAAGGTATGAAAACTTTTTCATAGCTTCAGAGGAATATGTTGAGTTTCCCATGTTGATGGGGGATTATCCAGGTGTCACGG
Source organism: Taxus wallichiana var. yunnanensis (assembly GCA_018340775.1). Taxonomy (NCBI): domain Eukaryota; kingdom Viridiplantae; phylum Streptophyta; class Pinopsida; order Cupressales; family Taxaceae; genus Taxus; species Taxus wallichiana. Next base: position 634,816,249 of record CM031237.1, on the reverse strand, counting down.
AGCTGGTTGGAAATAATCGTGATGATTTGATGGAGCCATAATTTGATAGTGTGTACTTCCCATTAAGTATGAATGTAGATTCTCTACTTGTTGGTAATGAAGGTCATGGAAATCTTGGCTTATAGAAAAGAAATCCCAAGATGATGAACAATGTGGATCATAAAGAAGAAGTGACATCAAATTAATTCTTAGTAGGTGAATCCCAAATTTCCAATCATCTTCCCAATTTCTGACATGAAGGCTCATTTGGTGAGTATGAAAATGATTGTGAATTTGAAACCTTCTTTTTCCCATTGGGAGAAGATGAAGACCTTATCAATGAAGAACATATAAATGGAATGGTGCTTGATTATCCCAAGGATGATTCCATTCAAGATGAAAACCTTATCAATGAGGAATATATGAAAAGAATATGCTCAAATTTTATAAAGTTGACTCCACTAAAGGAAAGGATGCTTTTATCATGGAAATGGATTTTGAGGCTCAAAATGGTCAAAATGAGGGAAACAATGATTTTCATATTTCATGATCAATCATGTGATCATTTTATTTGCAAGAGGATTAATCATTGTGCACTTCACATCATGGTGAGAAGTGGGTCAAGGGTGAGAACATTTTTATGAATGATAGTTCCTTGGAGAAATTGAGAAACATGGAGCATCAAGAGGCTTGTGATAGTGTGTAGAATCACATATTACCTACGAGAACCAGCTCATAGAGACCATGGTATTGAAGTAGGTAAAAATTAAAGTTCAAATTCCTATAAAAGAACATAATCCTTAGTGTGAAAATGGTAAGTTTGGTGTGATCAAGACTCACTCTAGTAATAGTAATAGAAAATCATAAATTGGAATGAATTTGGAAACAAGAAGTCAAAAAATGAAGGCAATGGGACTTCTAAGTGGACCCTTTCTTGTAAGAAAAATCATGTAAATTTTATCAAGAAATTGAGAAATGTGTCACATTTGGAGATCCAATCAATGGATTTGGGGAAAAATGGCTTTTCTTGATACTCATGCACAGTAAACATTGATGAAGAATCGGTGCTACGGTGAAAGCAATTTTTCCCCGCATTTACCTTAGGTGATTTTGGATTTTGTATCATGGTTTCCATTTTTATTTTGGTTTCCCTTTCTATTGTTTCTTTCCCTTCTTATTGTGTGTTTCCTTTCTCTATCATGTCTTTGTTTCATTTGTTTTTTCTTGTGTTTATAGCTTTACTAGTTTTTTGGTATGGTGACTCTATGGTCTAATGGACAATGCACTAGTCTATTTATTACCCCTTACGATCTAATTTCCCTGAGATAGAGATATTTGTTTTCATACTAAATGTCTAGCATGCAAAATTGATAATTTTGGCCATAATAACTAAGCCTCTGCTTGAAAATTTCCCCTCCCAGGTCATTGTGAAACCTTCCTCTGCCGACTTGTCCCCAATTTCACCCTCATTCTGGCTAAAAGGATCATACTAACAATATTTTCATGTGTTTTAATGTTCAATAAATTATTCCTAAGGTGATTTAATAATTCATTGAGTATCGAGGGGAAACAACTATCTTTGGAGGCATAGAAAGGGCCATTTTTGGCCATTTTACAATTGGTGAATACCCTCCGAAAGTGACACATAAGACTTAAACAATATAGAAGTTGTAAAAGAGATAAATGAAGTCATATAAGGAATTTTATGGAAAATATTTGGATATAATTGATTTCATGAACAAGTTAAGTGAAATTGGGTTATTTGGGCACGGGGAATAAAGGACTCCAACGAGGAAAGTCAACTTGTTTGGAAGCTTAAGTCATTGTTATTTCTCCTTCATGTTGAAAGGGTGAATGGTGCCAAAATTAAAATTAAAGTTATAATTGGATCCTGATAATGGATTGTATGACCTCAACATGTGATTTGGATTCAAAATCATTTAATTTTTTACCCCAAAACACCATCCATGCTCTCGAGGCTGAAAATTCACTCTTGGTGTCCTAAAATGCACTTAACAGTAACATCGCATTCAAAAATCTTGGAGTGGGTTTTTCACTCTTGGTGTCCCCTTAGATTGTCCCTGAGGTGTAAAATTTACAAGGGGGACACAAAATCACACTCCCCTATAGATGTTATGTTTTCATCACTTAAATCTTATGAATTGAGTGGTTAGGTGAGCAAAATGCAAAAATAGACCATTTTTTCATGATGGAGACCCCCTTGGCGCATTTTTGAGAAATTTATGTCCCCTTGGATTTTCCCCAAGGTGAAAAGGGGACAACGGGACAAAACGTTGTGGTCCCCGCTCTTAGCTAGCCCCAGGACACATGTAGAACCTTAGTTGAGCCACGTGTGCTAATTTCCAGCCCCTTGCATCTCACTCACATAAAACCAAAAGATGACACTTGTCTAGATTCTATGTAAAGCACACATGGGTGTTCCTTTTTTCCCCTTTGTCCCTTTTTCCCCTATTTTTTAGGGCATAACCCAAGATCCAAACTCCACCTAACTTGGGTTAAGCCTAGTGGGTTTAAATGTGGGTTAAAGTGTAAAGGAGTGGGTGAAAAGTTTAAAATACACACTTAGCCATTTTTATGTTTTAAAGCTTCATTTTCCCCAAAATCTCACTCTCCTTGTTGTTATGCTACTGAAAATATGTCAGAGGCCTCATATGCAAAAAATGGAAAGTTGATCATATCTCCCAAACCCTTGTCTAATCCCCATGAGATTGTAACATCTCCTTCTCAAAAAATCCTTTCAAATGAATCTAGCCATTCATTCAATCATGGTCTACATTATTTATTAAGGTTAGACAAATTTTATTGAAATAAAAAATTCATTTTTAGATCTACGAGTTACGTGATTAAAATCCTCCAAAAATTGGAGCAAAGCATCATTGTGAAATTTTTTTTGAGACCACTCTCATTCCATTTTGACACTGGGAAGACCCACTTATAAAAATAGTAATCTTTACTCCTCACACTATCTATAAATAGTAAGTGTTGTAAACAGTTCATTCTTAAAGTTGTCATTTCCCCTTGCACATCAAGGAAACTCAAAAGTGCCAAATTAAGTAATTGGTAACTAAAATGGACTTCTCAAAATAAGACTTACTAAAAATAGAACTTGTCATGATAGGTTGTTTGTAAAGAGCATGCAAAAATTGATGTTTCTCCTTATAGTCCCACCACCAAGCCCAAGGACCAAACAAAGTCGTTACCCCCTCACACCTACCCTTTCTATTATCACCATTACCATGTCATCGTCATTATCAGGACTGCAGGCATCATAAAATAACATGAAAATGACCTCCACCATGACAATGTATTACATGTTAATGATTACCACGTCATTACCCTTGCGGGACTGCGGGGCATCATAAAATGGCATGCAAATGACCTCTACCATGACAATGGATGACATGTTAATGATTACCACATCATCATTTTTTCTATCCCCCTCTCGGATGCACCAAATAAAAAATTTCAGAAACTTGTTCCTTTTCTCTAATTTTTCCACTCAAACGTGAGCCCCCACGTCTTCCATTTTCGTCAAGCCAAACTAGAACTACTAGAGGATTCCATTGCTTACTCTAGGTTTTGTGCTACAAAACCATCATTTGCAAAGCCATCGTGAAACATGTCTATTACATAAAATCTTCAGGATGACTGTAATCAATAGTATATATTTTTATGAGTTCCTATTTTATGGGTTCCTGATTTATGAGTTCATACTATGTTATACCCACTATAATATATTTATGAGATGTTATATTAAGTCTCTCCGCAGAATAGGATGCATGGATTTATCATATAAAAACCCTATTGGGAATCATACGATATTGAAATTGAATAAAGGAGTACATGATTCGATAAAAGTATAAATTTGAAATTTGAGAAGTCCGGTAAATAATTTGCAAGGAGTCTTCTTTCCACTTCACTCATAATGATATGTCCCCACATTGTCACCTAAAAAAATTAAACATTTTGATTATTCTAAGTAAGGTTTTGGAATCATAGGCTGAAACTGATAAATTATACAAAAATAAAACTCATTTCCCACTTGAGGATATGGGTGCTTAACCAAAAGAAAGTAGAAATAAATCTCACCTTGTTTTGGATATGTCGATTATAAAAAATTGGTTATGGGGAATCCTGAAGCTCATAACCAAGAATAGAATGAACATAAATTGAATGCAATGATTCATGCCCATGAAAGAATTTTCCCAGAGGAAGAAATGGGAGGGGACATTGGGTAAGGAACATGAAAGTAACCTTGGGCATAAGATTAAAAGGGAAATCCTTCCACATTCCAAGGGAAATAGAACCCATGAGGTTACTATAACACAATGGTAGAGAGCCCCAACATGTTGATGGTAGATCCTAGGTTAAATTCGTAATTTCTCCATGAGTTTTGACACATATGGGAAAACCTATTGCTTGTTACCTTTTGAAGTGATGAAAAATGATCAATTTATGGATATGGCTTGCAAATTGTTGGAAATGTTTGTTGAATTTTTATAATTTTGTCAAGTACCACATTTGACACCTTTTTGGAGAAGATTTCCACTTGGAAGAATTGACATAGTGGTATAAAGTGTGATAAGTGGGTGATATTGTTGTAGTATTCAAATCAATATCAAGATTATGATGACTATTGGCATAGTTGATGTAGGCAAAAGACAATTCATTTCTCCTAAAAAAATTCAATTAGGCTAACTATCAAGGCTTAAATGCATTGTATTTGGGAATATTCAAAAATAGTCCGAAAAGTTAGCATCTATAGTCGTGGATTCTTTCTAAGTTTAAAAAACACATAGCATGCGAGAAAAGATGATAATTAAAATTCTTTTCCAATCACGCGCCTCACATTGTTTATTAGTTTTTAGTTATGAAAATGTTGTTGGCATAACTAAAAATTTTGGTTCACAATCGAGAGACACCCGCAACACAAATAGAAATTATTGGGTTTAACTATACATATGTGGAATAGAAGGAGCCAAATTAGGTGCTTGACTAGTGTTTGGGCTATCAAAACTTGGAAATAGTGGCATGGGGGTCTAGGGGCAAGTTTGCCACTTGGATCAAACAATTTTTAGCCCTAATGGCAATGCTATAAGCCATAGGGATAGTTATGCCTCCCATGGACTGAATTAACATAGAAATGTTAGAATTTAGAGCTTTGAGATAGTAAAGAAAAGCACCTTCTCTTTGTTGGCACGAATGCCACTAGAATCCTTTCCCAAGTCTTTTGAAATCTGAAGTTGAAATCACCACCGCTCATTGGGAGCTCTCTTGATAGTTGTCAATTGCTCCAAAAGAGACAAGTTGTCTCCCTTCTCTCCAAATTGCTCGTGAAGTGCTAGACACAATGATTCCAATTTGTGATAGAAACAGCTCCAAGGCTTCTAAACCATTGTAATGCTTTACCCTTGAATGAAGATGCCAACAACTTGATGACCACTTACATTTCATTGATTTCATGGATTACACAAAGGTTAGCAATATCTTTAACATGATCACACTGGGTAGTCTGATTTTCTCCAGTGAAGTAGGGAATGTTCTTCAAGGCTGCAATAGGAATTAGATGTTGCGCATTGAGAGCAAGTGGGCTTCTGCTGTGTGAAGTTGACGTAGGGATTGTTACGAGCCATTACGATTGGTCTTAAAACTCTTGTTGACTGAAAGAAAGGCCTACTGTGTGGAGGAGTTGAGAGAGTTATGTTTGGTGGAGATGGAGACCTTTGAATCCTTCTTCCTCTTTGCCTTCTTCTTGGAGATAATTACGGGTATTCAAACAACACTTCTTCTTCTCCAACTCTTGACCTTGTGGTGATTTCTCTCATGAGTGTTCGGGCTGCATTGCTGAAACTAGGTGATTCTCCCCTTGGAGTCGCCAAATATGCAAATAATAGCTCCTTTTAGGCAAGAAAATTGCAGCGAGATGCACATCAACCTTGCTTTGTAATAAAAATGAGACCTCTAGGTCCCACCGGGTGTGCCAAAATGTGTCACCGAATCACAAGCACCCCAGGCTGCCGCAGATCGGGCTTCTAGGTTAATCACTCTAGCATCCAGTGTGATTGCACAACATGGAAACCTCTCTCTAAGTGTGGGACTTGTGAAACTGAGAGAGGAATCTCCAGATTAGAGGCTGGTTCCTCAAACTCCTCTGATTAGATCTAATGCTTGCACAACTACAGAGGTTCAGATCCTAATCCTACTCTAAACTGCAAGGAGACAGGGATAGAAATGCAAAAATTGAAACTAACTAAAGATGGTGATGCACCAAAAGGAGTGGTGAAACATTTTTGTCATGCAAATAGACACAAACCAGAGATTGCAGCATAAAACATACACAGGCTGATAAGATATAATTTAGGATCTGAAATGAAGCAAACAATACAAACAAAGGACTGAAACTCATTCACAAAGCTTGCATTATCATTTCCAGTGTCAAAATCACTGCATTACAACCTCAGAGAGGTAAAAACTATTACAGTCTTTGGAGAGGTCTGATTCTTCAAACAATCACTTGCTGGAGGTGAAAGAAGAAGTTGCTATGTCCAAAAAATGTTCCCCCCTTGAAAATGAGCCAAATCTGGCTTTTACATTGCATGGGTCGAGCCCAGGAGACAGAAACGTACAAAAATGTGAGAGCCCATTCCTCCTTAACTACAGATGCATTAAAATGGCATGGGGACCTTACAAACCCATACCCTATCATTTTGACCGATTTGCAGGAGAATCGACCCATTCTGCATTAAAACTGGTTGCTGAAATGTCACTTCTAGCCATGAACACGTGTCAGAGCCATTTCTTAACTTTCTCTCTCTATACTGCACACAAATTTAAGATTAACCCTATAATCATGTAGATAATTTCACAAGCTTTCCGTTGATATAAAGAACGTGCAAATCCGAGCTCTGGATCAAAAGATATGGAGATCTGAAATTCTAGGGCACAAAACAGCAAAAATGAGTTTTGAAACTTTTCTGCGCTCAGCCACCTGGATGACATGTGTCAAGCACTGATTGGACGCGTAATTCTCTCTCCTCTGCTTACCCATGGGTTTTCCTTAGAAATTTTACTTTTTGTGATTTTTTGGAACATTTTCACTTTTTCTCCCGCCCCCCGCTTGGGACACGTGGCATGATCTGATTGGAGGACAGGGGTGCGGGGTCTTCCTTTGTTTTTAGCTTTTTGGCTGAAACTCTTGCTAAATTCCCTAACTCCTCCCCAAGCTCCACGCTTTCCTGTTCCATTGGACACGTGTCCTCTTCTAATTGGCTCTTGGGCTTGCCGAATTTTCGCGTCCACCGCGTTCTTTTGTCCCGGATGTCCCAGTGCAGTCTGGGACAAAAAATTCTGATCCGCCCGAAATGGGCTTCCTTGTCCCTCATTTGGCTTATGACACGTGGCGTAATTTGGTTAGCTTTCAGCTCCTTCGGCTATCTGCATCCCACGCATCCCTTTGTCCCAACTGTCCCAGTGCGAAAGTTCTCCTTTTCGGCCGATCCGGGCGGTTCGCGTCCTTCGCGTCCTCGCGGCCCAGATGTCCCAGACTGTTCCACTCAGCAGTTAGTCAATTTTCTTCTCCTTCGGCCGAACCGGCTTTCCACGTCCACGCATCCCGATGGCCTGGATGTCCCTTTGCTCTGCAGACTGCCTGGCGGCCTTTCGGCCGATTCGCGCCCAGATGTCCCTCATGTCCCGACTGTTGCGAGGACTAGGACTTAGCCATTTTTCATGATTTTTCCAGCCCAAGCTTGTTTTCTGCAACTTTCTCACCTTTTCTCAGAACTTTCTCTTTTCTTCTTGGACAGGGGAGTTAAAAAAAAAAATGAGGGGACCCTAGAAACATGATTTTTGCCTGAATCAATCTATTTATGCAGGACTTGAGTATTCGATGCATGTTATCAAAATTACCACAGGGGTGAATTTTAGATAACATCTACCTCTATAACTTTTGAAGAAGACTGATGTGAGGCTTACTTTTGACTTGGAGGAATTCCTCATGACTGGATGGTCATGGCTCTCTTCTTTTGAAACCAATTTCTCATTCTCCTTACCACCTTCTCCTCTGCTCCAATATTTCCCCGATTCACGAACATATTAGTTGATTAGAGTACGGGGACGTATTGACCACCACATACTCAAGATCATACCTTTTTATCCCATCATCGTGCAAGATGTCTTTATACCATGAGAACTTGAATTTCTTCATCTCATTGATTTTCATCCACATTTGGTCATTTTCATGTAATTCAAACTCATCAGCACAGTTGGCCTAGTAGTCCTCGACTTGTGGCTCATGTTGCAATTTGGGGATGAAGAAAGATCCAGGATCTTCTCGGATGTCAAAATTAGGTTTGGAAATGTATGAATGTAAATTCAAATGAGCGAAAGTGACCTCCAGATGAGATGTGTCATTTGAGCTCTTGCACATGAATACCCCGAGAGATATAGGGAATGAAATCAACTTCTTCCTCCTGCTCCTAAGCTTGTGATTCACTTAGATGACCTATCTACAAAGCTTGAACAATACAATTTGGTCACTAAGGTACTTAGGTAGCCTTAGTGGTGCTTGGTCGAAGCCAGCAACTCACAAATAGGAGAATGTTAGGAATTATATGAAAAAGGAGCCATACTTCCTGATCAAGGACGCCGCTTGTGATGACATCCTAGCTTCCAGATCTCCTTCTAAGCTCTGGACTACGTACATGGTGAATGCATCGTTCATGTGAGAAAAATGCCTATGGCTTTCCTCCATCACCAGCTATGGAAGTTTCTCAAAAGTAGGCACTTTGGTAGTAATGTTTTGTGTGAGAGACAATCCCTTGAATGATCTTGAGTTAACAAGGAGATAGACCAAGTAAGAATTCATGTGGAAATTCTTTGTCATGGGTACTTGGAGTAGTTACAAATGGATATTATCATTGATGATCTACCCCCAGTTAATCCTTTACTTTCCTTCTATCACTGTCAAGATGAAAATGCCCATCTAGTCTTGAAATTCCCTTATGTTCACTTCACCCATAACCTGCTTTGAAGAGAGTTATGGAACCTAAGTATCCTTCTTGAAATTCACACCTTAGAAGGTTCTTGGGCATTCTTGAGGGTTTCCTCCCCATTTTCAACCATGAACCAAGCGTAACCCCTTGCATGTATGCATCCATCATTTCCCTAGTCATGCAAGGCCCTATCCTTTGAGATGACAACCATGTTGGGTGATGTTGGTATCTGCAGTGAAATTGAAATGGTTCTAGGGTTGATGACCAACATCATTGTACCATTTTTGGCTCGGATGGTTCATGTTTTAGGCTCATAATGTTGAGAGTAGGCTAGGACCAACTCGAGACTTTGCACAGAGATTGGGTGTCCCACGAAGCAAATAAGCCACTTGTGAATATTTGATCTTCAATCTTCTTTCGATCCTTGGTCGTCATGCGAGTTCTGAGGTCATTCAGGTCCATGTACAAGACATCACTATCTTTTATCTCATATTCACATGTGAAGGGTTGTGTCGGCTTTTGTCCCGTCCACTTTTGCTTTATGTTTTCCCTTAGAAAAATCAACTTACTATTTTTAGTAAGTACAAAAAAGCAACTCCCTCGATCCTCAGTGAGTGTTGTGATCTTGATTCCCCTTTCTCCTTGCGTTCCTCGCTCCTTTTGGATCAACTTTCTATTTTTAGCAAGTGCTCGTGAGACCACTTACTATTTTTAGTAAGTGAAAAATTGGATCTAATACACGTTGTGATGATTTCTCATTTGTTATGAATCTTCAATTTCTTCATCTCCTTCACAGGTTCTTTTGTTGATGGCTTTCCCAAAATAGTAGTTTCCTATTCGGAAGACCTATTATTTTTAGAAAGTGGGATTTTGGAGGATAGATTGACGTGAAAAAAAATTATGATATGGGTTTATGCCTAATATCGCCCCTATGATATTTTAGTTCTACCCGCTCAATCGTCTAGGAGATTTTAAACTTTCAAATTTCAGACCTAGCAGTGCTTCTAGACGTGGTAGCCATTAATGGACCTCAAAATTACAGGTCTTGTTTTCTCCTCCATTTTCAAAAAAATTACATATCTGATATGGGTTTTTCCTTCTGGTGCTTCACGCAAAATTTTACTTCAATCAGACAACCGGTTTGACAGGAAATCCAATTTTTTCTTTGTTTAGCCGAAAATGAGATTTCTTCACTATGAATGCTCTATTGCACGAGAGGAGAGTTTGAAGGTATGTTTTTTATGGTCTTGGAAAGAGGAATGAACATAAAAATATGGTTTGCTTATTTTTCACTTTGGTTTGGAAAAATAATTTGAATCTCCATTTCACGGCAACGAGAGATTTCCATTGTCTTCTTCCCTTCGTTCTTCATTTCTCCTTCTTATCTTGATGAAAAATCCTTCTGAGACCTACACATTACCATGGGAAAGGTGTTTAATTCCTGGGTTGATCTGGTCTGATTATTTTCAATGGCAGAGTGATGGTAGAAGATTGCAGAGGAAGTATGGAGGGATGGTTGTGCAGGAGTGTAAGAAGTTAGAAGCGGGAAGCAATTAGATATTTAAAGATTTAAAAAAGACAAAAGAGGGATGGGTGCATTTTCATTTCCTTGATGTCCCTCACCTCATAAGGGATGTGAGGGACATCAATTTCCATGGTGGTCAAGGAGACAACACATGGCATTGATCCGACGGCAGGGAGTGAGTGCTCCAAAAATCAACTTTAAAGCATTGAGGGGCTGGAAGCGGGTCATGTGGGTGACCAGAAGTCTCTCCTAAGGGGATGGGTGCATTTTTCAAGGTTTTATGTCCCTAACATATTAGTTACATGAGGGACATCAAATTCCATGGTGGTCCTAGAGATGACACGTGGCGGAGATCCGACGGTAGGGGATTTGAGCTCCAAATTGCACTGGGGTTGAATTGGCCATTCTGATGGTCGCATGGGGTTCCAGAGGTCACATGGGGGATGGGAAAAATTTTCCAAGGTTTATTTCCTTGACCCTTAGGGACGTTGGGGACATAAAATCCTGCCAGGGCTCCTGGAGCTAACACGTGTCCTCCCAAAATTTGGCTAAGTCCCGAACTTGCTCCAAGAGGACAACTTGTGACGATGATAACTTGAGCTCCCGATGGAAATTTTTGGAAAAATTTATATGATCCTGACTATAAATGGAATTTTGAATCCAATTGTGGGGGTATCATGTCTTTATTATTCCATATGATCCCTGAAAAATCTGATTTTTATTCCGTACTCCACTTATACCGATAAAAACTGCCTGCAAACTTGATGCACCAAAGTGTTGTGAAAAATATGATTTCACCATCATGTAGGGCTTGGAATTATATTTGGAGATGCTTTATTTTTCTCCTAACTCCATCTAGAGATCCCGGAATCACCTTCCGAATCTCAGCGGTTCTTTTGGCTTGTGTTCGACTAGGCTGTGGACCCTAATTCAAGCGAAATTTCCCCAACTCCTCTGAGCCATTCAAAAATCTTCTGAATCATTTTCATGATGTCCTAAAATATTTGAATCACTTCAGTAGGAAATCTAGTGATAGCCCTTCCCATAATTGCATGTAGCTTGCAAATGAACTCCTAAAATCACCTAGGGGAATGAATGGACTTTCCTAAATCACCTAGGGGATTAGATAACATTAATTGGGATATCACTTGGATTGAATGGACAGACTTGAGATGTCTTGGAATGATAGGACTTGAAAAAAATTAACACTGGGGTATAGTTGTCATGCTCGAAATTGTTAATTTCCTTGTTACACATTTGTATGACAACAGTTGGCTCTAGCTTGGGGATGTGACATGGACTGAGTGCAACGAAGACATGAAATGAGGAATCCAAAATCTCAATTTTAGACCATATGATCTGTTGAACCAATGCCTTATCCATTGGGCCTTGTAGAGTCATGTACAATTTACAAGAGAGAAGGAATGGAAGAAGGAAACACACACACACACAAAATGATGGGAAGGAAACACACCACACACAACAAAAGGGAAACACATCTAGCAATAACCTATGGTACAAGGTGGGGGACAACCCACTTTCATTGATGATATAATTTTAGGTATTCCCCACTGTGAGGAAATTATAGTGACGTTCCATCAAATATGAGAGTAGAAAAACATTCTATTCACAAGCTTCGTGAATCTCGAATGGGCCGATCCATCTTGAATCAATATTTCCATGGCTTCCTTTCATTTCCCTTCTCTTTTCCCATAGCAGGAAGAATTCTCCAACTTTGAATTCTCTCACTTTGGCTTTCTTATCAAAAATCTTCTTTACTTTAAACTGGTGTTCTTTAATACAGTCCACCACTTGGAGTATCTTTTCTTCTAGCTTCTCAAGGAAGAGGATCCTCTTGTCAATGGAATCCTTATACTGACCATCTTCTATTCCTTGTAACAAATTGAGAGCTGGAATCTTGATCATGAGGGTAATTTATGCTTTGACCCCATATAACAATTCAAATGGTAACATACCCATTTCCTTTGTGGGAGTGATCATGTCCACCCACAATGCATCATACAACTTTTTATGCCAATTTCTTTGGTTTTCATCTACGAGTTTATAGATGATGGTCACAATGTTCTTGTTGCTTGATTCATCCTGTCCATTCCCCTATGGATAGTAGTCAAATGAATGAGATAGAGATATTTCGTAGCCATTACAAAACTCACCAACTCCTTGAAGATAAATAAGTAGCTTTATATGCTATAATCTTTTGTAGTACTCCAAAACATACTATGATATAAATCTTGATGAAGTTGCATATTGTTTCAGTGTTGTCTTGCTTGTCCGAAATGGCCTCCACCCATTTTTTAAGTATTCTAATGTGGCGAGCACATAGGCATGATCCGCGCGTGAGGATTTAGAACACCAATGAAATCTAGCCCCCACTGCTGAAATGGTTATTCAATAACAACTGGCTTAAGTGGTAGTGCAACAAGTTGTGGTCTCCCAACGAATTGTTGGCATGCTTCAGATTTGGAAACCCATTCAAAGAGGGTGGGCCAGTAATATCTTCCTCATAGGATCTTGTGTGCAGTGACCATCGCTAAAAAATTTCCACCGCATGCTTGGTTGTGGTATGCTTTAAGCATTTTTTCTTGTTACTCTTTATATACGCACCTGAGGAAGCATCCATCCAGAACTCTCTTATAAAGTGCATGATTCCATATTACAAACTTTGTTTCCTTCAGCTTTAGTGCTCTCCTTTGCTTGTAATCAAGATGAAGAGGGAATTATCCATAAGTTAAGTAATAGGTGATATCAGCATACCACTCATCAGTAGTGGTTACAAAGAGAACCTGTGGATTGTTTTTGGAGCAAGTTGAGCAAGAAAAATTTTCTTCACCATGTTGAGCTTTGAGTGTTTCATCTTCACTAATCAACCTAAACAAGTCATTTCCCCTTACCAATTTGGAGGGTCAAATCTCCATGTCACATTCTTGAGTCTTTGCAATCCAATTTCCTCTTTTAAATCTCGAGATCTGTTGTGTTAAGATGGACTTGATTGCCTTTGTTGGGTACCATCACCACCGTATGAGAGTTGAGGATGTAAAATCTAAAAAAAAATTACATCCTTGACCACTACATAGGCATGCTTTTCCGTTTGGTTGTATTTTAGTTTGTGTTTTTCAACGGACAACTCATGAAAGAAATAGGTGTTTCCATGCCTTCATCATTCTTTTGAACAAGAACGACAGAGAGGGTATGTTCTGATGCATAAAAATACATGATGAACTCTTTGTTAAAATATGAAGACACAAGAGTCGAGCCTTGGCAATGGATTTTTTGATGTCTTCAAATGTTACCTTCCCTTCATTGTTCCATTTTAAGTTTTCCTATGGTTCCATCATGGTGGTGATGTGCTTAATCAATTCAGAAAACTCAGGAACAAGGCAACAAAGAAAATTCACCTTTCTAAAGAATGAATGAACTCCTTTTCTTGCTTGTGGGTAGAGATTAAGCTTGAATGGATCGTACTCTCTCAGGATCAATGTGTGCTCTATGTTTGTTCACAATGTTCCCCAGTAAATTTCCTTCCGTGACTCCAAAAATGCACTTTTTGGGATTTAGTGATATGTCATGTTTTCTACACCTTACAAGTACTTGTTCTAAGTGATGGATATGATCTCCCCTCTTCTTTGAAAACACTTTGTGAGATCATCAAGATATATGAAAATGTAATGTTTTAAATATTTGAATGCCAAATCCATCACCCTTTGAAATGTAGCTCCCGCATTGATTAGGCCGAAAGGCATTTTGCTATAGGAAAAAGTTCCCCAAGGCGTTGTGAAGGTTGTCTTGGTGTGATCCTCTTCTGCCACTTTGATTTGATTATACCTTGAGAATCCATCAAGAAATGAAAGCATTTCAAATCTAGTGACTGCTTACAAAATGTGGTCCATGATAGGGAGAGGATAATTATCTTTCAGTGATGCCTAGTTTAAGTTACAGAAATCTACACATATTCTTATTTCACCATTCTTCTTCTGCACTAGCACAATGTTGGCCACCCATGTTGAATGATATATGGGAAAGACAATCCTTACATTGATTATCTTCATTACCTTCTATTTGATGGTATCAACAATCTTTGGGTTATATGGCCTTTATTTTTTTCCCCTGAATGGCTTAGCATCCTGCTTCAAGGGGATTGAGTGATGTATTTCCTTTGGTTGGAAGGATTTGATTTCATCATTAGAGTAGGCCAAAACATCTGAATATTTCTTGTGTAACTTAAAAAACCTTCTCTTCTCCTCAGGTGAGCAACATTTTCCAATATTGACCATCCTTGGCTCCTCTGGGGTGTCGATGTTTTACTTATCAAAATCAGTTTCTCACCGATAAGATTGTTTTTCTTCATCCGGTACAGAGAGGCCTAAATACCATTTCAATTTTCACCTCGTCTTTACCGAAACAAGGATGAGGTGTCACTAGGAAGCCGACACTCAGTAAGAGAATCATCCTTTTAATTCTTTTATCTTGGGATAGCTTCGATGGAAAATGAATTGAAAGATTCAATGTAGTCCCATACTTTGTTTCTATAATGCCGAGTCTTGGATTTTTCACTTGATATTGTTATCAAACTTACTTTACTATCACCTCCACATCACCCCGACATCTCATTTTTAATTCCCACATCTTCTCGCCACACCTATGCCTAAGAGAAGAGCTTCATATTTCGTTGTGTTGTTTGTATTATCAAATTGCAACTTGTAGGCAAATGGGTACAATTCATCGGAAGGAGAGTATAGCACCATGCCTACTCCCGAACCTACACTGGAATGACTACCATCAAATTTCATTGTCCAAACTTGATCTTCTTCCTCTTCCATAAGAAGTGGCAAGTTCTCATATTTTTCTAGATGTGAGGAAGTAGTTGCCTAGCCCACTATCTTGAAAAATAATGTTTTCCTTTGGATCATCATAATTTCATACTTTGTAAACTTCATCTTTCTTACTCAGAAACTTTTTCATCTCACCTTTCAATGGATAAATTGCAGATGACCAATCCATTTTTATTTCTCCACCCAAGTCTCTGCAGAAGCTTCGGCTCAATAGCATGCCAAAGGATGCTGGGATGTCCATTACCAAGATGGTTAGAAGCACCTTCTTATCTAGAAAATCAACTAATGCTACATGTGCATATTTGATTCTTCCTACCGATGGAAATTATTTGGATTCCATTTAATAGCTTGTTATTTTCACCCGATTTAAGGTGGGGCCTAGAGAATTTACAAATTTAACGAGTCACATTATCTCGAGGATCTGAAATCTATGATACAATTATTTAGTTAGAAGCCTTTAATGAGGAGTGTTAGGTAGAAAGGTTCAACCTTGTTGGTTTTGGAGGCACTGAGGGCTAGCATGTTTTGAGAAGGTGGTGTGGATGGTGTACGGAATAAGCCTTTGGAACTTGGACCTGAATTTATAGGGTTACCACCATGAACTACATCAATGAACCTATCAAATTGGGGAGGATGTGTTTGTAGGTATTCTATTTCTGAGAGCTGGACTTTAGTTTTGCTTACGTGTTCCACAAAGTCAAATGGGGTTATGGTGGGCAAGGTAGAGGTTCTGGGAATGATATAAGATTTACATGGCAAAGGTTTTGTTGTTTTGGGGTTGAATTTTCCTTCATGAGTGCAATAATTGGCTTGGAAGGAGATGGGGATGTAGGTTTTGATGGCACCTTAGATGTTTTCGTGGAAACAACATTTGAAGGAGAATTATTTTTAGTAATTTTTGAGTTGGGAGAAGGACTAGAAGACTTACTTGGTGTGGCAGCATGATCCTTACTAACCAGTGGGTCTAATTTTTCTTTAGCCAACTCCATCAAAGGTGGTAGTGGTGATCCTCTACTAATGATTTTATTTTGTGGAACCTCCACAGAGAATCTTCTTTCTTCTTCTTGTCCTTTACTGTAGCCGTTGAGGATGGATCACCTTTCTTGGATTATGCATGAGTGAAAACTACACATGAGAAACTTGGAGCTTCTTCATCATCATCATCAACATACTCAATTAGGTCATTGTGTGTATCACAATTAAATTCCTCAACCTCAAGATAGTTGTCATCATCCCTCGCCTTTTTTTCTTCATGTTCTTCGGTGTCACAGATGGCATTGACTAATGGTGCTTCAAGAGCGAGCCGGCGAGGAGGTGGAGAAATCCTTGGTCTATTGGGAGGATTTGGTTTCCTTGGATTATTCCGCATTGTGATATGAGAGAGATGCTTCTTCAAGGAAACCAAGTCATTTTCCATTTTTTGGAACATTGGGTCCGTGGTGATGGAGCTTGAATTCTATCCTTTTTTCTTTCCATTTGGGCCTTTCACTTTACCGGACAGGATTAGATCATCATCGGTTTCTATCGTGTGGTCTTGAGCTTCCCTTAATGTTCTTGGTTGGGTTCTTCTAAGGAAGAAACCTACTTCTGATGGCAAGGCACTAATGAAGAATCTCTTCAAATTATTTTCAAGAGGCACCACATCTTCAGGGATTCTTCTTATCACTCTATTATATCTTTTTATGAAGTCTCTCATTGATTTAAAGGTTTCTTTCTTCATTTGTACCAATTGGACCAAGAGATCTTGATAGTCTTTCATGGTCTTGAACCTGTGTTTGAATGCACTTCTTATATCTTCCCAACAGTGACAGACCTTAGGGGTAGCATGTAGAACCATTCAACAAAATTTTCTTGAAGTGACTCCACAAAGATCCGGACTAACACATCTTCATCCTTAAAGCCCAATACACTACAAGCAGTGATAAATATTTCTACATGTTCTTCGGGATTTGAGAACCATCCCCTCTGAATTTTGGAAAGTTTTTCTTGAGCCTCTTGGTAGCTCATGGAGTGGTTGAGCAAGGGTGAGTGGGCCGAGTGTTTCCTCCATGGTATGTTAGGCCTACGGACCTCACGATCATGATCCCCCATTCTGTTTCTTTTTCTATCTTCAAACATCTCTAAGGATGTAGATTTTTTTGCTGCTCTTACATCTACCTTAGCTTGAAGTCTTTCAATTTTTTCAAGTTAAACACTTATTTCCTCTTCTGCTCTTGCTTCTCTTTCTCTAGCTTCTTCTTTGATCTCTACATCAATGAAATATTCAAGGTTCTCATTGATGTATGGAAATTCACCATCCAAAGGATTGGAAACACTTAGGTTCCCAACATGACCGATTGCTTGACGAAAGGGAGACCTCTGAATTCTAAGAAGCTCTTGTCTTCTTTGAATCTCTTCAAAAGTGGGGTTGGTTTGTCCTCCTTGTCTCTAGTTTCTAGGTGTATCTTCTATCTGCCAGCTTGGAAATCTATGCTCTTCTTTTTACGGTGTTGGAATTTGTCTTTTCCTTTCCAATTCAGCAATGCATTCTTCTTCAAGGTCAAGAATTCTTGTGGTAATGAAGTAGTGATTGACACGTTGTTTGTTGTGTCAAATAGCTTCTCTCAAATCTGAAGCAATGTCCTCTTGGATTTGGAAGAGGAATTTGGCTCTTTAAACAGGAGGATTTCCCAGAATCGCCATGGTTTGTAGACATGAGGCTCATATAGCTATTCGAATTCCAGAAATTTTATTTTTTTTAATTTCTAATTTTCTAAAAAAATTGTATTTTTCTAACCTTCTGTTTGTATTCAGGTGCAGATGCTACTAAATCTACCCCATGAGTGGCGCCAAAAAGTTTTGGCAAGAAAAATTTTTGGGACAAATTGGTGGTTATCTTGCCAACACTGGGAGTCTAAGTCCCTCTACTTAATTGATGTAGCTGATGTATGTGCATGCATGAGTAAAAATTAGTTTTATCTTGGTGGCCTTTCAACCGGGATCCAACAGGGGCACTCCACTGACCCTGCGGAAAATCTTGCATATACCTATAAGAGAGGAATTTTCTAGGAGAGTAGGAAAGGGAGTGAGAAAGTAAGAAAAGAGAAACTAATGCTGCAAGTAGAAAATCAGAGACTTGCATACATCAGCCGAAACTTCATTACATGCACTTGAATTTGGAAGAAAACAAATATGTGTAACAAAGAACAAGACCAAATAGAGTTTAATGAACACAAAGTACCACTAAACCCCTCAGTCAAAAAAGGCTAAAATTCCTTCTTCCTTTATTGAAGCTCAAGCATAAATTGTACATATCATAGAAATGGAAGACATTTTGAGTAGGGAAAATAGAAGAAATTTTCTATCTCTTTGCTCTCTTCACAAGGATATCTCTCTCATGAATTCACAAAAAACAGCTCCAATATCTAAGAAGTTTCAGAAGTTTTCTAAGAAGAAGCTCAAATGAGGAGCTAGTTACAATTTATAGAAGAGAGTGAAACTCTTCATCTTCTCGGTGACTTTTCAAATACTTTAAATTGACTTTAGATTGTTCATATTCCACTTAAATATTTAAGTCCCTTTTATAAAATCAAGGTGACTTAAATTTTACATTATGTTTCTAAAGTCACTTAAAGTTATATTAAAAAGTGCAAACCTCAATGCAAAAATATAACATTAATGAGAGAGAGCATTGGGTGAGAAGAGAAGAGAGAGAAAGAAGAGGAAGAAGAAGAAAGAAGAAGAATCATGCGGAAGAATGAGTTGCTGCAGTGGATTTGATCTCACTTCCTGACTAGTCTCCACTTCACGCTCCTAAGAAGGCCTATGTTCTTCCACCTATTTACTTTGAAATGAGAGGCTCTCGGTTCCACCTTATCAACATCAAGAATGCAAACACAACTCAAGGTATCTATCCTTCCATCGGCTACAGTGTTGATTTCTATGCACTTCCCAAATCTCTAAGAGAATGTTGAGGTATCCTTGGTGAAGGATGTTGGGTTTCCTACCTCTTTCTTGACATACTCATCAAATGGATGAATCAATTCATCGGAAGTTGTATCTTCACCCATTGTAGGTACTCCAAGCTTTTTATCTTTCCAATTTATACTATCCCGTAATTTGTATGTTTATTCCTCTTTCTCCTCCACTCTGTGGCCTGGCTTTGATTTATCGTCTCAAACCTGATTTCCAAGGTCCTCACCCATACACATGACAAGTCTTCTAAGGGAGTTTCAAAAATATTCTTTTCAATCAACTCCTAGCGATAAAGTGTTACTCATTTCATCTATTAATGGGCCCAAAGGTTCCCAATAGTCTCTTTCTTTCTCTAAGTCCTCCTTGAGTGCTCGTGTCCTATTTTTGTTGCACACATGTAAGTGAATATTTTAACCGCTTCTTGGAGCACTGACTTCCCTTTTTCAGAAATTGAGTTGATCCATTCATTATTCGCTCACCCCTGTATTGTGAACTCGTGTGTCTTTCTGATGGATTATGGATTGAAGCTACCGATGGGTGCAACTTCCTCGATGGGAATTCTTGTGTCATTAGGATCAACTAGATGTTTCACATAGAATGAAAAAGTTCACACATGTTCTTTCATTTCATCAATCTTCTTCTTATACTCTGTATCCCTCACTACCATGCGAGCAGAAGATTTTTGATACATGTGCAAATCCCCTTCATGAGTTGTCGGTCCCAGTTGAATTGTGATCATTTCATAGTCAGTTGGTGTCATTTCATCCATTGGCTTGATTACTTTGGGTCGAGCTAATTCGATGTATTGACTACCCATTTCCACCTGTAGAACCATGAGGTTATATGTGCGAGCTTCCTTAATATTTTTCTTTGGCCAATGAAATAATCACTAATAGATCAGGGGCCACCACTTTTTGCATAGTGTGGGTGTCAGGGATAATTGTTTCTGCATCCAAGGAAACATCTCATTGGACTCAGGTTCAATGATAGGTGCACCGATGGTACCCTATTCTAAAGGAGGAGGAAAATATTGAATGGGAGAGGCATGAGTGTCATCAAGAGGGGAAACCTCCTATGGTGGCTTGAAGACTGAATCTTGAACCATGTGTTCTTCACCCACTTATGCCTTTTCTATTGGATTTTCTTCTTGCAGTGATTGGAAGGATTCTTCTTCCACTCTGGCTTTCTTTGGTTTCCTCTCGTGAGGAGAAGCTTCTAGTTCGTGGCCTTCCTTTTTGAACTTGCTCTGGAGTGTTTAGAACTAGAATCTACCTCTATAACTTTTGAAGAAGACTAATGTGAGGCATGCTTCTGACTCGAGGCATTCCTCATGACTGGATGGTCATGGATCTCTTCTTTTGAAACCAATTTCTTGTTCTCCTTACCACCTTCTCGGTCTGCTCTAATATATCCCTTGATTCATGAACATACCAGTTGATTGGAGGTAAAGGGGACATCTTGACCGCTACATACTCAGGATCATACCTTTTTGTCCCATCATCGTGCAAGATGTCTTCATACCATGAGAACTTGAATTTCTTCATCTCGTTGATTGTCATCCTCATATGGTCCTTTTCACGTACTTCAAACTCATCAACACAGTTAGCCCAGTAGTCCTCGACTTGTGGCTCATGTTGCAATTCAGGGATGAAGAAAGAGCCGGATCTTCTCGGATGTCAAAATTAGGTCTGGCAATGTATGAATGCAAAGTCAAATGAGTGAAAGCTGACCTCCAGATGAGATGTGTCATTTGAGCTCTTGCACGTGAATACCCTAAGAGATATAGGGAATGAAATCAACTTCTTCCTCCTACTCCTAAGCTTGTGATTCACTTGGATGACCTATCTACAGAGCTCAAACAATACAATTTGGTCACTAAGGTACTTAGGCAGCCTTAGTGGTGCTTGGTCGAAGCCAACAACTCGTAAATAGGAGAATGTCAGGAATTGTATGAAAAAGGAACCATACTTCAACCCTTGCATGTATGCATCCATCGTTCCAAGGCTTGCAAGGCCCTATCGCTTGAGATGAAAAACTTGTCTTTGGGTGATGTCGATATCTGCAGTAAAATTGAAATGGTTCTAGGGATGATGACCACCATCATTATACCATTGTCAGCTCGGATGGTTCATGTTTTGAGCTCATAATGTTGAGATCAAGCTAGGACCAACTCAGGACTTTGCATAGAGATAGGGTGTCCCACGGAAGTGAATAAGCCACTTGTGAATATTTGATCTTCAATCTTCTTTCGGTCCTCGGCCATCATGTGAGCTCTGAGGTCATTCAGGTCTATGTACAAGACATCATTATCTTCAATCTTATATTCACATGCAAAGGGTTGTGCCATATTTTGTCCTGTCTAATTCTACTTCATGTTTTCCCTTAGAAAAAACAACTTACTATTTTTAGTAAGTATGAAAAAGCAACTCCCTCGATCCTCCACTGAGTGTTGTGATCTTGATTCCCCTTTCTCCCTACATTCCTTGCTCCTTCTGGATCAACTTTCTATTTTTAGCAAGTGCTCATGAGACCACTTACTATTTTTAGTAAGTGCCAAAATTGGACCAAATGCCTGTTCTGATGATTTCTTAGCTGTTATGCATCTTCAATGTCTCTGTCTCCTTCGCAGGTTCTTCTGTTGATGGCTTTCCCAAAATAGCAGTTTCCTATGTGGAAGACTTGCTATTTTTAGAAAGTGGGATTCTAGAGGTCATATTGATGTGTAAAGAATTTTCCTGATATGGGTTTTTGCCCAATATCACCCCTCTAAAATTTTAGTTCTACTCGCTCAATCGTCCAAGAGATTTGAAACTTTCAAATTCCAGACCTAGTAGTGCTTCTAGACGCGCCAGCCATTAATGGACCTCAAAATTACAAGTATTTTTTTCCTCTCTGTTTTCAACAAAATTTGCATATCTGATATGGGTTTTTCCTTTTGGTTCTTCACACGAAATTTTACTTCAATCGACAACCAGTTTGCGAAATCCAATATTTTCTTTGTTTAGCGAAAATGAGATTTACTCATTGTGAATGCTTTGTTGCACAAGAGGAGAGTTTGAAGGTAGGTTTTTTATGGTATTGGATAGAGGAATGAACAAAAAAAAATGGTTCATTTATTTGTGCACTGGTTTGCAAGATTTTTTCGAATCTCTGTTTCACGGCAACAAAGATTTCCATTGTCTTCTTCCCTTCATTCTTCATTTCTCCTTCTTATCTTGATGAAAAATCCTTCTGAGACCTGCACATCACCATGGGAAAGGTGTTTCAATGCTATGGTTGAGATACTCTAAGTATTTTTGATAGCGAGAATGATGGTAGAATATTGCAGAGGAAGTATGGAGGGATGGTTGTGCACAGAGTGTAAGAAGTTAGAAGCGGGAAGCAGTTAGATATTTAAAGATTTAAAAAAAAAGCTAAGAGAGGGCTAGGTGCATTTTCATGTTCCTAATATCCCTAGCCTCATAAGGGATGTGAGGGACATAAATTTTCATGCTGGTCAAGGAGACGACATGTGGCGTTGATCCAACGACAGGGAGTGAGTGCCCCAAAAATCAGCTTTAAAGCATTGAGGGGGGGCTGGAAGCGGAGTCACGTGGGCTGACCAGAAGTCTCTCCTAAGGGGTTGGGAACATTTTTCAAGTTTTATGTCCCTGACTTGTGAGGGATGTGAGAGACATAAAATTACACCGTATTCAATTTTTATACCCCTTAACAAATAAGGAGAACCCCATACGCACCGACCTATCACCCAGCGGGGTGCTAGGCGTTCACCCGAGGCACGCGCGAGTGCCAAGCCCTCTTTTATGTGAGTTGTGCAAGAATGTATCATAGATTCAAAATAGAAAGATAGAAGAAACTCCTTATTTAGTTGATAAATTTGAGTAAATGCTACACTAATGTATCCATTCAGACAAGAAGCACATTGACAAAAGATAGATCTGAACCATGAGGGAAAGAGGATGCATAATGATTATACTCATTCATATGAAACACACTGAACATAACAAAAAGAGATATGTATGAACCGTGAACCACATATATTCATATTTGAACATGTCCAGTAATCACATTACATCTATCAGGGTCATTACAGACCAAAATGATAGTGCAGATTAGAACCATGTAGCAAGACTGGACTTACATCCCTTACAATGTAAAAGAAAAATATATACCCATCCCTTGATACAACATTCTTCCTATAGATCTCTTAGCCCAACCATAAATCTCTTCACGTATTTATGTAGAGCTTCGCCTCTCATCTACTCTCTCTAATCTTTATGTTTCTCTACCGATCTTTTTTTTTTTCTACGGGCGCTTGTATTTATAGCCTTTCTCAACACCTTCAAGCCTTCGTGGGAGTTGTAGATTCATTTCCAAGTGTCCAAGGTGGTCCTCCATGGGATCACACTTCTTCATGCTTGATCCCTCCACTCTTTACAATGATGGCCTTCTAGAAACTTCCATTGCAAGGTACACTCCTTCCTACGCCACCTTGTTGCTAGGCTGGCACCTTATCCACTCTGCATACGTAGTGGATCATGCTTTTCTCATGTTCTCGTCCGATATGCCAATTATGGCTAAGTCCTAAAAACCCTTTCTCTACCTTACACGTGCACCACTTGTTCTACTAAACCTTCTTAGAACCATGTCCTACGCGCTTTCTCCTTGTGTGCCCTTCTTTAAATAGGTTCTCGTGCACCCACGTGCTTCTTAGTACTTAGCCAATAAATTAGGGGCCCAACATCACCCCACACTACGCCTGTTCTCCGCCCTCGGGAACACCTTATTAAGGAATAAAGAATGATTGTTTTTGAATAGTCTGGAGAAAGAATAAAGGAAAGAAGAATTTGGGGAAGAATGAAAGAATGGGGAAACTATGATTACTTCTACAAGAGGAGAGGGAAATATTTTTTCAAGTCTACCTCCAACTTATTCCAGGTATTGACCTCGCTCATGCCTATTGACAGAGGTTGTCGACTAAGGTTCTCACCTCTTCAAAGCTTAGCCCTTATCCTTGGGTATCCATTGTTTCCACAATCCCCTCTAACTATTTTCCCAAATCCTCGAGCATGTCCATTCTTTGAGTGATTTGGGGATACAACTCTTTCATCCGGTTTTGATTGAGCCCTGCAAGGTCTCAATAGCCTCTGATTTCTTTTCAACCTTAGCTAGAATTTTGTCTCTTTCAGCCCTATTCCCCTTGTTCTTTTCTTGAAACTCCTTGAGCTCCACCTCATGGGTGGTGACCAGGATACTCGCCACTCTATCTCTATCGGTGTAGTTTTCATAGGCAGCCTCAACAACTTGGGTGGTAGCTTTCACATCCGTGAGGACTTTCTTGTACTGGGCCACAATGGCCACAACCTTCATCTTGTCCTCTTTTTATCTACGCATCGATGCCTCCTCCGAGTCATGAACCTCATAGATAAGATGGTCCTCACCTCCTGGTTCATCATCATCATCATCATCTCTCTCGCCTCTATAGGCCTCCAAGCTCTTTGTGTCCTCTAAATCATTTTCTTCTATTACCTTCTACTTCTTCTTGGCAGGAGATTATGCTTCCTTCTCCTCCTCTGGTGACCTCTCCTAGGTGATGGGTTCCTCATGCTCTGGCACTTCTTCCTCTGGAGTCTTTGCTTTCACCAGGGAATTCTTTCTCTGCACTGGGCTTAGCGTTTGTCTTCGATGCGCTTACCTCTTGCGTATCCCGAAAACTTAGTGCTTTCGCCCCTCTTCTCTTTCCCTCTTCTTTCACGTGGGATTATTTCTACCTATGGGGTCCTCAAGGATGGATACATCATTTTCCAAGTATGCACCCTTTTCAAATTTTGGCCTGATGCAAAGGTATATTCTTATTGCAGCCTTTCCAGCAATTGGAAAATTCACTGGTTTTATCATATGTATCTTGTGGGAGACATATCTCTCCACGTATGTGCACTTCTTGGGTAAACCAACTTCCTACGTAGTATTCTATGGTATTGATCTACTTTGCTAAGGTCGAACCTTATTCTCTTGGCCTCTTTGAATCTATTTACCCCGCTTATAAGTAAACTCTGCAGTGAAGAAGAAGGGAAGCTTACACCATGGGCTCATTGTTTCATCTATCAACCTAAATCTACCAATGCATAAGTGTTGATATACCATGAATTCCCCTTCTTCATGCATGAGCATGGGTAATTTCTCTGGAATTCTC
The DNA here is from genome assembly GCA_018340775.1 of Taxus wallichiana var. yunnanensis. Classification (NCBI taxonomy): domain Eukaryota; kingdom Viridiplantae; phylum Streptophyta; class Pinopsida; order Cupressales; family Taxaceae; genus Taxus; species Taxus wallichiana. The sequence continues at coordinate 634,790,734 of CM031237.1, read as the reverse complement.
CATTCTACCTTGAATGCATCCCTCATGCACTTGTACCATTTTTCTAAGTGCACCTTGTGAGTGGTTGTCATGGTCTCGCAAGTATATTTTGCAAACTACTTTGCGGGTGAGGGATCCTCTTCTGGTACTCCCAAATAAACTTTTTTGGCCCATTGGGCACTCTAATTTCTGAGAAAAAAATAGTAAGGAGGATGTTGCCAAATAATATTTTATCACCCTCCTATGTGCTTGCTTATGATTTCATCTACGATGAAAGTGGATAAATTGTAGATGGTCCCCTTAGCTATTTTCCAGCATACATTAAGCCATGCCTTGTTCACCTGCGTCCATCTCTCCTGATCATTAAGCTTCGTAACCAGGCATGTGCTCATCCTCATCACGGGGTCTGGGATCTCAATGATGTCAAAGTATCGTGACCCTTTCTTGTAGGCATATGTGGCTACTATCTCTTTGATGGCCTCTTTGTCACTCAAGTCATCATCTAGACTCTCTCCCTCACAGGTAACACTGTTAATTTTGAAATCAACTGGGAATTTATGTGCATCTTGTGCCTTGGAAAATAGAAAATATCCTCATGTACGTGTGACATCATCCATTGGTAGAGGTGCTCAAGCTTTTTGAAGTATGGCAGTTCATAAAGTTACAACAACCCTGCCTTCTCCATCTTAACTTTTACCTCGTCATTGTAAATGGGCATGCCTTCTGGTGTTCTCTTGTTAGTTGGGCACACCAACTCCAAGTCCATCTCCTTCTCTGTTGTAGTTTTGTGATGGTTATAATCACTCACTATCATCTTCCTTAGGTGCGATTCCCATTCTTTTCCCGAAACACCCCATCTAGGCACTTTGCATTTCGTGTACCATTCTTCATTTATGCTCTCGACAGTTGTTGTTTGTTTTCCCTTGCCCTTTTGTTTCTGCTTCTTTGGTGAGATGGTTAGTTTTCTAGGTGCCATCTTTCTGACTGGTTGTAGTACTTAGAACTTCTCCCTCTTTCTCTGCTTTACTACTCTATCCAGCCCTAAACTTGATCTTTGAGAAAAAATCCTTCTAACTCCATGCCCTAGTCACCAACCCTAACTGGAAAAACCCTTCCACAAGACGGCACTTGCTTACTTAACTTCTCCACGCCCATGTACTCCTTTCCTACTGGTTTGCAAATTTACCCTAGCTATGCACTTCAGATCTCTCAAATTCTTCCTTCGTCGCAAAGATCTTGCTTTGGATGCCCTAGTTCATAAGAGCTTTCTTCCCTTCATAATCACAATGTAAATAATGAAGTGCTTGACCTCTTATTTATAGCTTTTCCCCTTTTCTAGCATTAAATGATCTCTCACCTACCACTTGTACCTTGACCTAAAATGCAGATTTTTCACTAAGCCAGATCTTAAGCACCTTTCCCACACACCACATCTTGTATGAAAACCTCTTTACAACCTTCTGGCACACAAAATCCAACCCGATCAAGACTCTTACGCACACGTTCATAGTGTCTTTGAAGGCACTTCTTTTGTCCTTTTCCCTATTTTTCCCTCACCTACCTCATGTTGTTCCTGTGCTCTTCCTTTTTCCTATACGTGGTTTCTTTAAGGCTTTCTTGACACCAACCATTCACGTCCATCTCTTCTCTACGCATCTATTAACCTTATGTTCCTTTAGCCAACACACACTTGTATTACAAGCCTATAATTCCTTTCACTCCATCCCACACTAAACTGATGCGTGGTCCTTTGCACATACACAAACTTCAAAAAGTAATGTGGTTACCGGTGCACACAGCGCAAACCAAAATAATAGAAAGGAATAAACAATGAGAAAGGGAAACACAAGAAAAGAAAATGCACTAAAGGAAAGTTTATTCTAATTGGCAACACTTGCCTTATTTACAAACACCAAGAAGACTTATTTATAATAGGGCTTCAACCTACTCCCATAGGAGTGTCTTGGTAATCGCATCACATCCAAAGCACTTGCAATTAGCAAACGCCTCAATCAAGGATGAGATGATGTAAGGGCCCAACCAATGGACTTTTAGCTTCCCAGGATGGCACGAAACTTGGAATCATATAGCAAAACCATTTTCCCAACCTCAAACTTCTTGTTCTTGATGTGATGATCATGCCATGCCTTTTGTTTTGTTTTTTCAGTCTTCTGCTCCACCTGGTGAGTGACTATCTTTCATCCAACTGCATTAATTTTTCAATCCTTTCTTCTAGCACTTTCTCATTGGCTAATCCTCCTACGCGTGCTATACGCAGTGAAGGTAACATGAATTCAACTGGTAGGACAGCCTTCACACCAAACACCAATTGAAATGGTGTGGCCTTATTTAACCTCTTGTAGGTTTTCCTGTATGCCCAAAGAATGGTTGATACTTTGTCATCCCAATCTTGTCTACCAACATCACAGATCTTAGTCAACATGTGACTAAGTATTTTGTTAAATGCCTCGGTTGTTAAATGCCTCAAAGCATTTGCATTTTCTTGAGGGTGATAGGGGGTAGTCTTGTGATGGGCCACCATAAATTCTGATAATATAATCCTAACCGTCTCATTAAGAAAGTGCGTACCTCTATCACTTTTCAAACTCAATGGGCATCCATACCTGCTGATTATATTTTCCCATAAAAATATAGCAGCTATAGCCATTGTACAATCTTTCGTATGTGTTGCCTCAACCCACCGTGTCAAATAATTAGTGCAAGTGATGATATACCATGAACCAGTCCTTCACATTGTTGGCAATATTGGTCCTACAAATTCGATAGCCCATTTCTCAAATGGTTACGTGCAAGCTATTGGTCATAAGGGCATTTTATCCCTCTTTCCATGTTTTCCAAGGCACTGGCAATGGTCACAAACCTTGCAAAATTCAATACAGATCTTGGTAAAAGGTTTCCCACCAAATCCCTACGAGTAGAATATTACGTGTGGTTTCATTTCCCGCATAGTGTCCTCCAGCTATCCCACCATGCACTTCTTCCATAATTGTAATGTGCTCATGTTCTAGCACACATCGTCACAGAACCTCATCACGACCCAATTTGTATAGATTTCTACTAATTATCATGTAAAACACGACGCGTATGGCCAATTGTTTCCTCTTTAATGTCTTCATCTCTTTTGGTGCCATACCCATTTTGACAAACACTGTAATATCATCTAAGTCTGAGGGCACACCCCGTAACCTAAACAGTTGCACGTCTAGCATGGTATCCTCAATACTTTGCACATCCTCTCCTGAGTCAATTCTAGACAAGTGATCAAGTCCAATTACTCTTTCCTAGCTTCACAACCACGGTGAACTCGAATTCTTGAAACAGCAGGACACACCAACATATGCATCCTTGAAGAACATGATTATTGACTAAGTATTTTAATGTCATGTGGTCTTTGTATAATATAAAGGGTGTTGCCAATAGATACTGTCTAAAATTATGTAGCACATAGATCATGGATAATGCTTCGTGCTCAGTAGTCATGTAATTTTTCTCTACTGGTGTTAACTTTTTGCTGGAAAAACAAAAGGATGATCAACAATCCCTTCACCAGGTTGTGCCAATATTGCTCCAATGGTTGTGCTTAAGGCATCAACATGAACATGGAAAGGATTATCCCAAGAAGGGAATCATAGTATGGGCGTGATGACAAGTTTTTCCTTTAAAGTCTTAAATTCCATCTGTTGTGCCTCTCCCAAAAGGAAGGCACTCTTGTGTTTAAGAAAATATTCTAAGGGCACAACTATCTTGGCATATCCCTTGATGAACTTCCTGTAATACCTTGTATGCCCAAGGAATCCATGCACTATGCTTTGGCTAGTAGGCTCCCCCAACCCCACAATGATAGTAACTTTGGCGGGATCTACTAGTAAACCCTCCCTACATATGATGTGCCCCAATAATGTTCCAAATGGGGTAGAAAAGACACATTTCTTAATGTTGAGGGACATTCTCAACTGCTGACATCTCTCAAACATTAATCTTAAGTTATCACAGTGGTCCTTCACTAGCCCATACATTGTCCAATCATCCAGATAGACTTGAAGAAATTTGTGGATAAAGTCCTAAAATGCTTGTACCACAATGTGCGAGAACACAACAGTGCATTTTTCAACCCAAAGGGCATGACCATATATGCAAAACTTCCCCGCTTAGTGGTGAATTTTTTTTTCTCCTATCCTCCTTTGCAATCCGAACTTGGTGGTACCATAAAAATCCATCTGTAAAGGAATATACTTTGTGTCCAGCCACTCCTTCCAAAATTTATTTAGTGAAGGGGGTTGGAAAAGGATCAATGACACAAATTGCATTCAATTCCCTATAGTCTACTCAGATCCTTATCCTTCCATATTTTTGATACTAATGACCATTGGACTTACCTAATTTGACTCCTTAATGACTTCAATGATTCCCGACGCTATAATCTTATCTATTTCCTCATTAACCTTCACACGCAGTTTAGGATTCATTCAAGATGGCCTCTTCCAGGACTAGGTACGCACCTTCCTTTAGTTTTATCTTCATCTCCCTAAGGAACGATGGACACCTTTGAGTTCGTGGTACCCACGAGGAATAAATCCTGAAACTCATGTAACAAATAAATGATCTTAGAGACCTCCTTCTCTGACCAATAATCCTCAATGATGGCCTCTTTAAGTTCCTCTTCTGTGTCAATGTTAACCCTTTTCATCTTTAACAGTTCATGGTAGGCACGCGCTCGTTCATCATCTTTATCTATCACTACACGCATCCCTACAGAATGGTTAACATCCAATATTTCTACTTCCTCCCCATCAATTACATACACCATCTTCCCCTTTTATTTTTCCATGTACACGCGCTCAAGTTTTATCTCTTCTTATTCTTCTTCCTCAAACCGCACCTCCAAGCCAGGTTCTCCTAGAAACTCTTGTATTCTATCATTCACCATAGCACTAACCCCTAATGTAAGTCACTTGACAACCTAGTAACACCTTATCCACTGATGGATTTGTACTCTGATACTCAAACATTTGAATGAGATCACCCATTAATTATTTCCAATTACTAGTTTGATGACACATCTCTGAGTGTATATATCATGTGCGTGCATAGCCTTGCAGGTGGAATATAACTTGTGAACCCATAATGAAGGTGGTAATGCTTCTGTGCTCCCCATCTGGGCCGTCTCACATGCTTGGATATGGAATGAAGTGGTCTCTTTACCATGGTAATATTGAATGACCATGGGTGCGTTGCTTCTGGAAAACCTTACAGAGAATGTGATTCTTACCTCATGCCACTCTAGGAGGCTCTCCCAATGTGTAGCCCACCAGCATTTTGTAGTCTTGAGTAGGCTATAACTGAGCATCCCTCTTCTTTCGTCCTCATTTTTCCACTGAGCTTCCATGTCCCGTAAGAAAATTTCAAGGTATGCCCCTCTAGAGTAACTTGGTAACTTCTTTCCTCCTAGGTGCTTAAGTGAGCATGCCTTGGTCACTTTCATTTGAGAGCCCTCGCCACCCAATTAACTCATAGGTCTTGTGCACCTAATTGTCACACACCATGCTTGTGGTATCACTCACAGACTAGGAATCCTCAAATTGGATAACTCCTTCTGTAGGGTGAATTATCTCTGGGTCTCTGATGGAGCGCACATAAATTCTATCAAGGACCTCTTCTCCTAAAGGTTCAGTGTAAGGTGTCGACTTCCCATCCATCAAGGGGATGATGACCCATTCTTCCTTGTTCTCAAAACTGATATATCCTTTGTTGAATCTCATGTTAGTGTTGTTCTTATAGCACCATGGGCACCCAAGCAATGCTAGAAAATTGTCTACCTCGGTGAGCGCCAAGACTTCAAGTCTCTAGTAAACTTGGCCCCCTGAATGGTAATCATTGTATCCTTTAATACTCCAATGGGCATTACCTTAGTTTTGTTTTCAATATATAGCACATTCGAAGATGGATGTAATGAGGGCCTTCTAATTTGATGTTAGGCATCCAATGTAAAAACATTGACTTCTGCTCCTGTGTCAATCAATATGTTGCTTAGAAGCCAACCATCCACAATTGTGTTCAACGTGATTTCCTTGTCATAGTCAAGGCTATGGAGAGGGAGGTTTGCATGCAACACCTACCTCTTGCACTCTTCTCCCACGTGTCGAATCTTCTCCCATAACCATTCTCCTAGAAAGGGAATAATATTCTCTTGCCTTAACATTTTGCACACTTCCTTGACCTCATCCAGGTCCTTCTGCAGAGCCTCAGCATTCCTTCTTTGCTCCTACTATCTAGACTACTCCTTTAGACACTGGATTTCTCCTTGTAAACTCCGAATGACATCCATTATCTCTTGGTACACTTCCTTCTGGTGGGAAGGGTCCGAGATACTTCCCATGCACCACTTCCTCTCTTGAGACTAGAGTCTTTTTCCTTGGTACTTCTTTGGTGCGCGCAGCTTCTACTCATGTTGTCACCAAAATAGGTTCTAACCCTAACTCATGTGCCACTCTAGGCATCCACTATGTGTCATTCTTCTTTATAATCACCATCTCAAGTGCCCTTGTCCTTCCAATACTGCTGGCTCATGTGCTCAAACAACTCAGGGCACTCCTCATACTTATGCTTCTTCCCGCACTACAAGCACTGCAATAACTTCGGGCACTCGTGCTTGTAATGCTTTGTAGATCCATAATTGAAATAGGTTCCTCATGGGAACTCACTTCTTCCTCCTCCATGGTTACCGCGACCACGGAATCCTCTACGAGAACCTCTCCCATGTGCCCCTCCATCTGCGTGCCCTTCATAATGATGATCATCATCCTTATAACTACTAGTAAAGATGGTCTGGATGCACACCATGATCAATGGCTTCATGGATCTGGTCAATAAGTCTATAATCCTTAGTATCATGGGTCATAGAGGTGCAGATCTTATAGTAGTAAGACACATTCTTCCGAATCGCATGTTGTAACAAGGGACATCTACTCACATCATGGTCCCTATGGAAAATTTCACAATCTACCGCTATGGCACGTACCAGATTTCCAGGGGCAGCTATCCTTGGCATGCCCCTCTACTTCACAATCTACGCACCAAAGACCACTATGAGTCTCATGTGCTGAGTTTGCGAGATAGATTTTCTAACTTGATCTTAGTATTTATTTGATCTTTGTGTTTCCTTATTATATTCTTTGTGTTTCCTTATTATATGTATGTCCATTATGGGTTCATGGATCTTTTAGTTATGCTAGTAAGGATCAAGGATAATTTTAGTGGTGAATATTTGTAATATGGTGAAAATTTCATTTTAGGAAAATTTGAAAAGGTGATTTTTTCGGAGCGGGTCGGTGTCCTGTTCGCCTAAAATATACAATATATTTTTTGGGGTCGGCTTCGCCTTCATTTGAAAACATCTCCTATAAAAACCTAGGTGATTCACCGGGTAGTATACCTCAAGTAGCTTACCAAATTACCAATACTCGTGAAGTTTGAACTCACATACTCTTAAGCACCAGAGATTGTTGTTAGCCTGTTAGGGTTAGTTGTTGACGTGCAACAGCACGTAGTTGATGTGTGACAACATGTTATCAGATACGAGTGACAAGGAGATATTGTAGACGCGTGAAAAAGGAATAGGTTTGACGCGTGATAGAGAGAGTTGATGTGCGATAGGGCATAGCAATTGACGTGTGACAAGGGTAGAGTTGACACGTGACAGAAGAATCCCCAGCATGTGGGCGTGTGACAGGCATAGGCAATTGACGCGTGACAAGGGCAGAGTTGACGCGTGTGTAGACCCAAGACAAAGAGAGATGCGTGATAGATACCTCGACAATGGACAGAGTCACTACTTGGTTCTTTTGCTGACGTAGGAATCTCTTCAGAATAATGGAAGGTGCTAGTTCAAAGAATGTGAAGAACCTGAAAGTAAGTAAGAAATCTCAGAAATCACTCTTCAAGTATTTTGGAAACTCTGCAGATACAAATATTGAAAATACCAACCATATAGATGCCACCACAAAGAATCAGAATATTGACTGTGTGGAAGGTATTATTGAGGTGGACATGCATTCTTCATGATATCAAAGTCAAACAAATGACACCTACGATAATATGCCGATCTTGAAGATATTATTCCCGTTGGGGTGCAACTAAGTGCATCAAGATATCACATATACAAATACTCAAAGAAATGGAACACAAAATCAAATTCAAATTCTGTTCCAAGAAAGAGGAAACCAGGTGATTGTGATATTGCTCAAAATTCTACTCAAAAAAGTAAAACATTGAAAACGAACAAGAATATGTGGATCATTGGCAAGACATACAAGTTTGATTGGGTAGCTAAATTTCTGTTTATCGAACCTATACAATCATCTAATTCTGAAGAGACCCCATCTAAATGTACATGTACAATATGTACGTGGAAATTGGGAAAGTAACAAAAATGCAATCAAGTTGGACACTATAGAAAAATATTTTGGAAAACAATATTTGACCGTAACGGGGTGAATGGCCGAAAATCAAAACACACAGTGGGAAAACTAAAAAGAATGCATGCCCGTTAGATGCACAAAGGAATATGAGGTAGAGCAGAAAAAACACAGACATCTCTTGGAAAAGGGAGGAACGATCACATCACATATTGGTAAGATGAAACAAACAAATCTACATGCAAAATTCATACAATTCTCTACTCTATTTCACATACTAAAAAAAGGAAGACCGATTTCAGATTTCCTTGATTTCAAAGTTTTGTATCAATTTAATGGAATGTTAAATGTACCTCAATCTCATTGGTCTGAAAGTAGTGGATGGGAAATGGAAAAATGCCTTTTGATGATAGAGAAGGAAGATTTGAAAGAGAATGTAAAAAAGCAAAGTTTATCTCTCTTTCAATTGATGAAGTGACAAAGAATGACAACACACCGCTGGGTATGTATCCACGTCTATACTTTAGAAAATCATTTAAGGACACCTCATTTGTTGGGTGTTATGAAAATGGTTGAAAACTATGATGCCGAAAACCTACATAAAATAGTTGTTTCTCTTTTGAAAGATATTGCTGGAATGACCGATTATGAAATTGCTACGGTTGGTATGCGTTGGAGCAGATGGTGCATCTATCATGCAGGTCACCGAACAGTCCTATGTGTTAGATTACAAAAATAGTGGCCCCATATATGCTACCAATTCACCGTATGGCTCACATAATGAATTTAGCGTATAAAATGGTAAGAAACCATGAAAATGTTGCTAAATTAGAGGACCTTATAAGAGAACTTCATGCCTATATGTCAAGTAGCCCAAAGTGATTTCTCAAGTTCTAGAAATTTGCAATTGGAAATATAGATGGCAAAAACTTTTGAAGGATGTCGAGACTCAATGGATCTCTTTATATGAACCCGTATGCGAGTTCGTGAGGAGTATCCTTCGTTGGTTGGTTTCATGCACGATATCGTCATGAAGTTGATAGGGCAAGGGACTTGTTGTTCCGTTTAACTGATTTGGAGACATTACTTACATTGGTTGATATTCTTCCAATGTTGAAGGAGATCAATACACTCGATGAAGCATGCACAGGGCGATTAATCTATATTGTGGATTTTATACGGATGAGAAAATGGTATGTCAAAGTCTTGATATATTGTACTATTCCCAAGATAGTTTTGATACACCTATTTTTGAGAATTGGAAAGATTTATTAGATCTTTAAAATCCCAACACCTTTTTGAGATTTAATATCCACGATCATCTCTGCATCACTCGTTAATGGGAGGGAAATACCACTACACATTTTTCACAAATGTCAAGATATTACAGGATCGGAACAAGAAGATGTTCCCATGACATGTAATCTCTTTGAGTCTCTATTATAGTTGAAACAAGAATAAAGCTTACAAATTTTCAAAATAATTGTCATCAGAAATTAGGGAACGTTCCTATAAAGATAAAATTCTGGAAGCCATGGGTGTGATGAATCCTAATTTTTGGAATACTGAAGGTGGCCATGCAGACTTTTTCAGAAAGCATTTCCATAAATCCATGGGTACAATAATGGAACAATTCACAAAGACTTCAGAGCTCAAGGGTATGGAAATCAAAGGTATACTGAATGCTGATTTATTAAAGTTTCAATCAACAAATTTTGCAACAACAATGAGGAACCAATATAAAATTTTAGACGAACCTTCTAAAAGTGGTGCTATTACAAGGTCAAATTTGGCAAGGAATCAAACAAAATTCTATCTTATAAGAAGATATCGGTGAATATTTCAGATTATATGAGTTATGCCAACAATGATTTTGGGGTCTGTGGAGGACGAAAGGGTTTTCAGTGCATTATCATTTATAAAATAAAAACTGAGAAACAGGTTGGATAAAAATCTAGAAAGTTGCATGAGGTGTTATATTTCTCGATACTCCATCGAAACCTTTCCATTCGACAGAGAAATTGCGCATTGGAATTCCCTTTGTGAAAGAAGAGGTGTGAATAATACAGCTACAAGTACAACTATTCCCAACCTTGAGAGTGTAATTGGCTCATTGTCACATTCTACAGAAGACAACATCAAGTTTGAAAAAGTTATTGATAATAGATTGTTTCAACTTTAAATAGGTATCTTCTTTATCTTAATCTTATTGTTTGTCACTTTACATTTTTTTCAGCTCTTGTTATCATTAAAGATGTTACAGGTCTATATATTTAAATTTATTTAACTACAATCTTTTTATTTTTTTGGAAAACATGGGTTGACATCCATCCGAGGAAGTTGGTACTTCCCGGACCGACAATTTCGTGCAATTCACCCATGTCTATCTACTAATCCATTTCTCATGTTGAGTTTTCTTAAAACACAAATCTAGCACATTACCAGTGGCAGTGATGATTTCAAATTTAAATAGGTATCTTCTTCACCTTAATCTTATTGTTTGTTACTTTACATTTTTTTCATCTCTTGTCTATATATTTACATTTATTTAAATACAATCTTTTTATTTTTTTGAAAACGTGGGTTGACATCCATCCGAGGAAGTCACATTTCTTCAAGACCGACAATGTCGGGTAACTCACCCATCCACTAATCTATTTCTCATGTTGAGTTTTTTTAAACACATATCTAACACATTACCAAAGGTAGTGATGATTTCAACTCTAAATAGGTATCTTCTTCACCTTAATCTTATTATTTGTTACTATACATTTTTTTCAACTCTTGTTATCATTAAAGATGTTACAGTCTATATATTTACATTTATTTAAATACAATCTTTTTATTTTTTTAAAACGTGGGTTGACATCCATCCGAGGAAGTCACATTTCTCGATCGACAATGTCATGCAACTCATCTATCTATCTACTAATCCATTTCTTGTGTTTAGTTTTTTAAAAACAAAGATCTAGCACATTACCAAAGTGATGATTTCAACTTTAAATAGGTATCTTCTTCACCTTAATCTTTTTTTTTTTTTTTTACTTTACATTTTTTTCAGCTCTTGTTATCATTAAAGATGTTACATGTCTATATATTTACATTTATTTAAATACAATATTTTATTTTTTTGGAAAACGTGGGTTGACATCCATCCGAGGAAGCTAGTACTTCCCAGATCGACAATGTCGCAACTCACCCATCTATCTACTAATCCATTTCTCGTGTTGATTTTTTTACAACAAAGATCTAGCACATTACCAAAGTGATGATTTCACAAAGAATCTAATACACTAGAGGTAAGTTAAACCCTATCATATTTGCAATTATGTTTAAATTCTTACCAAGTGATGATTTTTTCTTGATTTCTTACAATTATGTTTAATTTATTTATTATATTTGCAAAATGCTTTGATATATTTTTTTAATTGTGGGATAAAATGACACAATTTAATTTTACAGAGGAAGATATTTCTATACTATACAATTCATAATCCACGATACATTATACAATTTATAATATACGTCCACATAAAATTCATCATCATCCATATATATCATATCATCACCATATCATTATCATAATCCTGAGTCCTGACACTACAATTATTATTAAAAAAATATTTATCTAATTTAAATTTATCAAAACAATTCCATTTTTTTAAAACAATTCATAATCATATCATTACAAGTATATCCGTTCAAGTATAGAGTCTAGAGAAGAAGAATTATCTTAAAACAAGTTTAAATGTCTAGAGAAGAAGAATTATCATGCTTGAAGCTAAATCTACATCCACATTAAATTGATCATCATCCATATATATCATATCATTATCATCATTCATCATTATCTATCAATGTATCATCATTCATCATCATCTATATCCATCTATATCATTCATCATCTACGTCCAAATACAATTCATGATAATCCAAGTAAACCGAAACATATGTCATCATGATTCATCCTTATCTAATGCAATCACCATTAAGAGTAAACTAAAAAGCATAAACTCCATATACAATCTAAAAATTCTATCAAATCCATATGCAATCAAAATTAAAGATTGCATAGTATTTCAAATTTTAAAAGGCTATCAAATCCATATAATTAAATTCAAATACCATACTCAATATTTAAAGTTTCCACACAATAATAAAAGTTTCAACCCTCTTTTTCTTTATCCATTTCAACTCATGTTCTCATTTCCCCAACGGTTTCTTCCCCGTGGTTGTACCCCTTTCCCCAACAGCAAAAATAACGCCTAACTTATAAGATCTTCCACTACTGTCCCAAATTTTTTAAAATTCTTTCTTCTTGATTTGTCACATCTCCATGCAACAGCAAATTTGGATCAGCTATTGCCTTAGCTTTGAATAATATTTCAGGGTTGAAGTCGTGCTCTTTAATTATCCGCTTTAGTGTATTGTTTTGTTTGTTAACCAAAACAATATTTTCCTTCAAATTTTTAGCTGCGGATAAACTATTCTTCACTGTTTCCAAGTGAACTTGGAATACCTTTTCTTGAATCTTCAAATTTTCATATTTCAACTACACAAAAAGAGTAATGTCAATTTAACATATTACTAAAAAATGAAAATTTCAAATTAACAAGAATGATTGTTTGAAAGTGATAGTACTTACAACCGCTCTATCTCTCTCGGCATTTGTAATTACTACTAGATCCTTGTCCTTATACCATTTGTTAAAATATGTCTGGGCCTCAGCACTAATATTTTCCAAATTTTTTAATGTCTTATCCAAAATGTCGTCTTTATAGTTGTTGTTATACGTGATGCGGTCCACTTCTTACTTGGGTAAGTAAGGAATCCATCTTCACAGTTGATTATGGACTACAGTGTATAAACTATGCCTTTGCCAATAATTTTCATAACGACTAATAATCTCATTGATAAGAAGTTTATCCCTTCTCTCCCATTCTATGAGTTGATTGATATGAGGTAGAATAAACTCACTGACATGGGATTGACAATCATAACCAATTAAGTTTTCCAAAGGAAAAGGTAGCAACTATTCACTATCTGAGATCGGATGAAGATGATCTTGCTAGAGAAGTATGGGTGCTTTTAGCAAGATCAACTACTACTTGTTTCTATCTTTGGGTGGCCTAATCCTGTTTGTGATAAAATTAATCAAGATTCAGATAAATAAATTTAAATTGAAATGTGATTCAATATTATAAAGCATGTTTAAATTGAAGTATACCCGTTGGCCTTAAATCATCTCACGGGTATTGAAAAATCCAGTTGGGTCATTGTTATCAATGCCCAAATAATCTTCATCTAAATTTATATTTTTAAAACTGATATGCCCGTTGCACTGGGCAAGCCACCAAGTGAGAGCGTTGGAATTTGAAAGGAGGCAATGTTTAGTGTCCCGCTAGGGGCTAGAGTAATTGGCATGCGTTTACCAATGTTCTTTTTCATTGTTCCTCTGGTTGGCATTTTAAAAATTATTGGCTGAGTGGGTGTCGGTGCCGCTATTTGATCAGAAGGACTACAATGTGTTGAAAAGTTCAAGAAAAAACATGAAAAATAGGAAAACAATCCAAAAAGGCAAAAACTACGAAATTAAATGTAGTATTGAAAAGTTGTACCTTATTGTCGAGGGGTAGTTTTTCACGGTGCTAAGGGTGGCTGTGTAGGAGTAGTATTTAGTGGTTGTTTAGAAGATATGAATGCATGCAACTGTATGGAGTGAGTTGGGGAAGAAGGTTGAGTTTCTGAAACACGTGTATGGTCCAAAGTCCCTGCAATGTCATCAACATTAAATGTTATGTCAATTCAATTGGTTAAAATTTAAATTGGAAAATAAAAATAAAAATTTGGAATTTGTAAATAATATATGAGAAGGTATTACTTCTCTGGCATTTAATGAGTTCAAACTGTTGAGGGTTCAGAGAGGAGTGAGCTTCCATTTTAGATTGGGAGTCTCCCGAAGCCTCAGTGTGTTGTTGGCCTCTTCCTCTTGATAACACCTTTTTTTGAGGAAGGGCTTCAATAAATCTTCTTTGCAAACCGTAAATTGTTAATAACTGTGCAGTGCAATGTCAAAAATTGAAAATTGAAATACAAACTAAATAGTTTATACCTGTTTTTCTTCAAATGGAATTGACAACTTCATCAACTCCTCATCAGTGCAAGTAGGAATTTTTTTATCTTTTAAATTTGAAAGTGCCTTGTAATAAAGGCCGAGGAGATAGTTTGTGGAATAAATGACAGGTTTTTCTGAAAGTTTTGAATTTTTATGTCAGTTCTTATTTTTTTTTATAAATGGGTGCACCAATCAAATTTTTGTTTGGAGATAGTGGCAACTATGTATGCAATGGCCTAGTTTGGTATATCTGTTTGGCGACCCTGCATAACTATTTTGGATTGAAAAAATGAAATCACTGTAGCAAGAAAGTGGTGTGCAATTGCTTGCGTATCCACACCACACCTGGATTTATTGACATGAGCTGCAAATGCCAAACAGTGGGAATTAATATAAATTTATAACACCAAATTATATCAGAATAAAAAATAGAATAAAAATGATGAATTAAAATGAATTATACTTACAATCAACATGGAAACTGAACGTTGATTCGAGAAATTTCTTGTCTTCTTCCAGGAGTGTTGCCTTCGTTGTAACAATTGGTAAATTTTTGAACGAAAGGCCCATAAACCGATGGATGTCATTTTCTTTGATATCTTGAATTGGAACATTCAAATTGCTGCTCAAAGTCACATAAAAAAGGTCGTCCTCTGTATTGTAGGACGAGAGAAGGTAATTCAAAATATCTGGATCTGTTTCAAAATGGGGCATGTCAACGATCCCAGTAAACTCACACACATCCATCAAATCTTTATATTCGGAAGACATCTTTAAAACAGTATGGATGTGGGGGCACAAGGGATTCCTGTAGATGATCTTACCTATGGATTGGACTGGATTCTCTTCTTGATTTTTTTCCTGAGCTTGCGGTTGGGAAGCAGTTGAAGTCGAAATTATAGTTGTGCTTGCGTCTTTGACAATGAGGGATACCTGCAAAAAAATCAAGAGTCGGAAAGTGTAAACGATAAAATGACTGGCGGGAGGGTATTTATAGGCCAAATCATGCGTCAATGGGCTCTATTAACGCGCGTCAATGGCCTCTATTAACGCATCGTCAATCGGGCTCTATTGACACACATCAATGGCATCTGCTGATGCACATCAATGTTATTTGTTGACGCGCATCAATGGAGGCCATTAACGCATGTCAACAGAGGCCATTGATGTGTGTCAACAGATGCCATTGACATGCGTCAACAGAGGCCATTGACGTGCCTCAATAGAGGTCATTGACGCACGCCAAGAAAGGCCATTGACGCGCAGCGCCAACAGAGGCCATTAGACGGGCCTCGTGTCAACAGAGCCCATTGACATGCGTCAACAGAGCCCATTGACACGCGTCAACAGATTCCATTGATGCGCGTCAAATGGCTCTGTTGACGTTGTCTTGACGTGTGTCAAGGATGGTTATTGATGTCGTATTTTCACGCGTCAAAGGTGCATCAATGTCTAGAACTCGATTTCTCCACTCGAAAAAATAGGAAAAAATTCACTTTTAGAATACTATCAAATTCACCTTTCACTGAAACTAGTTCCAGGGATATTCGCCAGGTATTTTCCACCTTTAATTTTATAGAGGTGTCTTAAAATGAACCCCGGTAAGGATGCATTAATTATGGTTATTCTGAATATGTATGCTAACATCTAGACAAACGGTCACAAATGAGGGACCTGGTAGCTTTACGCACTTTGGGTGAGTGCTCGGATATATCCGAGTGAAGTGTCAACGCGTCTAGGCTTTTGAGGGAAATAATAAAGACTAAATTTTGGTTCTATTGTCAGGACCTCTTTTCAAACCGTTTTTCATGATGTTGTGTGATGATGGCATATCAATTGACTCTTGCGGCCATTGAAAGTTAGGTAGACAAAGGAAAAGATCATTTTACATGAAGATATGATTCTGGACTTGATTTCAATGCACGCAAGTGGGTGGAAGATAATCTATATCATGAGCTCTATGAGACATTTTTCAGCCTTAATCTATTACAATTGTACGAGTGGTTATTTGCATATGCATCAAAGAAAAACTGGAGTTATAGACCAAGGGTTTGGATGCAAGAGGATTACCATACTTTGTTTTATGTAGATGAACCTTGGATGCGGGTTATAAATCATTGGCTGGTTTTTGTTGTGCACAATTATAATCTAGAGTACATTGTTTCTACATATTCTTGTCCAGAATTTGATGAGTTTGAATTTTTGTGTGAGCCTAGAGGATCTTACATTCACGTTATTCCTTTGGAAATTAATATCTTAATGGTGGTATTGAGTTTAGAGCACCTACCTATGGCTATCTAAACATACCACCACGCGTATGGGTAGGATCATGTGTGGTGAAGATGGCGGACTGTGGTAGCAATGGAGACAGAGGAAATATGACTTAGTTATAATGAATCCACGAGAAAGGGAGATGACAAGAGAAGTTGCAGATTCAATGGCATTAAGGGAAGATAGGGCTCACTACGGATTTGGTGCTCTCATGGAAGATGAGCATGAGGAGCCACAAAGATCTCGGTTCCCCAATATTGGGAAAGTGCAATAGAGAAACCCTTTGGATTTATAAGATTGAGGACTACATGCACACATCTAATCCCACCTGGTGACCTAGCCCTTGCGCTTGGTGTTCTAGTTCCAGAAGTAATCATTGATAAGCAAGTGAGTGTAGGTAATCTAGTAGCTTTAGGTAGATATCATTTTCCTTTGAATATAGAAGTGCATCGATAACACATACACATATGGCAACATATACATCATCTTTTTTTTGAGGCCCTATTGGAGGAATATTTTTAGGCGTGTCATCAAGACAAAGTGTGGGCACACATAATATTGGGAATACGTATGGAAGTACTACAACTTTGTAGACTATGGGGTTTAGTTTAGTAATACAATTGGGATGCAAGGAAGTACATCCAATGGTATGGTTCCCACTATTAGAGGATCGTAGTAGATCAGAGAGTCGGGATCAAGTGGATTAGGTGGTTTTGGAGGTGGAGGAAATACTAGTAGCGGTTTTGGTTCTGGATCTAGTGGACAAGGTCCGCACCCTCATCAACCACATCAAGTGTATTACAAGATGTCCCTCCACTTACCAAAGTATAGAGGTATTGAATATGTTGCAGAGCATGTGCACAGTGTGAGTTGTTATGGCGTGATAAAGGAGTCACCACTTTAAATAGGAATGAAATAAAGTTTGTTACTACTCTTTAAGGGCATGCGCATAGCTGGTACAGAAAATATGACCCACATTAGATTGTAGTGGATTATGATGCTTTGCGTTATGCATTTCTAGTTGAGTTCCATATTCCAAAATTTGAGTAGAAAATTATCAGCGTGCTTAAGGACATCAAGCACACTTATTAGAAAGCATTCTCAAATATAACGTGCAATTTAAAACTTTTTTGTTAGAGTTGTCTTATGACATACGTCCTAGTTAGCATGCACAGTAGTTTGTTGGTGGATTTTTGACTCCATTCAGAAGGGTGTTATCTAATAAGACCTTTGTAGATTTGTACGAAACTTTGGAAGCATCTTTTCATGCTAATGTAGTTGCGAGTGTGGATACTGGAGTAAGCCCATTTTTAAAGGCACAGACATGACAGCCATGGAAAAACAATTGGAAAATATCTCGCCGATTCGGTTCATGAGACGTGCAAAGGAAAATGGTGTACAGATTGTGAGGTTAAAGGACATATTAAGGATAGCTTCCCTCGCAAGTCAGTGTGCACCATGTTATTGGATTGCAAAAAAATTCATTTCAACCATGATGCAAGTAGATGTCCCCTCTTACATCACGTGATCTAGAAGACCATTTCTATGTATTGTAAGATTTGTAAACTCATACTCAAGACATTGTTGACTGTAGAGTGATAGATCATTTCCATGAAGCCATTGAGAGTGGTGTACGTTAGACTAGTGTGGAAAGTGGATATAAGAAATAGGGAGAACAGCACAATGAAGGGTGTAATAATGGGATAACAAGAATAGAGGTTTTCGTGGAGGATATAAAGGTTGAGATCATGGCAGTGGAATAGGAGGATTTCCTAAAGGAACTTGTTATACCTTTGGATCTCCTTATCATTATCAACACGAGTGCCCTCAGAATGTGGTTTTCTCATGGTGTGGAAAACAACACAAATTTGAAGAATGCCCTTATTTATATGAGCACATAGTAAACAACACAAGAAATATAAGGGCACATGAATGATAAAGATATAGTGCACAATTGGCGATCAATGGATGTTGAAGGTAACACCTATTCCTGAGTTACAACCTATTTAGTTACTATATGTGTTGAGGATGCACGTGCAAAACAACCTTTGAATTATAAGCCGACTATAATAAAGAAAGAGGTGATTAATGCAAAGTACCTTAATGTTGCACATCAAAAAGAGGTTTACTAGGAGACTATGGAATTTATCAGGGATCTACAAGGAGAGGTTCAAAACCTTAAAGAGCAAAGCACATGATGGAAAGAACAAAGAAGGTTGCACTCCCACAAAATTATGTAGATGATTTGAAGGAGGTATGTTAAATGTTGCGTCAGGAGAACATAATCCCTTTGTTATGAGAGTGGTTGAGAGAAAAAGTACCATGCGCAAGTAATGAGTGCGAGAGGAAGATACTTCAAGCAAATCTGCCCCCCAATCATGAGTATGATAAGGAGATTACACTGAATGTGGTCATAGATGTATGGATTCTAAGAAAATTATGATAGATACATGTGCGGAAGTTAATGTACTCACGTTGGATGCTTGGAATCATATGGGAAGACCACCATTACAGCCTTCTTTGAATGTGTTATATATGGCCAAATAACTAGGGCTAATCCTATTGGAGTACTAAAAGATATGACTATTATAATTCAGGGAGAAAAATTTACTAGGGACTTTGAAGTGTTGGAGCTAGCTAAAGCAGATAGCTTCCCATTGTTACTTAAGTGTCCCTCGTGTAATACGAATAATGTAGATTTGTGCGTCAACAAGGGGTACATTATCTTTGAGAACAAGGAAGATCACGTAATTATACCTTTGACTGATGCAAAAATTGATCCATATGTTAAGCCTTTGAGCGAAGAATATTTGAATAGGATATATGCGCACATAATCAAAGACCCTGAGGTAACTAAGCCATCTAAGGAAGGAGTGATATAATGGGATGATGCTCATCAATTAGTGATACTACAAGTATTGCATGTGACAATTGGGTGCATGGAACTTATGAAGGAGTTGGGGAGAGATCAAAAACACACTTACTTGCATGATCAGGCCGCGCATGGTTAGGCATTTGATTTTAAACCAGGTACCTTGGTATACTAGTGAATGGAACCCTGATGTATTTTTATCCACCATGGAGGCCTAGTGGAAGAATGAAGGAGATAGACAAAATATGCTAGTATATACTTTGTGTGAGACAAGAGCATGTTGGTGGACCTCACACAGAGATAACCCACTGGAATGGTGAGAAGTGATAATTTCATTTTCTACTAGTTTCCTTAGGATAAATGTACCTTCTCAGATATGTGAGTTTTGTGGGAATTCCCCTGCCTTGCATCACATTCAGAATTATGAGAGACTTTAGATGGAGGGGCAGGAGGCCTTGCCACCATCACTTTGGGTGCATAAGTTCTACTCCACTTTAAGTGGTTGTGTGCATGCATGGTATGTTCATGCAGAGTTAACAAGAGAAATAGTTAATTGGCAGGAGATGACCTTAGGTATGATTCATACTTTTGATTATTTTTTAACTAAGATATCACCAATGAAGCACTATAGATTATGCAACACCTTACTTTGGGAGATGGTATAAAGGCTAGGAACTCTTGTTAGATATTTTTGAGAGTTGGATTTAGAGGTGCGCCTTAACCTTGAAGAGACTAAGAAGAATAAATGGTCCATGCCTAGGAAGAGAAGGAAAAGGGTAAACTGGTATGCATGATAAATGATGAGGATGATGAGGATAATAACTTGGATGTTAACCACACTGAAGGTATGCACGAGGTCATGGACACATCGATGAAAATGCGTGTGCGTATCATGAGCCTATGAAAATAAATAAGGTTAGCATTGGAACAAATGCAGAGCCTAAAGAGGATATTATTGGTGATTATTGGTTGGATTAGGAAGTGGCAAAGATTATTGAACTTTTATGTAGCTTTCAAGACTTGTTCCTAAGGGGTTATCATGAGTTAAAGGGAGTACACCCTTCTTTAGGTGAGATGAGAATCAAACTTAAAGAAGGCACGCACCTAATTAGGAAGAGGCCTTACATGATGAATCCTAATCTACACATCAAGGTAAAGGAAGAAATTGATAAGATGCTCAAGTCTGGTATAATTGAGCCCATTGAGGAATCTGAATGGGTTAGTCCCATGGTCATCAATATTAAAAAGGATGGGAGGATAAGGATTTGTGTGGACTACAGATAATTAAATGCTTCATGTGTTATTGATCCTTTTCCTATGCCATTCATAAAGGATATCCTTGAAGGAGTTGTTGGGCGTGAGATCTACTCTTTTACAAATGGGTTTTCAGGATATCATCAAGTGTGCATAGCGAAGGAGATCAATAAAAGAAAAATTTCACCACCGAGTGGGGAATTTTCACATACACGATGATGCCCTTTGGACTAAAGAATGTGCCAATGGTGTTCTTGCGCATTGTGGTACATGTATTTCAGACTTCATTCATAAGTTTTTAAAGGTGTATCTGGATGATTGGACCATTTATGGCTTAGTTAAGGACCATTTTGAGAATCTAAGGCTCATGTTTGAGAGGTACAAGAAGTTGAGAATATCTCTTAATATTAAGAAGTGCATCTTTACAACACCTTTTATCACTTTACTTGGACACATAATTTACAAGGAAGGGTTGTTGGTGGACCTATCCAAGGTCATTATGATCTTGGGTTTGGAGGAACCTAATAATTAGAGTGAAGTGCGTAAATTTTTGGGACATACAGGTATTACCAAAAATTCATTAAGGGTTATGCAAATATTGTCGCACCCTTGGAAGAACTGTTGAAAGCTAAAGGAAAGTTCTATTGGTATGATGTGCAACATAAGGCATTTGAAACATTGAGGGAAAGTCTTACTATTGCTCCTATTGTGCACTTTCCTTCATGGGAAAAACCCTTTCACATTCATTTGATGCTTTTGGGATGACAATTGGCGCAGTGTTGGTGCAACTAGGAGAAGGAATTGTAGACCACCTTATTTATTTTACAAGGTGAAGTTAACACCAAAGAAAAATTATACAACTATTGATTGTGAGGCTTTGTCCATGATTTACATGTTGAACAAGTTTAGAAAATACTTATTAGCAATATTGTTTATATTCTTTACATATCATATGACACTTAAGTATTTGGTCAACAATCCTATTTTGCAAGGGCACATTTGTAGGTGGATATTACTATTTCAAGAGTTTGAGTATATAATTATTATAAAATTAGGAAAATGAATTTAGGGCTTGACCATTTATCAATCATTAATTCTGGTGAGGATGTACAGAGTATTGAGGACACAATTTCATATGTATGGCTCTTTAGATTGAATCACCTACCCATCAAACTAGAGGACATTGTAGTATTTTTGTGCACTAGGAAGGCACCTAAGAGAATGAATATTTTAGAGAAAAGTAAACTTGCAATATACATAGCACCTTACCAGTTGATAGGTGGATATTTGTATAAGCTAGGCCATGATGAAGTTTTGTGTTGGTGTGTTTTGGAGCATGAGCATGAGGCTATTATGGAAGAATATCATGGTGGAATTACAGGAGGTCATTATGCAGTGATGCCACCGAGCGCAATATTCTGTTGGTGACCTTCGGTGGGAAACTTTGTATAAGGATACTAAATAATATGTCAAGGCATGTGACCATTGTCAGTGCCTTGGGAATCCTGGAACTAGATATGAGATGCCTTTGAGGCCTATTGCAAGTGTTGAACCTTTTGAGAAATGGGTTATTGAATTTGTAGGTCCTATTTCCCCACCCATGCATAGGACTGGCTCAAACTATATTATAACTTGTACATACTATCCGATAAGATGACGAAGCAACACCTACGAAGGATTGCATAGTCCACTTACATGAAACAAGATTTTTATGGGAAAACATTATCAGCATGTATGGATGTCCATTAAGTCTAACAAGTGATAGGGGCACTCATTTCTTAAATGAGACAATCAGATTTTATTGGTAGAGTTTATGGTGGCACACCATAAGACAACACCCTATCACCCATAGGCTAATGGTACTACTAAATCTTTCAACAAGATTTTGGGACATACACTGACAAAAAAATTTGATGTTGGAAGGAAAGACTGGGATGATAAAGTATTTGTTGTACTTTGGGAATTTATGACCACCTAGAAAAGGTTGAATAAAGCCACACCCTTTTAGTTTGTTCTTGCACGGAGGCTATATTGCATATTGAATTTATGTTATCATCCATGTGTATTGCATACATGGGAGGACTATCTCGATGAACAAGATGTGGAGGAGCGCATTGAAAAATTGATATAGTTAGATGAGTGGCCCTCCATTGCACAATGGAGACAAAGACATAAAAGGCAAGATAGAAAGCATGGCACGATAGGCACATAAGGAACAAGACATTTGAGGTTGGCAAGATGGTTCTTTTATATGATTCTAAGTTTCCGCGCCATCCAAGGAAATTGAAATTACATTGGTTAGGACCCTTTTTAGTAACCAAAATACTTGAATCAAGTTCTTGTCAGTTATAGGTGATGGATGGCACTATGTTTCTCAGTACTTCAATGGGAGTAGGTTGAATCCCTACTATAAATAAGGCTTCTTAGTGTTTTTAATAAGGTAGTATTGTCATTAATATTAGATTTCAATTTCATGTGTTTTTTTTCATCATCGTTATGCTTTGTCAATTTAGTTTTGTGTTTTGTTGTAATAAGTGCACTTGTGTGCCGAAGATGATTACTATCTTATGATTTCATGCGCAAAGAACTATGCATGCTTTTTTAGTGGGGGTGGATTGCAAGTATGTGCGTAAGAGTAAAAGTGATGGTGTTGAAGGTTGCCTAAGAATCAAAGAAGAACGTGTGTAGATGATGATGTTGGCTTCTTGACTACAATAAGAGAAATAAGGTGTCATAAAAAAGGATGTTGATAATAAGCACGATGATTAGAAGAAAAACCATGTATGATGAATGAGCACATAGTGTAACGCGAGGTAGGAAGCAACATGGGGAACTACTTGGTATAAGACACATAGGTTTATGTACTTTGGCACATGGAGTGCACACAAGGAGGTCTCATGATCTAGGAAGTAGTTTGTGCGCTTGAAATTTGTAGTTGGAATGTGAAATAAAAGTGTGACAGAAAATATGAAAAAGGTAGGAAAAAATAGAAAATATGAATTTAATGCAGTTGTATGATGGTAGTTGGCAAGTAATTAATGCGATAAAACTTTGGAAACCTATAAATAGAGTGTTAGGGTAAATTCATTTTTCCCTTACCTTGCATGAAATTTGTGCATGCTTTCGTGTGACCTAGGGAAAATTTGTGTGATTTGTTGAGAAATCAAGTGCCAAGTAGAAAAATGTATAACCATGGTGCAAAATAAACATGACCAGTACAAAGTGGGTTCTATTGGAGGGATCTTGGCGTAGGTTAAGATAGCGTGGAGTGCCTTTGAGAAATTTCATGACTTATCTAGTTAGGATTTTAAAAATTAGGGGCACAAAGTAAAGAATTTG
Source organism: Taxus wallichiana var. yunnanensis (assembly GCA_018340775.1). NCBI lineage: Eukaryota > Viridiplantae > Streptophyta > Pinopsida > Cupressales > Taxaceae > Taxus > Taxus wallichiana. Next base: position 634,766,469 of record CM031237.1, on the reverse strand, counting down.
AATTAGGAAGTGTAGTCTTGTTGCACATAAGGTCTATGATGAGAAGATTAGGGCACCAAGTGTAGAGTAAGGCACAAGGTAAGGATTTGATTTTGCACGATGGAGATGGCACCATGGAAAACAACAACCACATCACCGAATAAGAAGATAAAGAGAAAGGGAAAAGAGAATCCAATACTTATTAGGGCTATTCATGAGGAATGGTATTCAGAGATGCAATACCCCGATGGAGTGTTGATGGGAAAGGAGTGGGTGTACTATGTGAGAAACATGGTTGTAAGTGACTATAATCATCACACAGATGCAACTATGTGTAACATGGCATTCAAACTTGTTCGGCCCATAGAATAAAGAACCTCATATGACAAGCTTGTGTAAGATAACAAGATGAAGAGGTTATTGGAAAAATCATGGTTGTTACAACTATACAAGCTTCCATTCTTTGGGAATCCTTAGAGATTGTACCAATGGTTGATGTCACACATCCACGAGGACTTCTTCTATTTTTCAAAAAGATGTGCCTTACCACGCAGTTGATTAAGAGATATACTAGTCTTATTAGTATAAGGGTTGCATTTGATGAAGACCTAGCGAATGACACCGAAGTAAAGAATACTATTGTATAGTTTGAATACAAAAAGGAGGGCACGTGATGGATATCACCAAACTTGATGATCCTATCATGAGGATGGCCACGTACTTACTTACCAAGTTGAATGGGTAAGAGAGGTGACCCATTCAGTGAAAAATGATGGCTTCATGTAAAATAATATTTTTTGGGAATATTCTATTATTTATAGTTTTCTCAAATTGGGGTGCCCGATGGGCCAAATGATAAAATATGGGAGTACCCGAAGAAGACCCATCACCTGTAAAATATTTTCAAAGTATACTTGTGACATAGTTACCCCATCATATAGGACACGAGAGGATAAATGGTACAAGCGGATGCATGATGCCTTCGTTGCAAATGGCACATTCTAAGAAAATTTCCTACTCTAGTGGATGGGTTTTCTAATTTTTGGCCTATCAAGATTTTTGCATCGTGGACTACACTTTAAAGGATGGTACCCAGAGCTCTGGTGTAAATTCCCTCATTTCCTTTCACAATGTAGTACTTTTAGAGTGTTGTAAACAGGTTGAAGGAAGCGCGTAAATTAAAAATTGATGTAGACAAAGTAGACAAGGAGCACTATACCATGCTTCAGATGCTTGTCTACCCTAAGAAGAGTGCATATGAGGATAAATACATATCAGAAAGCATTCATTTTATAAACTTGTTACATTTCCAATAAATTTCCTCGATATATAATGTGAAAATATATATATATATAAGGCCACGAGTTGTAGATGGGAAGTTTGAGGAAGATGATGTAACCATCCCCAAGATCCCATAGTATGGAAGAAGGTAGAACCAAAGAAGAGAGTACGTGAAGATACTCTTGTTGTTAGTGAGAGAAAAGAAGGGAGTAAATACAAGGCTCGTGTCATTGCATGCACGCTTTAAGGTAGACACTAGCACATAGGAGCTAGAGCCAAGTACAAGCACTAGAAGGCAACCTATTAGGGGGGTCCTCACCAAAGAATAAGCAGAGGGTGGTTCCTAGCTCGATTCCGAGGAGACAGAGAGTCGAAAGGAAGAAGAGGCTGAAAGTGAGGAAGAAGTGGTAGAGAAATCAAGCCCACATGTTTATACTTTCATGAATCATTATGAGAGTGCCATAGCACGTAATATGAGGAAACCCATGTTATGGATGTGGATGTAGGAGGCATCGGGGCACCTATCACTAAGACTACATATGAGAGGTTGAAGCTAATTATAGAGCATGGATCCGGGCACCATTGATCCCGAGCTAGAGCGCAAGATTGAGAAAGAAGTTACAAAATTATAGAGCACCTAATCAAACATGAGGTGGCACGTGGCAAGGGAGAAAGGATGAAGGAAAGAAAGATTTATTAGGTGCATGGGACATCTCTTACACTAGGTTTCCCTAAGTGGTTCAAGGAAAGTATAGCAGAGCCAAGGTACACTCCATAGGGTCCTATAATGCAATATACTAACGACCCGAATAATTTTTTGTGCATCGGCTATCTAAGCACAATACTCACAATCAATTATTTTTCTCGGTCATTTTTAAGTCAGAAGAGGCGCTACTACCAAACAAGGAATATACTATCATGGACATTTGAATCTCATATAGATTAACTATAATTTGAAGTCAACACCCATTGATTGATAAACCCGTGATAGTCCACTCTAGGAGAAGCATATCCGATAGTTGATTCATAATAGTTGTCAGATGAACAAGCATGTAATGTGTTGAATAAGCTATCGGTGGAGGTTGGTGCCATAATTTTTATAAGAATAGAAAATAAGATATATCCGAGGGATTTGGATGAAAAAAATAAATAAATATGGGAGAGAGATACGGAGATAAAGGAAAAAGAGAAAATCATTGTGCAGTTGAAAAAGGAGGTGAGGGAAGAAAAAGGGTGGACGTGTGTCACATATAAGAAAGCAGAATGCATTGTTGATGCAATTTTACTTGCACGCCCTGATTTAGCCCCTCACGATGGAACGAAGTATGAGACAACTTTTCATTGTTTGGAGGATTTAACATGCATGATCACCACACAACAACCAACTCTAGCTTTAGATTATGTAGAAGATGTATTGGCGGTAAGAATCAACAAGAAAAGGAGTAGGTTGAAGTTTTCATTACACAATATGGTGGGTTAGTTGAAGCAGTGAAGGCGTTGTTAATTTAGCAAGGTTGTTTATGATAACTGTAAGGATAGAGATCATGTGGTGGGACTACTTGTGGCCAAGGATGAAGTAGATTTAAAGGAGTTCCAGGCCAAGAACAAGGGAAACAGGGTGGAACGTGAGAGAATATTGATAGAGGTTGAGAAAACAAGGGAGACAATTGATATAATGAGGTCATCGATTAAGAACAAGTTGAAGGAGTTATACCCTCAAGTCACAAGTAGGATAGATGCGTTGAGCGATGTAGGGAAATAACTGAAGACTATGGTTGAAATGTTGCAGAAAGGGGTGAAGACTTCTCCTACAAATGTTCCTGAGATTGTGGGTGATGCACCTATTCAGGAAAGTAGGGAGCTAGAGGGATGGAAGGCATTGGAAGCATTGGTGAATCAGGAGTTCCCCCTACTTTTTTCTCAATAAAAATTTGATTCCTTCATTCTTTGGTGCAAGTTAGACAAGATATATTCTTTATTCTTTGATTCTTGAAGAGTTCTATACCATTCCTTACAAGGTAGACAGATTGTTTCCAAGGATGGACAACATACCTAGTGTAGGGTAATGTTGGATGCCTAAAAATGACTAATTATTGGACTATACAGGGATGCACACATGCGTAGAGGGATTACAAAATAAATTTGTGGATAAGTAGACAAGATGAGCGTGCTTTGGGGTGGTAGGGTTAGCGTGCGAAGAAGGAACAAGTTGCGTGTGCAAGTCACTACCTGAAGGCACATGACTTAGCCATTTTTTGAATATTGGGCTAAATATAAACATGGAGTGTGCGACATGCAAGGAGAATTTTTAGTTAAGAAGAGTCTATTTTTGAGGAGGGAACTTGTAGTTCAAACTTGTGCATGGAAGCTAATAATAGGATTAAGGTGAAGTATATCTTTAGGATTAGTCTATTATTAGGCTTGTTAGGAAAGTATGCATGATGTCTATTTTGAGCATGCAAGTCTATTTTAAGATGCATGGGCGGTGAAGGGAAAGTCCCCACCCCTATATATATTAGTTGATCTACATAGTTTTGAGGACCGTGTGTTAGAATCTGAGTTGTATTAGAGTTATGTTGCCCGATGTTCGAGCTGCGCACATGACTCCATGATATTACTATTGTGTATTCAGATTTTGTTATGTAATATCTTTAGTTATTAATGGAGTCTTGTGACGGGATTACAAGTAATTATTGATCTGAATATGGTGATCTGATGGTAAACTTGATCTTAGTACTTATTTGATCTTTTTGTTTCCTTATTATGTGTATGTCCAATATGAGTTCATGGATCTGTTAGTTATGCTAGTAAGGATGCATTAATTATGGTTATTATGAATATGCATGCTAACATCTAGACAAGCAGACATAAAGGAGACACCCGGTAGCTTCACGTGTTTTGTGTGAGTGCTCATATCTATCTCGAGTGAAGTGTCGAGTGCCTAGACTTCGGGGAAATAATAAAGACTACATTGTTCCTATTTGCATTGCTTCTTTTTCCAACATTAGTATCTACAAGCCAAGATACGAGAGAATGATAACGATGAATTAACATGGGTACTTGTTGATATTACTAAAATTAAAGAAATATTTACAATAGCACTCTAACAACTTAGAAATCAAAATCCAATTATGGTTTTTATTATGATGGAATATGCATATTATGAATAGAAGATTGATCATGCAAGTATAAACCCATACAAGTATATTATGTGTGTACTTGTTAACTATTACATAACATGTTTATGTGAGACAAAGTGATATAATTCATCAAAAAAAGTGAGGAATACATGTTTGAAAGCATTGTCTTCCACTTTTACAAAATATATAGGGACTCAAGGTAGGTGAAATAGGTCGGTGCGCAGCATCCCCACTATAGTCTTTATCACACTCATTAGAGTCACTTGGTGTGTTGTTAACCACTCTTTATACCTTTGTTGTTCAAGTTCTTCTAGCTGGCGGTCCACATCATCCCACCATGCAAGGACATTTTTAGATAAACCATACCAGTTGTCATCTAGAGGTGGGTGTACGATAAGGGTGAACTTGTGGTACATTCCAAGGTAGTCTCTCCATGGAATTGTAGGGAGCTTTTCTTTAATTTATTTTCCCGTGATGACATTTGTGCTTGTGAGTTGTAACTCCATGATAGGAATAACTACCATGTCATACATAACAAGCATATCTATAGCTTCCATATTTTTGTGTGACCATTTGTCATTGAATATTCGCTATGTCATATGTTTTTCTCTATTTGGTGTAATTGAGAATGGTGGTGAGGGCCTCGCAAAATATGTGATTGTAATGCATGCATTGTGAAACTGATCGGATTCCATTGTTGGGATGTTGCGTAATAGTGTCCACATTTGTCATTTCCAAATCCATATACATAATATTAAAATAATACTACGTAAAAATAACATGTTCATATATACAAATATATTTTTACTAAATCTCAACGCATAAGCTAAATTTCTTCAACCAAAACCGGTGGAATTTTTTAAAAAAATGGGGATTTGAAAATGTGGTTATCTATGTACTACATAGATGTAAACTAAAATTTGTTTTAAAAAATTGTTTATACAAATTCCTAATATTGAATCCCCATGATTTAATTCCTGATAAAAATTCATAGATGTAAACATTGTAATGTAAAACAAAAGGGGTTTTGAAAATAGAGTTTACCCACAAATTACCTTTTCTTTTTTGGTGAAGTGTTGGTGCTAGTGATGGATTATATGGAAACCATCACCCTTATTCTCTCTCCTTTTTCTCTCTTTAAACTTGCACATATATGATGCCCACACAAGGATTTTTAAAAATGTAACATAACCCTCAAATTTTGAACTCCCCATTTGTTCTACATGTTGGGTGCAGGGATAGATTTTATTTTATAAATTCACGACAGGTGGGAAGAGTGGTTTAAAACTTTAATTTTTTAAGATGTATAAAAATGAGCCCTCCAAAGATGGAAAATGTTGTGGCTTTCACAGATCTCATGCGAGTCACCAAGACACTCGGGGCTTGTGCATGACATGGAAAATGAGTTAAACAAAAATGCACATATCTCGTTTAGTGGAATTCAAATGTAAGTTTGAAAAAATTACATTGCTGTGGATTTTTGCGTGCTAGATAAGTTTCTCCATCAAGATATTGTTCAAGAAACAAGGATGTTGAGCCTCTCATGTTGAAGAAAGAGCACCTGGATAAGTTTGAAATAGTGCAGAACATCTTAGTGACTTAACATATTCATGATTTCACACTATGTATTTTTAGTTGAATGAAGGATCAATTCTTCTGTTTGGAGGAGAATACCTTTTCCAATGAGTAACATATGAGCAAGAAAGTGTTTGAGCATCATGGGGTTGATTCCATTCAAAAAGGAAACATTTGTGTCATGGAGGTGAATTTTGAATCCAAGAAGAGCAAGGTGATGATCTCCATGTTCTAACTCCAACATTGTGTTCAAAAAATATCATCTTGTTTCCATATCAGTGTAAGTCTCGTATCTAAACACTCATGCAATTCCTTGGAGTGTGTCCACGTCTCACATGAGAAGGAATTCACAATCATAGTTTTCCAACTCAATAGGAGGTCAAAAACAAGAAACTTCATTCATGGAGCATTCACTCAAGATCCATCGAAGCATGTTATTCATCAACAAAAGATTCCTCGTTTCTTGATTTTCACTTCTCTCTCCCCCTCCCTCTCTCTCTAACATTCTATTTATTTTGTAGGAATGTACTTTTTCACTTTCTTCTTATTCACTTAAGTGACTTAATTTTTATTGTAAAAGTCCCTTTTCAAAAATAAGAAAATGACTTAACTTCATTCCTAGGGGATGTGAAAAGTCACAAGCAGTGGTGAGATGAAAGGTCACATGGGAGAGAGGAAGAGACATCTTGTAAGTTATAAATTGGGATGGATTTTCCATTCCAAAGGGTTGACAATTATTGATTATTGTAAGTAGTTGGATTTCACTACTACTGCAAGCAATAAAAGCTACATTCTTCTATCTCCTTTCCTTTCCTATTTTTTTCCATGCTCTCTTTTCCAACTTTGCAAGCATTGTGATCTTAAAAAACTATGAAGGAAATTTGTTTCCTTGTTTAATGAATTCATAGAATTTTGTGTCTCTAATTTATTAGTCTTACTATTGATTGCATGGTTGAATTATTCTAATTGAATGTGGACCTACTCTGGTTATTGTTGGTGAGAATATGTTAGTTCCTACTCACAACATTAACCCCCTCTCTCTATTTCTCCTACTCCCCTTTACCTCTCTCCAAGCTAATTCCTCCCTTGTACATTGTACAAGCAATTTGCCACAAGTTTAGTAGAGTATTCATATGTGATCCTCTCCCTAATGGCTACCCCACAGATTTAGTTAGTTTACATTCAATAATGGGAGCCTCTCCATACCCAAGAAGGAGGGGCTTGGCCCCATGATCAAGTGAAAGCCAACAATCTAAGTTGTAACAAATTATTTTACCAACAAGATGTGATGAGTTGTACATTACTCAATTGATGTGGCTAAGAAGATATGAATGGGTGTGAAATGATTAAATATTTATGTTTATATAAGAGAAATTGATGCATATTCGACATATGTGTGGGTCATAATCTATCGGTGATTGAGGAATAAAATTTCTTGAAACCTATACATAGAATGCGGGGAAGGTGATCCATTCATTCCGGTGAGAAATTGTAGAAATCAATATACACATAGATGATCATGACCGTAGAATCATGTGGTACCTATCCAAATTTGGTTTCTTTGACCGAGTACGCGGAGATTGAGTGATGTGAAAGGAGATGCAAATGATGAAGAAATGTCTAATGATGGTGAAATAGTAGATGTAACAACATTGTTCATATTGGGATCTTGATATACAAAACATTGTTCTTTTCGCAACACATAATTGAGATTTGCCCCAAGAATAGGTTGTGCATTCAGCTCTTGTTATGGGGTTGAATGTAGTCTAGGAATCGATACAACCAACTTAGTAGTAGGGCGATGATTTTTCAATGTTACATATTTCAGCAAGCAATGTCGTGGCACTAGAGAATGTGATCAATCGGATGTCATGCATGAAAGAAAATGATACCATTGTCTTAAAATAACTTGATCTTAGCATTAAGTACATAAAAATCATTTTCTCGATGTCCATTGATCCTATGAAAGTTACTGAAAAGGTTGATTATGATTCCATTACAACAAATGAGGAGGGTGGTTCTAATTATAACTTAGAAGGTAACCAAATCAAGAACTCATCAATTAGTGTGTGCAAGACATCATGTGGCCTAGAAAAATGGGAAAATTATATGGGTTCCCTCCTAGGAGGAGTGAACTATTATAGATGTCTATAGGGAGGTTCTTTGAGGCGAGACGTATCACCATGATGAAGTACCTTAACCTTGTGTGTATGGGGGATGAAGAATGTGAAGCTATTGCAACAGTGCTAGTGGATGGAATTTTATTGTGTGATGTGAGTTATTATGAAGAAGTGGTAGATGGCATATATGGTTGTAATAGAGTGTGGATTAAGTAGTTCTTTCTCTAAGTCTATGGCTTGGAGAAAAAGTACAAAAAAATATTCACATGTGTCATATAATAAATTTTTCTTAAGAGGAAAAATCAAGCCACGAAAAAGATATATTGCATTTCTAAATCAATAGGCTGATATAGTAAATGATACATGCAAGATTTAAAATGTAAGATATAATCACTAATAGATTCAGTCTTTCCTTGATACAGATTATGGAAAGGGCTTATATGTAAGCAAAGGTTCATTATTAAAGATAAACTACCTAATAAATGCTTCTTCCATGTCAATAAAAGTATGCACATATCCACAAGGCAAATGATGCAACCAATCTAAGGCAATTCCTATGAGACTACTAGGGAATGCTTTGAGAAGAAACCTATCATTGGGATATGAAGCCATTGTTACCTAATAAGCACTAAGATGCATGTAAGGGTTACCCGTTCCATCAATTTTTAAAAAGGAGGAATGGTAAAACCTTTAGGAAAGGGTTAATTGTCTATCTTCTTGGGAATAGGGATTCCATGAATGGAGTTATTATCGAGACTAGCATAATAGGCCCTACTTTCAAGGGTAAGCTTATGAACTTTATTTTGTAAGTCAAAACATGCATGAGATAAATTAATTCCTTTGGAGGAATAGCATAAACATTATGAGGCTCATTAAGAGGTTGCACTTTGCAATTATATGTAGTCATGGGGACATTATTGGGTTGGAATTGAATCTTTGGATCAGCTAGGCGATAAGTTGTATCGGCACTAGGAGGACTATTAGAAGAAGTGAGAGGAATAGAATCTTGGGCACCCTTATCAACACATTCCTTAGCATAGGAAGAAGAAGAAGCAATACAAGCAAGCATCATTATGTTCATCATCATCTAAAATACATTTTTAAAGTAAGAGTATAACTGCACACATCATTTCAGTAATAGTTCATTATTTTTACAAGCATTTAAAACATCTTGTTACAAAGAGAGAGAAGGAGCACTAGCATCATTTGTAATATTATCTTGTTTATGATTAAATACAATATCATTTGCAGTAGGAAGAGAAGAACTAAAAGTATCATATTCAACAAAAAAATTCTCACAATTATTTGAAAAGTTCTTTTGAGATGAGACACAAACATTATTTACAACAATATTTTGTGTATAAGTATCCAAAGAAGAAGCACAAGCATTGTTAGGAGAATCGTGAACAACATCATCAACAACATATTCATCATCACAGAAAGGAAAATGAGCCTCTATACATGCATCATGACTAGTATCACTACCAAGGAGAGATTCGATGTCACTACCAATAGAAATAGAGCAATCAAATTCAAGAGGTGGTGATTCATCTATCACATGGGTAAAAAAATCAAATGCAACTAGATTAATGTCAATAGTAGAAGCACTAGGAAAATAAACGTCATGACTAGAAATGTGAGAAGCATAGACATTGGTATAATTATTTTCCAACCAAGAGGTGGGGTCATGCTACCTAAAAAGACGTTCATACACTTGGGGATCATTATCTTCAAGAAAGATGAAAAATATTTAAAAACACATGGATGAATTATAACTATCCACCGAATGAGCTATGAGAGGAGAGTGGGCACTACAACTACGTAAAATCTTACTTTAAGCCAGCCATAAAACAAGTGGACATAAGCAAGCAAAGAAGACAAAGAGATATGTATTTCAAACACTTAGGGATCCTAGGGAAACTAGGGTTTGACCAATGGTGGGTTCACTAAAGTATTTAACCTAAATGGTTAATATTATAGATGTGTAGTAAATGATTAAATATTATCCTAATCAACTAGTTTCCAAATCTAATTACAGCAATATCATGATAATACATGAAAAAGATAGATAATGATAGATAAATGCAACAACACACACTAGAAATGAGAAAGAAGGAAGAATTAGCTAATATCTTGATATGTATGCTTATTTGGATTGTCGATGATTGAAAACGGAATGAAATGGTCTAAAAAATATTAGCAATCAAACTATGTCCTCAAGATTGCTTATGCCAGGCATGTGGTAGGGCGCAAAGTGTAGCCCACTATGGTTCTTCTTGTATGCTTTGGTCCCTTTTGATGGTTTATATATGCGTAACTTGCTTCCTCGTTCCCCGATTCATACTTTTATTGCTATGAATTTCTTGAAACCCTGGTATTCGTACATGTTCCTATAGAACAAACCCTAGCTACTCTACACAACACTCAAGTACACATTAGTCTAGAAAAAATAATGCACATGATTAAGTCAAATTGACCTCGATAGTCACCCCATTATAATTACACCGAGCATTGCACTACATTTCAAACTCTATGTATTTTTTTTTTGTGTGTGTGTGTGTGAGAGAGAGAGAGAGAGTGATTGTAATTGTGTCTCGTTGAAACTAGGATTGCCCTTGTGTGCGTCGCACCAAATAGAGGCTATACTACTTTGTCTCAAATGCAAAAGTGTGGTATGGAATTTAGATTAATGTCTTTCCTATGTTGTAATTTTGCTATTCAAATGCATATTTTAGCATGTTCTTGTGTTCCAAAGATAATAGTAGATAAATCCTTAGAAGCCCTTAATTTTTCTTTGCTCAAATTTTAACACTAGTGACACAAAGGGTAGACCCCAAATACAAAATAAAATAAGAGAAGAGTGATGAAGAAGCCCAATACAAAAGACTCAAAGAAAAGCAAAGTGGGACCAAAGTGTATTAAATGGCCCATAGCGTATCGACACTATGGCCCATTCCACACGCTTTAGTCTAGAAGGCTCGAAAATAAAAACAATTAAAGCGTGATAACAGGGATCCCGTGACACGACCAAAACCAAAAGAAGAAATCCAAAAAACTATGAGGAGTCACAATCGAATAAGTCAAAAGCAATAGGCAACAAAGACTTGTGTCACTAATGTCTAATCTTCTTGCTTAGAAGTCATGTATATCATAATGTACTAAGAGTGTAATGTAATAGTAATAAGTGCATATTGTAGTGTCTACAATTGGGACAACCCTCTTGTTTATATTTATTATTTACATTTACATTTATGATTCGTTAGTTCACATTTTTGTACATTCATGTTTTCTAAATACTCATTTTGTTAAAATTTATTTCCATGCACAATTTTGAGGCTTCTATAAAGAGGAGGGTTGGTTATATACTTAAATTGTTAATGCATAAGTTACAACACAACTTGTAATAAAATTTAAAAATCCCTAGTGATTTTTATAATTTGCACACGCGGGGTGGGGGGATGAAGTGATAGTTTTATCTCCTTCTTTCTTACATGTTTTATTGGACCAATTGTAGGTTAGTTAGTGATAGAGTTTTTTTAATTTGAAATTCTTAAAAATGTTGTCTTTGTCATAATATTTTAATAATATTTATAATTTATGTATCATTTTACGTCATCAATTGTGGAATAAGCTTCCTCTATTTTTTAGATACATATGTGATCATGGTCTAGATCACCGAATGGATGTTTGACAAGATTTCTTGCTTAGCTCATTCGGACATTGGTGGCTTGTGTTGATGAAAGTGATGCAATTATCAGTAAGATGTGGTCTTTGATAAAGGGTGTAATATGAAATTTTACGGGATGAAGTGTTAGTGTAGGATATTATTTATTCCATTTATTTACTTATGTGGATTATTCATACACTTTAGGAGTTAGCTTGCTTAGGTATAACTAGTCATAAGAGTTGTGCAGGAGTTCAACATAAGAGTTACACTTGGTCATCATTGTTAGCTAAGTGGGAGTTACTCTTGTTTGACTATGCCAAGTGTGAGAGTTACATTTCTATTTTGGGCTCTTTGTCCACTAATTATGGAGGAGTTACACATTCATGTGTTATATGTACATCTTCATTTGTGAGCTATTAAAGTAGTGTATTTGGAAAACAATTAGTTTTGTTGCATATTGAGATTTTTTTTGTACTTTCATACTTGTCAATTATTTCATTTTCAACTATATGTGCATTTGATTTTCTACGAAGATTGCAAAATGAAGAATTATAATACCATGACATGCTTTATAATTTATGTATTTACAAACATTTCTTCACGAAACCTCTTTAGTTTCTCAACTATAATCTAATCTAGATATTTATTCATTACATTCTATGAAAAAGGATTGGCATTACGACCTATTTCCACTTTAAATACAAATTTTAAGATTTTACAATATAAAATCATATATCCCTCACAAAAAAAGACTAAATAACAATTTCAATATTAAAAACATAACTTTTAAAATGGGTAAGTGCAGGAAGTTGATGGACAAATATAGGGTCATCCGTGGACGTCATATTGCAAAAAACAACAAAATCTCAACTTGTAGGGATTATTAGCAATATGTGCACTCAAAATTAGAAAAATTTATATAAATATGAATCGTAGCATTTGGAATCTAGTTTCTAAAATACTAATTTTTTTAAAAAACGAACAAGTTTAGCTATATTAAACACTTAAAATTATATGACTTGGTTTTTTTTTTTTTTTTAAACTTATAAGATTGTAGTCCGTTTGCCCACATTTTAGATGACCAAATCTTGTTATTTTTTTTTTCCTTTGGTGAAATGTTAGATGTAGTTGTATATCTTGAGATGGATTTTATTTTGTATTTTTTTGAGAAATATTTTTATAATGATTTTTTCCGTGAAAGTGGTCTCAAAATATTTAAAAACGGAGCGCTTTCCGTTTGCCCGCCATAACTATATCAAAAAATCGAAAAAAAAAAAAAAAATTAACGTGTATATAATTTGTCCACGCTTGGGATGGTATAAGTTTTATCACATTTCGATAAACGAAAGAAAAGTTATAGTCTTAAACGTAGACATGAACATTCACGGAAAAAATGTCTTAAAGAACTATTGTTAGTAAAAATTATAAAATGGTATTTATCTTATTCTATTCACTTTAAAATCAATATTTCTACGAAGCTAGCAGTCTCCCCTACGCGATGGCACCATTTTTGTGAAATGTTTTCAATTTTTTAGCATGGTTCAAGTCTTTGGAAGAGCAGATTTGAGGTTTTTTGACCTTTTACACTTCATAATGACCTTTCATAGCTTTGGTTGGGGAAAAACAAAGATTTCCCAAGGCTTAGGTTCGGCAGATAGATCTGCGGTCGCGGTTTATAAAGCGCAATTGTGGTTTTTTAAACATAAACTATGAACGCGCTCTATAAACCGCGAGTGCGCTTACATAAACCACGAGCGCGCTCTATAAACCGCGATCGCGGTTTATAAAGTGCGCTCGCGGTTTATAAATCATATTTACACACATCCCAATGTCTGAATTACCATGTGATTTTTACTCTCGACCTTACTATATGAATTATCATGAAATTCTATCTTTTTCTGCATGTTTTTCTTATCACCGGAAGCAAAACATCATGGGAGACAAGAAACGAAGTCAAAAAAGGAAGTCATTAAGTAAAAAAACACCAAACAAATTAGAGGCCAACAAAATTCAAAATGTTGAGCGAATGTGGAATCTTCATGAATCAAGAAGAGGTTCATCTTCAACCCCAACTATTGTAAGTAATGAAGAACCAAGTAATGTTTCTATTGTCAATGTTGAAGTTGAATTAAATACACGTGATGAAGATGTTTTTACTGTCAATGTTGAAGAAGAATTAAATACTCATGATGTAGCAAATGTTGAAATTGAAGGAGACAATGAAAATGTGAATAAGGAAATTCATGTTGAAATCGTAGACAGTAAAATTTGAAAAAAACCTCCTAGGATTTTACGTAAGAAACCTAATTTTTTTATTGAAATTGATGAAAACATTTTGAAACCAATGTCTGACAAACTTTCTAAATGACAAATCAAAGAAAAGCCACTAAAATTTGGGATAATCATTTTGAAATTTTAAATGATTCCCAAAGATGTCAATTGTTGGTTAGTTTGATGAAATTGATTAAAATGAGACCTACATTAAACACCTTAGGATTGATAACATCTAATATACGTGGTCAAACCTCTACAATTGTTGAAAACCTTCATGATGCATATCACATTGTTGGTGTCAAGAGATGCACTAGGGATAGTAATAATGTGCGTGTGGTACTTTCTACTAGTGTTGTAAGTGAATCAATTAAAAACACCGTTTGATTATGCAAACAAGTCGAATGTTGCAAGTTAATCGAAAAACTCTAATGAAAGCAATTGAAAGACGTAATATCCTTCAATCACTCAATAACATCAATTTTTAGGCATTTTTTGCTAGAGCACCGCGTAAGGACAAAAATAATTTTGATGCTATAAAAGAAGTTGTTATTAAATTTTGGCATGATAACACTAGAGTTTCACCTAATACAAGAGATGTTATAAAACAGAGTTGGTTTTACTAATCGTGAATCACATCCAAAGCATTTCTCGATATGACTCAAACTCAATTTTTCATAAGTTTGAACAAGAGAATCTAGAAATTAAAATTAGTCAACGTTTTTTTGAAATGTTGAAACCATTCTATGTAAAAATCAACCACGCTCGCACCACTTGTTGTAGGCAACATGTTGAATTTGTGATGCATTATGCTAAATTTTTACATATTCGTTCTATTTTTCATTCTGAAACTATGTTATCGGAATGTGGTGTTCAAGTTCCACCAATATCTTCCAGGGATTTCATTCCTACTATATTTTGTGAAAAAGAAGTTGGACAATTTTTTTATAATCGGGATCGTTTAAATGGAAGTTGTAGTACATGCAATGGATTACCTAAATTGGAAAGTTGCATCCATGAGCAAATTGAAGGTACAATAGGACATGATTTAGTTGAGTTTGATAAATATAAATCATTGCATACCAAATTGAAAGATGGAAAAGAGTCTAAATTGTGTGAGCTAGTTACGTAACAAATGTCTGTTTTCCAATTTTTGAGAAAATTTAAAGATGAAGTTGTTTATGAGTATGCTAGGCATACACATAGAGCTTGATGGTTGGATGAATAATTCAAGCTATGAAAGGACACATTTCCTATTGGTACTATTGTTTCAAAGGGGTCGATTTTGCAGAGAATTACACATCGCGAAACACAAATGGAGGTTCAAACGCAATATTACAACTCAAGACAAGTTTCTATTTTTGTGCAGATAGAATTTCTACATTCTCCGACAAAGAGAGAGAATGATTGAAAAATTTAAAAGAGTACCACTTTTATATAAGTGATGATCGTACTCATTCTACTGAATTTGTGCAAGGGTGTTTCCAGTTATTTTATGGAAACTTGTCTGCTAGGGACATCCACTTCAAACAACATTATATAAGGTCAAATAATTACATGTCTTAGTTTAAGAATGCGCAAATGTTTTATTGGATGAGCAGAATGCACGTTAAGATGGGTGTGCAACATATTTGGAGTTTCACTGAGGCTGGACATGGAAAAGGAGAGCATGACGGTGCAGGGGCATGTGTGAAAAGAGCTCTTGCAAGAGAAGAGTTGAATTACAAAGATGGTTCTAAATTAAAAGATGTAAAGAGCATAGTGGAATGGTGTATTGACAACATGGCTCGAGGTTCTCAAGAAAATTCCACAAGCTTACTGAGATATTTTTGGTTGATAGAGGAACAAAAATTGTTAACTACGAGGATTGTATGACACTCATTGGGTCCTGTGAAATGTACTCATTTTATAACTCGACGCTACTTAATGGGCCGTATGGACAAGAAAGTTGACATGTTTTTGTGCATCTTGTATCAAATTTGTCACTGCTGAGTGTGATTCATAAGAATGGGTGGATGGATGGATTTGTAGGCCTCTAACTCCACTTCCTAGTTATTAACCTCCACGCATTACGACTTGTTTCGTAGATGAAGTCACGCACATCCAAGGACTTTGACAAAATTTCAATTTTGGTGCGACAAGGTATTTATGGTTATTTATTTAATTTTTGTATTGAGTTATGTCCATTGAAATTTTAATATGTAATTTAAATTTGAGTTGTTCAACCTTTGTTTTTTTTTAGGACGTGTTTGCGAGCTTATTGCAATGAAAGACAATGAAGAAGGAACAGACTATTTCTTATGTCGTTGCATCGAGGAAAGAAATAAGTTTACTTCTCCTATTATAGATGGCGAAGATATTGAGTATCTTACAAGGTCAGTGGTAGTTACTAGAACTTGGCTTCGATGGTATCCATTAAAAACTCCTCTGTTTGAGTGTTCAAGACTTTGAGACACCCAAGAAAATACTCTTATATTTACATCTAGTTCTAGCGACAAATATTCAGCTGTATAGATATCGATGAAGGCCTAATAATAAGATTATTTGGAAGGTTTGAGAGTTAGATCATGAAGCAATCTTGTCTGCTATCCAGAGTAGATCCGATCCTAATGGTTCATTGGAATGAATTTACAATGCTCATGTCAGTATATATAATTTCTTATATATATATATATATATATATATATATATTTGTTAATTAGATCTAGATTTAAGTTCATATATTTTATTTTAAATTTGTGTATTTTGTATATATCTAGTATATGGTTTTGATTTGAAACTTAAATTTCTTTGACTAACATTTTTATGTTCAGGTTAGTGGTGCTAGAAAAGCTTCCACCTTCACGTGGTTGGCACTGTTAGTAGAGAATTTTAAATTCTCGAAGCTAAGAGAAGCTTTCATTGTTTGAAAAAGTTGTAAATTTTGAAAATGACTCCTCCCCAAGTGTTTACAAGACCATACCTACACGTGTGCACAATCGGTTTGGTGCCACGACCCACCGTTTGTAAAATATAGCGTTTGACAACCTTACACTGGCTCAAACTGCACTATTTCACGCGTTTGCAAACAATAGGGCAGCGAGAGCACCGATATGAGAAGGAAAAAACCGAGAGAAGCTATTGTAGAGGGTCCCTACACCGAGGTGTCGATTAGACGAGACATCTCTAGGTGCCACGGAGTCCGAGTAGTCACTCATCGAAGTTGAACGATATTTTGGTCTCAAGGCTCTTAAGGGACTACGCCCGAATGAAGTATCCCGGAAGCAACGACCTTGTTGTGAACCAAAACACCACCTCCTCTAGTGTTCACCTAGCCACCTAAACATTTCGGCACGATCAATTCGGTGCCACAACCCACCATTTGCAAAATAAAGCGTTTGACAACCTTACACTGGCTCAAACTGCACTATTTCGTGCGCGTTTGCAAACAATAGGACAACGAGAGCACCGATATGAGAAGGAAAAAACCTGAGAGAGGATATTGTAGAGGGTCTCTATGCCGAGGTGTAGGATCAGACGAGACATCTCTAGGTGCCACGGAGTCCGAGTAGTCACCGTCGAAGTTGAACGATATTTTGGTCTCAGGGCTCTTAAGGGACTATGCCCGAACGAAGTAGTCCGAAAGTAATGACCTTGTCGCAAACAAAAAAACCACCTCTTCTAGTGTTCACTGGTAACCCGGACATGTCAACACAACATTTTGGTGCCACAACCCACTATTTACAAAATATAGCGTTTGACAACCTTACACTGGCTCAAACTACACTATTTCGCGCGTTTGCAAATAATAGGGCAGCAAGAGCACCGATATGAGAAGGAAAAAACCAAGAGATGCTATTGTAGAGGGTCCCTACGCCGAGGTTTTGGATCATATGAGGAATCTCTAGGTGCCACAAAGTCTGAGTAGTCACCCATTGAAGTTGAACGATATTTTGGTCTCATGGCTCTTAAAGGACTACGCCCGAACGAAGTAGCCGGAAGCAACGACCTTGTTGTGAACCAAAACACCACCTCCTCTAGCATTCACCTAGCCACCTAGATGTTTAAATATGAGATGTTTCAAATGAAGCAGGTTTGATGCCACGACCCATTTTTTGTAAAATATAGCGTTTGACAACCTTACACTGGCTTAAACTGCACTATTTCACGCGTTTGCAAATAATAGGGCAGCAAGAGCACTGATATGAGAAGGAAAAAACTGAGAGAGACTATTTTAGAGGGTCCCTACACCAATTTTTGGATCAGATGAGGCATCTCTAGGTGCCATGGAGTCCAAGTAGTCACCCGTTAAAGTTGAATGATATTTTGGTCTCAAGGCTCTTAAGGGACTACACCTAAACGAAGTAGCCCGGAAGCAACGACCTTGTCGCGCACCAAAACACCACCTCCTCTAGTGTTCACCTAGCCACCCAAATGTGTCGGCGTAGTCGGTTCGGTGCCACGACCCACCGTTTGTAAAATATAGCATTTGACAACCTTATATTGGCTCAAACTGCACTATTTTACGTGTTTGCAAACAATAGGGCAGCGAGAGCACCGATATGAGAAGGAAAAAATTGAGAGAGGATATTGTAGAGGGTCCCTACACCGAGGTTTTAGATTAGATGAGGCATCTCTAGGTGCCACAGAGTCCGAGTAGTCACCCATCAGTTGAACGATATTTTGGTCTCAGGGCTCTTAAGGGACTACACCCGAACGAAGTAGCCCAGAAGCAACGACCTTGTCGCACACCGAAACACCACCTCCTCTAGCATTCACCTAGCCACCTGGATGTGTCGACATAGTCGAGTTTGGTGCCATGACCCACCGTTTGCAAAATATAGTGTTTGACAACCTTATACTGGCTCCAACTGCACTATTTCGCGTGTTTGCAAACAATAGGGCAGCGAGAGCACCGATATGAAAAGGAAAAAAATGAGAGAGGCTATTGTAGAGGATCCCTACACCGAGGTTTTAGATCATACGAGGTGTCTCTAGGTGCCACAAAGTCCGAGTAGTCACCCGTCAAAGTTGAACGATATTTTAGTCTTAGGGCTCTTAAGGGACTACGCCCGAACGAAGTAGCCCGGAAGCAAAGACCTTTTCACGCACCAAAACACTACCTCATCTAGCTTTCACCTAGCCACCTAGACATGTCAGTGCAGTCGGTTCGGTGTCACAACCCACTATTTGCTAAATATAGCATTTGACAACCTTACACTGTCTCCAACTGCACTATTTCGCGCGTTTGCAAATAATAGGGCAGCAGCTAGAGCACCAATATGAGAAGAAAAAAAAAAGCTGAGAGAGGCTATTGTAGAGGGTCCCTATGCTGAGGTTTCAGATCAAATGAGACATCTCTAGGTGCCACGGAGTCTGAGTAGTCACCCGTCGAAGTTGAACGATATTTTGGTCTTAAGGCTCTTAAGGGACTACGCCCAACGAAGCCGAGCTGGGCAAGCAACGACCTGTTGTGCACTAAAACACCACCTCCTCTAGTGTTCACCTAGCCACCTGGATGTGTCGGCGCATTCGGTTCGGTGCCACGACGTTCTGAGGCATGACTTCTCACTCCTCGCCTCCGTTCATTTCCTAGGACTCAAAACATTCAATGTCACTTGTTTACCTTCCATCTCTCTTGTTCTCTTTGGACTTGCCTCTGTCCTCTTAGGTGCTTCATCACTGTCCTTTCTTTTCTCTCTTGAGCTATGTTGTTGTGGTGATCTCTCTCCATCCTCTATTGCCCTAGCTATGTGCTTGTACATGCTCATTATTTTTGCATTGTAATAGGATTCTTCATCATAGATCACTACACAGAATTAGGAGTATAAGTAAATCATCAAACAATTAAGGGAACAAGTGAGAACCTTTTATTCATAAGTGCAATCATTTATTACATGAGATTAATCATCTCTCCTCAAATTGAAGCAATGTCTCCCATCCGAAACTTCAACCCCCAAGTCCATCAAGCGAGATCAAGCATTCATACTGCAAAGAAGGACATGTGACCATTGGGTGAGCATGATCCTTGAAAAAGGGAATGATCTATTTCCTAAGATTATCTCTTTGTTTAGATTGTTCTTGGTCATATCTTTGAAAATCAATAGGAATAGAGTTAAGATCAAGAAAGAGAAATTCCATTGGGAAAATAATATCCCATTTGCAAGTGAGATGAATAATTTTGATTCTCATTCCTTGGTGAGCTCGGTGTGTTTTCATCGACTCGAGAGAACTTGTATGACATTTTGTCACGTACCATCACATTTTGCTCATATCTCCTTCATTTTTGCTCCATTTCCCATGCAATTTTGCTCGTAACTTCTACTCAAGAACTCCTTAAAGATGATCTAAAAATATTTTCTATTGGTATCCTAATTTTTTATAGCATCCCATTTAAAATTTCAGAAAAAAAAACTTGCCTTTTTAGATCCTTGCAATTCTGGAGATCGAAAACACTTGAAATTTGAAGCAGGAAACCATGTATGAAAATACCTAATATAATGAAAAAAATCATCTCAATCCAAATACAAGAAGACATGATTATATTTATTATTAAATTGGCATATGAGCCTTACTAAAAATAATAAGTTTTGATAACAAAGAAAAAAATTTGAAACCTCTGTGTAATCTTCAATTCTAGAAATATGAAAATTGTAAAACTTGAAAATCGGGAAAATTGTAAAATCTTCAATGTTGCACCATAAGTACCATAGTTCAAGATGAACTCTACCTCACTTATTTCTATCAATGTTCGCATTAGTTGATATGCAATAGATGAGTGTTAGCTTTTAAAAAAAAGTAATTGTATGTATTGCCCTTTTGTAGTTCACCTAGCATGGTTTTGCTTAATGGAATAGGTTTGCTTAACAATTGTACCATGTAGTGCTCCGGGACATGGTTTTTTAATTTTAAATCAAACATACATATCTAGAACTAATAAATGGTTATGAAAACATACATAGAAGGATATCATACATGCAATGAAATCGAATCAAACATATAGTTTAGTAATATCGTTATGAAAACCAACACACATGGATATATAAGAATCAAACAAAGTGTGCTCCAGATGCACATCTCTGAAAATATGTAAGTTCATAACATGTGTACATCTCAAACTAAGTGTGTCATAATGTATATAGGACCACATGCGGTCACAAAAGGCTATATATATACAATGGACTATATGAAGAAACATGTTCACTAGGACCAGATGGCCCATACATATATATATATATATATATATATATATATATATATATATATATATATATATATATATATATATCTAGGTGGACTATGAATCTACTATGAAACATCTTCCCTCTCTTCGCCTGCTAGAAGTAGCACGTCCACGACACGGGATGTAGTGGAGGGAGATGCCACTACGGATTTCATCCGTGTGGTCCTAGGCGTCTCTAAGCGGGCTGCTGCAACCTAACTGCACATTCATAAACAATAAGTTTTTAACACCCAAAATTTTAAAATACATTCAAAATTTAGAAACTTGTACAATTTAGTTAAAATGCATGTGAAATCTTACCGCAATGTCATGATCCCTATCAATTTGTTGTTGATGCATCACATTGACAACAATGACTCGCGAGGGTAAGCTACATACAAATAATTAATTTTCAAATTAAATATTTCACATACATACAAAATTTGATATTGTAGATTTAAGTAATAAGAAATAACATTTGAACCTCCAAAATTTAACAAATTTGAAAAATTGTACCTTAGTGGATCTACGATGCTATGACAAGATCTACATCACCTCCACGATCTGCGTATATGGAGGAGTCTCTCTGGACATTCATAAGCTATACACAAAATATGTACAAATCAATATTAAAATCTATGTATGACTGTGCACCACATAATAGAGGTCCAAAGCATGTAATCCACATGAACTTCCACAATTAGAAACAAAGTGTAAAGAGAAACTAACCTGCATAAAACTCATGTGAGGCGTGCCAAGAGCCTCGCCTCCCAGAGCAGATGATGATCCACCAGGCTCCTGTGTATAAAAGACAAACATATTAATATGTACAACATACACGTGAAACACTATAATAATAATCTAGTGCAATCTGAATGAAATTAAAAATGTAAGTTTGTACAACTTTCAAAACTTACGTTTGAAACACGCCCAACTGTAGTAGCTAGCATGTCGACGCCAGATGTTTCCTTCACCGGCTCTTGCTATTTAAAATAAAATAAAAATTAGTTTTTTACATGTATGTACATGACGTACAATCAAATACATATATATTAAAATCTCAAACATGTGAATTAAACTATTGTATATATATATATATATATATATATATTTATATTTATTTGAAATTTACCTGTGAAAGACCAATATCAATGGCACCAGTTCCAAAAACATCCCCCAGCATCTCATCTATAGAAAAGAAATCATGTGAACCAGCAAATGATGTCTCGCCCGCAGTGCATACGGCACCACATGATCCATAGTGGTGTGGTGCGCTAGAACTGGCGCCTCCACCAACATCACCAGATGCAATCTGGTCACTATGTTGGGTCAGAGTGTTAGTGAGCTCCCTCAATGCATGTAGTGTGTCAATCTCCACAACCTCCTTCACTATAGGAGGGATAACTGAAGGCAATGGGGGTTTTGGGGCATGGGGGATCCTTGGTTGACCTATGCATGCACTAGGTCTACTCATGCAGAGCCACCTCCTCGACCAAAAAAGTCAGAAAAGTCAAAATAATTCGAGACCTCATTAAGCACGAACTCGCAATATAATTTCTTCAAAAAATAAAGAGGAACCTCATTGTTGTTGCATGGTGGATAATCAAAAACCATCCACCATCGGTCCCAAAAATTACTTTTAATTATGTCATCGTGGCACCAATGGATTGGGAACCGTTTGCAAGAATCTGCGGGAGCATTGGTTCTGGGGTCTAAATAATGCACAAATGAGGTCTTTTCTAATTTTTGTGTCCTTTACGGCCGCATGGGAAAATTTATCCACATACCACCGCCTGATCACCTCTAAAGGTATTCCATCTATGTATTTGGTTGGTTGAAGTCAACTTCGCCAATCAATGTTTGCAATGTGTTGGCTAAAGTCATGCGGGATGGATTTGTGGCATAATTTTGTCTTATAGTCTGAATAAGGTTCTCAATGACAATTTTATTTTCTCGGATTCTTCCAATGATATTATCTTGTGTTCCTGCTGGTTCAATGGGGACAGAAGGAGCCACAGGAGGCGGATCTATGTTTGGAGGAGGGTTTTGAGGAATGTTCGGTGGGTTTTGAGGAATGTTTTGACGGTTTGCACGATTTCGAGCTTGCCGACCAACTGACAAAACAAGAAAATTGTATATATAAACAAACATTTCAAAAAACCCATGAAAATGCAAAAAAAAATCAAAAATGTAAAAAAATGATTAAAATCGGGGCTTACCTCCTTGTCTTGGCGGCATGGTTGAATCTATCGCGATCCAGAAGTCCGATGAGCAATTTTGAGGTGGTATTCAAAGCTCGAGTGAAAAACGTCTAGGAGAAATCACGGTTTGAAATGAAAAATGGGGAAAATGAGGACCCGCGGGACTGCTAATTTTTGTCTCAGAGTTCCACGATCGCGGTTTTAGGTTCGGTAATTGCCGAACCTGAAATTCGAGAACCGTGATTACGATTCCTAAATTTCAGGTTTTTATGTCCACGGAATTGTCCACCAACTTTAGATTCCTCTTGCCATTAAATTTGTGAGGATGAGGCAAGAATAATATGTTGTAACAAACATAAATTAAATCAAAATATTTGTTATATAATTAAAAGTATATTTTTATTGTGTGTACTTGTCTTCCTTAAACATGTAATCGCTTGATAAACATTTTAAAGTAAAAATATATAAATATGACAGCTTTAATAAAATGCCTCAACGTCAAAAGAACTTTAAAAAGTAATATTTTGAAATGGTCTTCCATAATAATAATACCTTCCAAAAAAAACCATTAAATAACATATATATTAAGATAATTACGCCGAAGGTGTTTCCCCTATGGGAAAGGGCTTTGCAGACATTCATGGGACTATGTCAAATTTGATGGCCTAAATGACGGTTTGCAGATTTGCTATTTTTAACAATTTTGCTTTTCCAATTTTTATTTTTGCATATTTGTTATTTTTAACAATTTTGCTTTTCCAATTTTACATGTTGTGCGGGTTTGCTATTTTTAAGTTTTGTTTTTTTAGTTTTTGCATGCAATAGCCTTTAAATACACACATCCAACGCATTCTTCAACACTGTTGGAAGTAAGATCGAGGTCTCCACAAATTTGTTTCGCTTCATCTGGAGCAAGTTCAAAAGCAGAGTTTCAAAATACGGCTACGTGCATTTAGGTATTTACAGTACTTTTGATCTTTATTATTTTAAGCTTGGGCACAGATAGAATGTACAGTCGTAGATGCAATGATAGCAGGATATGCCAAAAAATGGTTTTTTATTATTTTAGATGTGATTCTTTTGATTTGTATGCCTTTCCGTTGGGACTTGAACAAGCGGCCAAATTAATAAAATATGAAATAATTGTAGTATGCAGCCACTAGGCTTTATTATTCCTACCATTTTCCCCCTGAGAACAGGATAACAATGAAGTTCTATGGTGATTAAGTAATTCAAATTTTTATTATTTTAGATGCGATTCTTTTGATCTGTATGCCTTTCTGTTGGGACTTGAACAAGCAACCAAATTAATAAAATATGAAATAATTGTAGTATGTAGCCACTAGGCTTTATTATTCCTACCATTTTTCCCCGAGAACAAGGTAACAATGAAGTTCTATGGCGATTAAGTAATTCGAATTGAGTGTGGAAAATTGCAGGTCCTTGTTGTACATGTTAAGGGCCTCGAACAACTAGGGAAAGGAAAATAAATTCCTTGATATGCCATGTAAAAAGTACAATTTATAACTCTTTATTGTTGCCAACAGGTGAATATAACACAAAACCAAAAAGTAGTTGCAATAGTAACATTAAAAAATGAAAGATAACTCTTTTTTTCCATAGGTCGAAAGTTATTGAGAGTTTTCCAAGCATTTGTAAATCTCTAAGGCATATGTCTGTTGGGTTTTAAGATTAAAACTAACAATCCAACATGTCCTCTACGTAGAATTCCTCAACATTACCCACTCAAAGTCCATGAATATTAGATTTGTTGAGTGGGGGTTCTCATATTTGTATCCAATCTTTAAATGGTTGAATGTGGTTAGATTCAAACGTCATGTCTAATCCGTTGTTATTCCTTGTGACTTTTGATTAAAATTTTATGGTAAATTGTAGTAATCATGGATTACCTTTTCCTTCTCTGGAGCGCTATTCTATCCCTCCCTTTTGTTTTCCGCTTTGATGAGCTATTATTCTGTCAATATAGATTTTGGAGTTGGACCTTGATGCAACGCTGATACCTGCAATTTGAAACAATCTTGCCTGCATGATTAAAAAAACAGAGGATAACTTCTAACTCATTTTCTTTTACCACACTATCATCTTTCCACATTAATATGGACTGTGGAAGCCTGAAATTATCAGCAGAGAATACATTTTTTCAAAGTTGTATAATATTTTTGAGATCTGAAGAAAGCCTGCAACATAACAACTATTTTGAAATTATCAACATTAACCATTTAGGATAAAATAAATGTCATTTTTGTAATGTGGAGATTATGTTATGTATGACTTGTTGGTTGCTAGCTTCTCGCTATTAAGTATTGTGCTTTTGCTCCCGTACATTGAATGCTTATCAACACTTGGAGCAAGAAAAAAGGAGGAAGCGAGACTACTATCACTCAACCCGTCATAAATACTACACTCTACTTATATAGCACCTCCGCTACTACTTTACTCAACACTTCTTCTATCCTAAGTGACATTGTCGTTCAAGGGGTATCAAATGTATTCATGTTTACCTGAAATAAAATTGCCCACAAAAGGCTACCATTCATGATATAATTCTTCAAATGTACGGAGGTCTTCATGTATACATGTTTAGTTCAAATGTCGTGATATAAGATTTGCAACTTTTTATGTACGAATTTGTAACAAATTTAAATGTACACATACAACATTTCAATGTAATGTCACATCTATATTCCTACACTACCACTATCAATCACACGCCCTATCGAGTGTACGGAAGACTTCATGTATACATGTTTAATTCAAATAAACTACTACCCATAACGCTACCACTCATGATATAAGAATTGCACAAGGCTATGTATGAATTTGTAACAAGTTTGAAATGTAGAGATGGAACCTTTAAATGAAGTGATATCTACACTTCAAATCAATCAAACCCCTTAACAACAATTATCCCTCTAAATCAAATAACATATACCATTCGAAGTCCACATTGCATTGTACACATGCGATTGCTAATTTATATATTTTGTAATTAAATGAACCATATGAATTATTTTTAGATGTGCGACTTTTCTGTATCAATAAATTGCCTATAAACTTATACAAATACAAATACCAATAAATAAACCGTCATAATTCCATCTCATCCAAAGCCTTAAAGGCTGAGGTGGCAATAATGTACATAATAATTACTTTTATATTCATAATTTTAAGATTAGAAAAGCAGCTGTCTCTGGGGCCTAAGGTTTTGACGAGGGTGTTGGTGTTGGTGTTGGTGTTGTAAGCATAAGCCAAGCATGGTATCATTAATCAAGTCCTTGAAAATCATCCGCTCAACATCCAACACCACCTCACCAATCTCATTCCTGTAATCACACCACCTCTCCGCATTCTCTGCCACGTCCTTCTGCGTCGCACGCCAACTCTCCCAACCCCAAGCAGAAGAAGATGGAAACCTCTGCAGCTCCTCCCATACTTGTTTTGCTAACTGTTCTCCACAGGGCCTTGCGCAACCCTGAACAGAATCACGCTGTCCTGTTATCCAAGGCTGCTGAAACTGCAGGTAAGGATACAATATTCTCTCTAGTATGTCATTCACAGTGCCAAACAGAAGCTCTCTACTCAGTTTCCCCTGCTCATCATATTTTTGCTTCTTCCTTTTCTGCTCCAATACATGGAAGAGCTCTGGGTTTATTGGAAACCCAGATGCATGGAATTCCATGGGGATTGAATCTGAATCCTGCTGCAGCAGACCTGATGCTGATAGGATTTCTAACATGTATTTGTATTCGGGGCTTCATTTTGTGTCGCCATGGATTTTATTTGCTGCTCCATGGTGGCGTCTTCTGTTGAGGTGAGGTCTTCCAGTTTTCTCACCAGACTGTGGACATTTTTAAGCAGTTTGCTATTGATAACCCCATGGCTATCTGGAATTGGGTCTGGAGATTGATAATTGAAGTTAATCCAGTGGTCTTCACTGCCACCCTCCAGTCTGGTTTCATCTTCTGCAAAACAAAAAGGAACATGAGATCCATTATTGAAGGAAATTCCCTAATCAGATATTAATGAAATAACATGGATGCAAAAACTGGTAAACGGATATTTAGTATTTACTCATTCCAATACTTTTAAGAAGAGATGACCGAGCAAGCATTAAGAGCTATGCTGAAGTAAATCACTGGCAGAGGAAACATTTATGCATATGGTGGTTTCACAGAGGGTTGCTCATGGTTTACAGAGATCGTCAAAAATAAAAATTGTGGTTAGCTTATCTGATTAGGTCGTCTTGTTCAACAAATTAACAAACTAGACAAAAGAGATTTCTTTAAAAAAGGAATTCGTGATCTACGCAATAAACCAGAACCTCTAGTCTATTAGTGCAACCAACAAATTATAGTTTTGCCATCTTCTTACACAGAGTGCTTCTATCAAAAGCTCCAAGGCAGAGCTGTGAAAGGACATTGGAAAACTAAGCTCAGGGATCAAACACCATTTGCCCATTAAGTCCAGAAGCTGACATGTATATCGTTCTCTGGCATGGGATATACACCAGTCACTGACATGCCATGGGAATACACCTAATCACAGGAGGAAATTGCACCTAGAGAAAAGAAAATCTATCAAAGGAAGTTTGAAGGAACAATCATGTCAACCATGGAATGAACCCAAGATAGAGTAGTATATTCATCTACTCTGTTAGTGCGAGCAACAATCCTGCTCTACTCTGGATTCCATTTACTCCAAAAATTGAATGCCAGAGGAATATCCAAGTTAGAGCAGTGAACACCTACAAGCCTGCAGCATGAAAGACATTGAAAATCTAGGCAGACTCCCTAACGAGGTTTCACTGCAACAGAAAATAAATGCAAATTTGTGTAATTGTAAGAGTATGATTGAAGAAATTCCTGCAGTGCAATGGATTCAAGTAATCCCAACGGTTGGCTAGATGAAATTGGTCTTCAAGAATGTTTCAAAAGGTAATGTTCGAAGAAATGATGACTTGGAATTGCTTAGAATTGGTTTTTTTTTTTTTCAAATGATGCGTGTAACATGGAAAGGATTGAGAAAGTACCTTTGAAGGGGATTAAGCATTTTTGACAGGAGACGGAGATGAATCATCCTTGTAGAATATAGAAGCATCTAGTACAGACACAGGGCTGGGCTGCTCAGAAATCTCTGCAGCGGTACTGGATGTCAATAGTTCTTTACATTGATTCAAATGAAGTTCTTCCATTTTTGAATGCAACTCTTCATCTTTTGATTTCGGCGAATCTTCACACACTTCATACCTGGTCATTGCACTTGATACCTACACATAACACAATTAAAACTTAGAAATGGGAACCCTACAAAATATTTATATATTGTTTAAAACATTTTTAAAAATATTTATATTTAGTTTAAATTTTAAAACATTCATTGCAGGAGAAGAACCAGGTTGTAACTTTACCTTGCAATCAGTTCTGAAATGAGATCTTCTCTTCAACTTGGGATTTGCATCTGTGGAACCAGTTGATTGAAGCGGGTAATATTTTTCATTATCAATTTTGCAGTCATATTCTGCATTCACATCACTGAATTTGCTTGTATACGACCTTTCACTGCTTGTAACCTCATAGTCCAAATGTGAAATTGAGCTTATATTACTGTCTGAGCGAACCGAAAGCTCATCTGTCATGGACATATCTGGGCATTGATCTCCAACTGTATCTCTGCTACATTCACTCACTGTCTCAAGTTGCAGAACAGAGGTTCCTCTAGTTCTCATCCTGTTTCGAGGTGATTGGTTTTCTGCTTCTGATCCAAGTTGTTTGGTGCCCTGTCTTGGAGATTTTAGAGATCCGGATTGTATAGGTTTCCTTCCAATTTCAGGCTTTCTTCTTTGTGCTTTTGAGTAGAATAACATGGATGGTTGTTCTTTGCACTGTTCATGATCTCTTTCGAAGGCTGTTGATTTCTGGTAGGAGAGCTCGAAGCTGGTGATGGTGAACGAGGTCTTCCTCTTTGCAAAACCTTAGCTGACTGCTCTTCAGACTTTCTCCTACTATTATGTTCTTTGTTTCTATGCTTCAGAGAAATAAGCTCATTGTTATAACAGTATGCAGGCTCTCTGTAATTAGGTTTACCTGATTGCTGGTCCTTGATAACTCTGTTGCAGCCCACAGTTGATCTTTTGGTGTTTGTGTTCCCAGGCTGAGTTATTGAGCCCAATTTTCTTGGAGATTTGGGAAATCCTTCCATGGAAACAAACGTAGAGTTACTTGATTTGTTGACCAATTTGGCAGGCTTCATTATCACTATGGGTGCCTCAAAAGATCTTGCAGAATTTGAGCTTCCAGACTTCACTTGGTTCCTTCGCATTTCACATGATCTTGACGTAGGTTTGGCTTCTTGAAAGACCCTGGATCTGGGTGTGCAATCGCCATCATTTTGATGCCGATTAAGCCTCTCGTTTGTAGAATCGAGGAGACCCTTATGCTGCATTGCTTCAAGAATTTGTTTGAGAGTCCTAAGATCTTTGCCACAATGTTCAAGCTCCAGTAGCTTCAGCCTCTTCTCAATTTCATTCTTTTTAGTTACATCTGGTAAGAAGTTCTGAGCTTCGAAAGCTTTTCTTGGGTATGTCTGACAGCTATCCTCTTGTCTCCACGGAGCAGTTTCTACAGGCAACCTTTGCGTCAAGATTGGTTTTAGAACTGCATCGGCATTCTTAAGCCGGGGTGACTTCAAACTCTGAATGTTTCTTGGAGAAGCCAACATTCTGTCAGGTGTTTCTTCAAAAAGATTAGATCTATCCGTGCTAAACCGTGGTTGAAAATTATGGTTCTTTGTCAATTCAATTAAACTATTTTCTTTCTCTCCACTCTGCTTAGGAGATTCGAAAGCGTTCAAATATTCTACGCTTTTCCTCACCTCTGCAGAAGCTCTGGAACCAGATTTTTCTTCAGATGAGCACCGGTCTGTTGCTGCCCTTTTCTGATGTGGGGAAGTTGAACCAGCAGGCATCTCTTCTAAACCCATCAGCCGAGCAACAACACTTGGTGAACGCTTTTTTCACTACACCGTTGTTCCAGTTGTATGAAATCTTCATTGAAATGGCCATGCTTGTGGTTAGTATTGAGCTTGTCCTTAACAGAAGAATTTCTTTTAAATCAACAAAATTTCTTGGAGTTTCTCTGCTGTCCAAAGACAGTCTCGGAGCTTCTCTGAGTTTTAGTGATGAAGAACGAGGTGCTTCTCTTCCATCATATGAAAACCTTGGAGAATCCTTTAAAAACGAAAATCTTGGCCCATCTCTCGATTCAAAAGAAGGCCATGCGGGACTCTTTGCTCTCCACAAAATTCCAAGGGGCCTCTCTTAACTTTGCAAGAACTCTGAGAGACTCATTCAAATCAGCCAGTGATCTTGACTTGTTAGTTACATTTTCTGAAGCTGGATCTGCTGAGGTCCCTGACTTGGGCTGTTGCTTACTCGCATCTCTTACATCCACTGGAGGCCTTGGAGAGTATTTGTGTCCCTCTCTGCTTTGAGCTCTGTCGTCAACCTCGGGCTCAAGTTTAACAGAGAGACTAGGAGGGCGATCTCTGTAGAATGAATCCCTTACCACATCTCTGATATCAAGAGAAAGCCTTCCTGCCTGCCTTGAATCAAGAGATGGAATAGGCCCTTCTTTGGATAGAATAGAGGCATCTCCCTATTATCCACTGACAACCTTCCAGAATCTTTTGTATTCGTGCTTTTCCTGGCTCTGTAATCCCACGAGTTCCTTGCAGCCGCCTCAAGCTTATCCGACGGTGTTGATTCCAGGAGAGAAGCAGAGAGTCTGTTATTTTTCCCACAGTCAACAGAAGAAGCCCTGGGGCTGTAAGTCCCTCTGGAACTTGCTTCTGCTTGTGAATATACCAAAGAATCGTCTGTTGATCTATGGTTATCATCAGCTCCCTGCAATTAGCATACAAAGAAGTAGAGTTATTGATGTGAATTTTCCTCCAAAACGGCAACATGGTGCTTACTGAAAACTAGAATGTGCATAGAATCCATCCGTCGAACAAAACTTTAAATATCGCTAATTTACTAAACAAAAGTAATTGTGAAGGAAAACATTGGGCATACCACATACTGCACAGACGGTGTCTGGTCATCCAGCATTGGGATCCCACAACCGGAAGATGGCCGAGCTGAAGCAATAAAACAATAATCAATGAAACCTGAGCATACCTTGTATTGATTATCTCATTTGTATTCCTGTGAGTAGGCAGGTAGAAGAAGATTAGTTCTAAGCAAAGATGTAGGGTCTTCTTAAAAACAAACCTGCAAGGAGCTTCTTCTGACCATATAAGCGCTTTACAGTCAGAATCTGGTGCCTGTCAAACAACTGGAAAATTCCAGTCATGCACCCAATTTGCTTCTCAAGCTGCTTCTCCAGGTTGGGATCATCAGACAGCGCATGAAGAAATTTGGTTGACATTTTCGTCTATCTTCTCTGTCAAATTGTTTGCTGATTCCTTCAAAAACTATGAAGCCTGTGACAGAGAGGTAAAAGCTGTTCGGTTAGAAGGAAAAGCGCCCCAATCCACCCAAAAGAAGAATCATAGAAACAAGCATACTATACATTACAATGTCTGCAAACATTTGAAAAACAAGACACTAACCAGTCACTTTGGACAAGCTCTTACAAAAAAAAAAAAAAAAAAAAAACTGGTACAAGTAGAAACTAGTTGCTCCTACGTGTACTTCACAAATTTACATTTCATCACTACAATACAAGTGTTCGGTATTTCAGGAAGATATATTTAAAGAAAGGGAGGGGGCGCTGCAGACAAGAGACTTGCTCCTGTCAAGTAATGCCAAACATGTACATATTCTCTGAAAAAAATAACAAACCTTTGTTTTCTAACTCATTTGAGATAACAGAGATCTATGACATCACTAGCTAAGATTGAGCACAGGCACAGAATAGATAGATGAGCTTCCAAAAACTAAACATTATCTGCAATGGACGAGTTGCTTACACTTTGCCTTCCTCCCACACTAAAATCGAAGCTTTTGCTCGTCAATCATGGCTGCTCTGCATTAACATTGACCTAACTCAGACAAAGTTTGCTTCTGGCGAGATTCAAATAATAAGTAGTCGAGGAGGGAAGTGAAAAACGGGTACAGAGTACACATTACCTAGTCTGCAAGAAATTAAGAGTTAGATGCATAAAACACATGCAGTGTTGTTATTTAACGATTCCTCCTCTGTCGTAAGCACGTGAAAGCTGAGGTAGAGAATACGTAGTCGCAGTCTCGCAGATTCCACTTTCCGCCCTTTAATCATTTCCTCATTTAGCCCCCTAACTAACTACCTTACACCTATGTTTATATAACATATATATATATGTATTACGGTTAAATAATAAGTAATTTTATAGTCCACGATTTGGGGTGACTTGGTTTTATAGTCTCTAGGCATTGTATATATTTTCTATTATTAATCGAAGCGTGTTATTATATGACTTTAAACATGTGATGTTATATAGTATTTTTGTTCGCCTTTTCAAAAATACACTATTTCATATTTTAAATATAATTTTTGCAAATTTTACATTGTAATTCTGGTGCACGTAGAGAAAAATGTATAAGATTTGATGTTTTTTTATAGATGAACTAGGGTTGAACGGTCCCTTTCCCTTTACGTGCCAAGATAAACTTTACATTCCTACCAAATTTTTGCTTTAAGCACTTACAAAAATCTATAACCTAACTTCAAAACATTTTTAGTACAAAATGTATATTGTTCGCCTAAAGCCCGATATTCATAATATTTGAAGCAAGCTAACATTCCCCACCAAATTTCTTTGAATCGGAAGAAATGGAAAGCACCTCCTCATCTTTATAGACGAATTTTCGTT
This sequence comes from Taxus wallichiana var. yunnanensis, assembly GCA_018340775.1. Taxonomy (NCBI): domain Eukaryota; kingdom Viridiplantae; phylum Streptophyta; class Pinopsida; order Cupressales; family Taxaceae; genus Taxus; species Taxus wallichiana. The sequence goes on along the minus strand of CM031237.1, from coordinate 634,733,161 downwards.
TCCTTCGTCTTCTGCGTGTGCCCTAAATTTTAGATATGAGCCTATCGTATGAGGCCTTGTCCATACATTGTAGCTCCTCCCACCCCAAGGGCTCTTGTTTCAACGAAGCTCAACAATTTTGTGTGCAGGCAAGGGATGCGAAGAACCGCGAGTCCTTCTCTTTACACAACTAAATTACATTTTCCGCAAAATCCAACAAAGATGTCATACCTTTTGTCCAATTCCAAGAACATGGCTCACAATTAATCTTGCTTGAAAAACATGCACTTATGTGAAAAATGGCAAAGACATAAGTTGAACAACATCTTCCATCCCCACCCGATGTTTGGGACACACCATACTGTGACCAATAAGATCGTCAAATCTTTGCCTAGATGGATTATCAGAAGATGGCCCACAAATGTGGCCACCACTTTTGTGTTAAATCATGGATGGCCCTCCATATTCATATTTTTTGCTCTAGAATGTTTTCCACAACTTACAGCGCCCTCAAGGATTGGCTTCAAAAATAAGTTATGGCAGCTTCCTAGTTATTCGTGAAGGTCATTTCCCTATCGGAACCCTGCAAAATGCAACAATGGATACATAGGGTTTTCCATAGTTAGAAGCGGCGAGAGCAAAATTCATAAACGTGAATGCACATGGAAGGATGTAAGCTTTCCTTTGATAAAACTCTCCATGAATCTGCATGAATGGGCATGTGACGAAGAATCATGATTTTATTTGCTTTCATCAACGAGGCAAGCCTTAAGACCCAACCAATCATTGGCAAAATTGCTAATGATGACATCCAAATCTTCTTTGACTCCCTTATTTGCTAAGAAGTTTACACTCTTATTTTTTCTCTATAATTGTGACTGATAAACTAATCATTTATATTACTTAGCCAAAAGAGCACTTTTCTAAGAAATAATTAAATTTTATAGGAAAAGGCCTTTCGACAAATTACCGCTTTGATAATCACCCAAGAATCTCCTTCATTTTTAAATTTTTATTTTCAATTCATTGATCATTCTTAGACCCCTCTCTAAATCTTGAATCTCAAGCAAATTACAAGTCTCGTCTTGTAAACGAAAAGATCCAACAATCACCAATGTTCCCTTATCATCTCTAATTAAAAATCCAGCACCTGATTTACTAGGGTTACTTTTTACAACCCCGTCCAAGTTTAACTTAAAAAACCAACGAGGTGGAGGAGACCAAGATGTTGTTTCTCGTCTCAAATTGGATGAAATCCCCAAATATTTACAAGATCCCAATGCAGGAAAAGCAATCTTGGGCCAATTTTTCAATAGCAATCCATCCTAAGAAGAAAAACTTCCTTTTTCCAATGAATGGATACGTTTTTAGAAATTCCCAACTCGACCTTTTGATAACAACTTCTCTGAGATAGACTCATTTCGAAAAATTCTTTTGTTTCGCTCCCACCACAAACACCAAATCAGAAGAAAAGGACTGCATCCCCAAATGGAAGCTAGAGCTTCTTTGGTCCTATCTTTTAGCCACGAGAGGAGAGAACTGAGGATAGCGTTAGCGGTTGGACCCAAGAAATATTTAATTTATTACACAACCAATTCCAACAATACTCTGCAAAGGGACACTGAACCAATAAATGATTTGTGTCTTTTTAAGCTTCAAAACATAGGACACATCTAGTAGGACTTACCTTCCCCATAGACTACCTTTTTTTTGAAAGGATTCTACCTTTAAATGCGAGCCAGGAGAATGCCCTAGCCTTAGGCGGGCAATACTTGGACCAACAATATTTCCACTCTTTATTCTCATATCCCTCTTCTAAAACAAGTTTTCTATTACCACACTGAGTTGAGTATTTACCATATTTCGCAGATAGAGTCCAAATGATTTGATCTACTTGTGGGGAGGTACTACTTCTCTTCAACCATCTCAACTTTGAAAAGAGCCTTAGTTTCCTCGATAGAAATAAGAGTTTTATCCAAGTCTTTCCAAGCCATTGAATGAGAGGTGTTAAAGGAACCGGTCCCATAATCCCTAAAATTTTCACCCCAAAGAGGAATAAGGGTTCTTTTCAGATCTCGGAATTCAGGATTTCCCCTAGTTCAAGGTAACCATTCCATAATCTTCCCACAAGTTAGCCATCTCACCATTACCTATCAACCAATAAGTAGATTTGAGAAAAATGGATCAACGGAAAACATAAAGTTCCATTATGAGAACCTTGAGGAGGTTGAATGATAGAAAGTATAGATGCGAGCAAGGGAGCACCAAAATATTTCTTTTCTAAGATTTTTCTCGGTAAACTATTGGGCTTGGATAACAAATACCATACTATTTTTACTCCTAAAGCAATGTTTTGTCTTTCCAAATTAATTATCCCCCACACATTTTTTGGGCAAAGACACGGTTTCCCATTTGACCAATGGAATCTTCTAAGCGTCTTCCCTTCCTTTCCAAAGAAAGGTTCTCATTATCATATTTAGGTTCAATAAAACTAATTTGGGAACTTTTAGAATTGATAACATATATGTGGGAAGAGCATTGAGAACAATCCTTATAAGAAGGATGCACCCAACAAAAGACAACAACCTCCTTCCATAATTGAAGACGTTGTTCAAAGGATTCAACAGGTTATTCTATAAAGTAGATCATCCAGCTCCAGTAAAAAGGGGAGACCCAAGTACTTATGAGGGATTTTACCTAAATTGAAACCAAAGATCCTTTGAATCCATTTGAATAAACCTTAGGAGTATTGAAGATGAAAATAACTGAGTTTGGTTTGTTGATTAGTTGTCCAACGACTATAACATAAGAATTTAAAATGGGTCTAAAATCTTGAGCTTCCTATATTGATGCAACCCCAAACAAAAAGGTGTCATCCACAAATTTTTGATTAGATAATGGGTCCGTGCCATCCGCCACTCTAAAGCCTTGTAGATGCGACCCTCTGAACAACAAATTATAGCTTGACCTAGGGCTTCTACTACCGGGATGAAAAGGAAACATGAAAGGGGATATCCTTATCTAATTCCTCGATTACTTTCAAATAATCCCTCAGCAGAGACCATTCACCAATACTAAATAACAAGGGCTAGAAATACAACTATAAATCCATTCACGGAGGGATAGGAGAATCCAAATTTCAATTAAGTCTTCATAAGGAACCTCCAATTTACTCTATCATACACTTTGTTAATGTTGACAACTTAAGAAGCACATCCGGAACTTTATTGTTGGATAATAAATGCATCAATTCATGTGTTATAATTACATCTTCTAAGATGGACCTTGAAATAACAATTCCACTATGTTCTTTTGAAATCAATTAATTAAGCAATGGCTTTATAATCAAAGTGAGAGACTTGGCTTTGGAAATTATTTTATATAGAGTATTACATAGGAGACATGATGAAAATCATCAAAAATGTAGCCTTTACTTATTTGAAAATAGGCTTAGAAAGGTACAATTAAAAACTTTTAAAATCCTTTTGGATTTCCTAGATTCCTCGACGGTTGCCCAAACATCATTCCTAATGATATAACATAATTCCTGAAAAAAAATATGCTTGAAAACCATACCGTCCAGAAGCTTTATTCTTTTCCAATGAGAACACCACATTCTTGATTTCCTCCATGGATAATGGAGCCATAAGCAATTTATTCTGATTCTCAATTATTAGAGAGGGGATAAATCTTGTCATGTCTTCTTGGGATCGCATTGGAGAGAGAGTATCACCACCAAAAAGGTTTGAAAAGTAGTGAATCACCTATTTATTTATATATTCTTGTTCGATAACTGAACCCCATACCATTTTTATATTTGAAATAATATTGTAACTTCTCCTAGCTTTGATTGAGGCATGATAATATTTTATGTCTTGATCACCCTCTTTGAGCCAATTTTCCCTTGATTTTTGTTTCCAACATACTTTCTCTTAGAAGGAGTTCTCACAATTCTTTTAACAACTCCTCTTCGAAATTCATTCTGACCCATACCATTTACAAATATTTCTTCATTCAAATCCGGAATCTATTTCTCCACTCTGATCTTTTCTTGAAAAATATTCTTGAAATGACTAGTATTCCACTCCAAAATTTTCTTTTTAAGCATTTTCAATTTTTGTGAAAGTATAAACGTTTTATAACCCTTGACCCCAAAGGACGACCACCAATTTTCTATTGACTCCGGTAAACTATGATCCCTTAGCTACATTAATTCAAATTTGAAAGGATAATTCCTTGGAGCCTCATCTTGATTTTTGGAAAGAAGAATATGGTAATGACCAGAGCCAGAGGCCGAGGAAGGATTAAAATTTCTAGAAGAATGTCTTTTTGCATCCATGAAGGACTAGCAAAAAGAACCGATCTAACATTTCAAAGATATGACTAAAATCTTGTATTTTATTTGACCATGTGAACCAACCCTATTTCGGGTCAATATTCGCGAAGGAATTATTTTGAACAAAATTATTAAAGTCCAACTAAGATTGGGAATTTAGAACAAGATCACCATATTTATCCCTATGTGATAAAATTTTATTGAAGTCACTACCTAAAAGATCAATCTATCTTGTTTGATTTTTATTTCCTCTAAAAGTTCCTGCCAAAAATCCTCTTTCTCAATAAGTTAGTTGGCCCATAAACATTACAAAGAAAAAAATTCTTCGTGGTCTCCATTGGGAATTATTTTGTATAGCTGCCATTAAAATTTTGTTTCACCACCTCTAACCTTCGAATTTTATTCATTTTCCAAAGAATGCCTAAACCCCGACTTCTCTTTGAGCATCGGTAAAAACACCCGACCAACCCTTCCAACTTTTTGACCAACAACACTTAAGCTCCTTAGCCTTCATTTTAGTTTCTTTCAAAAGAACCACTCCTACATCTATAGAAAAAGGAAGCACTTGACCAAGCGTTGTTTGTTAGGGGAATTTAAGCCCATAACATTCCGGGATATGAATTTCATGATTTATCGGGAAGGACTTTCACCTTCCCATTCTAGATTAGAAAAGTTCAATACTTTTTGTTTGCCTAATTACTACTTCCTTTTTTGCAACATCTTGTTTGGATTTGCAACCCTTTTTCTCTTAGGGACCACAAAGTGGTTCACCGATTTCAAGCCGTTAAGAGAAGAATCTAAACTACGGGGATAAGTGGTAAATCCAAGGCATTCTCCAGATCAACTACTAACTCTTTATCTAAGATAGTGTATTCCTCTGAATCTACATCCACTTCATGATCTTGTTCCAACCATTCATTTAGTTCTTCCATAGATTTCACTTTCCCAGTGATGCCCTAATTAATTAATGAAAGGAGCTTAGTGGAATCATGTACCACCTTTTTGTATCTTCTAATAGAGTTCGAGGGGTTAAATGGGATCTTTGTTCCATACCTTCCTTTATGCTAGAGTGACTAGGCACTACTTCCTTTTATTTCGCCAACTAGTTTTAGATAAGGGTCTCTTTTTATCTGGACACACCACTTATAATGGCATGTATTATTACAATGGAAACATTTGAAAATTTTCTTTCATAATCAATCCTCTGCATCCATTCTCCCAATTGAGATTTAATAGAGAGAAAGTGTGGTAGCTCATGCGAGAGATTCAAAGCAACACATAATCTAAATGAAAGAACCCAATGTTCCATCCAAGATTTTTGGATCAATTCAAATTACTTTGTCGATCCTATTATAAAATTTTGAGAGTATTTCGGTTTCAATATTCCAGGTAATATGAAAAGCCTTATCCAAACCAATGTATCTCCCACAAAAGTTGAACATGCATCAAAATTCGGAGACGAGGGTGAAGATATAAACCGACATCACTCAAAAACAATCTCTTCTTCACAAAACTTCCTTCTTTTGTTCTTCACTTCTACATAGGATCGAAAAAAATCCCTGGCCAAAAAAGTGACTCTAATCCCACTTCCCCACTGTTGATTACACCATTTCATGATTTCTTCGGTGAAACAACCATCTTCCAAGAAATTTAGCGATTAGGGCTCGAGAATTTAATACCTCAATTTGTTTTCCAGTTCTCTTTCAAGATATACTTCAATCATTTTAGTATCCTCTGCTCACCGAAGTTGTTTTACTTGCCTCACATCGAACTAACTCTGTGTAGCTACCTACGAATGAATTCTTCCATCTTCTACTCTCCCAAGCCTCCTAACCCGAATGAGGAACAATGCCGCTAATATTTTCGCCGCACTATATGATTTGATGTTATAATGTCATAATTCAATGCTTGTAAAATGAGCCTTTGTTTGTCTTCCGGAGTAACGACGAGACCTACTAATAATGCACTATAGTGGACGTTAAAGCCACATCATAAAAAAATAATATACATTATCATTTCATATATGTAAAACTTGAGTCAAACAATTTATATCATAAGAGACTACTCATACTCCCATTATAAAGAGTAATTAATTATATTTTTCATCGGTAGGCATCCACCTTTGAAGATGCCCTTGCTAGAAAGTGTCAAATTCCAATAACTCTTCCCAGATTATTCTTTCCAGATGTATGCAATCTTTTAATAGCCAGGGGACCTATTAAATTTTTATATAAAAATAAAAGTACATGCATGATGTCTATACCCTACAACCATGGACGGTGTTCATGATAATTACCTGGAAATTTCTGCTTTCATAATTTACCAGGCATCTCACCGCCTTTGGCTTTTGGAGATTAGTAAAACATATTTTTAAAGCGAGGTCCACACCAAGATCAGATGGCTTCGTCATCCAGAGTTACTACACAGTGGTTTCCATAAATGGTTATAAATAAAAGCATTTTCCCAAGTCACCTGCAGATCTCAAATATATTTTGTCTTCGTGAATAAACCCTAAGCATTACTCAATTATTCACAACAATCCAATATACGTGATTCTTTTTGTCATGTGGATAAGTGTCGAGGATTTCTGGGAAACCCCGAGAGACTATGTTTTGAAGGTTGATTTGCCTTTTTCTGTTGGCAAGAAATTCCATTGGATGAACCAAGGAAATTGTCTTCTTCGGCATTGTTTATTGCTTTCTTTTACCTGTTGATGGTTGATAAATGCATGGGGTTGTTGAATAAACCCATCTAAATTTACATCTCTCCTCCTCCAAATTCCTTATTTATTGTTCGTCCTTTTCCTATTCCTACAGTTTTTTAAGATCACAAATATACGTCAGGGAGAAGGTATTAGCAGGAAGGAGAAAATTTTTGCAAAATCGACCCTGCATACATTAGTAAAAAGATTTCAATCTCTGGAAGACCTAATTATAAGATTTTTTTCCTGTTAGGGAGCCTTTGGTAGTTGGTAGGTGAGAATTTGTATAACAAAAATTGCATTGTGATCACAATTTTTATTTTTTGGTCATACAGGATGAAAGAAATTTTATTGCATTTGATCTTATGCTCTTCTTTCCGTCTTTGATCATCACGAGACTGAAGGGTCTTATGGGTCCTGAGTAAAATCTTCGCTTCTTATTTTGACAAGGAATTTGTTGCAGAGGAGCATGATCTGAAATTTATGTAGACAGTTTCCTCGCAGAAAATCAAAAAATAATAGTGTTATAGAGAGGGCATAAACATATCTCAATTGCTTCAAGACCAGGAAACTCGAACAAAACTTTAACTTTCCTTCATATTAAGTTGTCTTGTAGCACGTATTTGCTCCTACATCTATGTGAAAACATCACTTCATCTGTGCATTCATTCTAAAGAATCTATCCTTGCCAAATAGGCGATCCCCATGAATTCTTTCATCCGGCTTTAGATTGTTTAGATTTATTAACTTGAGTTTTAGCTTGAAATTTGAGCTTTAAAAACTTAATGAGGCATCTATTTGGAGTCATAAATATGCATTTTTGTCACAACACAGAAATGTAACATTTTAATTTTGAAAGTCTGATCTTTGTCACCGCATCTTTAAAAAAGTGCAGCATGAGAGCTATATGAATGCCAAACTTCAGCTTACAAAAAATTGTCTAAAATGAAATTTTTACAAAAAAACAGTTTCGTGCGTTCTTGAGGATTTAAATTTGTTCAACCCAATGTTTTTGATATCGATTAATGTTTACAAACATTTTAGGTATACTCAGTTGTTTGAAAAGTATTTGGTTATTTGGTGAATTGTGTTGGTTAACTATCCTTCTATAAATTTGTTTATATGCACAAATGTTATTTTTTCAGTACTTATATTTTTGCAATAATCATATGAACGACATAAAAAGTACAACCTTATCATGTCTTGACGACGAATCTAAGGATCATTGCTAAGAAGTAATTTATTTCAAGTTCAACATGTAACCCCCACAAAAATGACATGTCAAGATAGTTTCCCAAACAAAAAGATGCAAAAAGATGCTAGGTTAAAGGTTAAGTGCAAACTCTTAGTGCATTAGAAAGGATAACCTAAAAGTGACATACACATACAATTTGTATTATGTTTTTATTTGAATGTCATGTGTCTTACATAGAAGCCCTTAATGGTTAAGAACATATAACTATTAGAAGGCGATGAGTCTTAAATGGGGGATTGGTTGACAAGGAAGGTGAACCATTTAAAATTCTAAAGCTACTTTCCTTAACTATAAATATGTTGGTCGAAGTTAATAAGTTCATTTCCAGAATGAGAATATATAGAGCCAAGTCTTAGAAGAAGATGCAAATTATTGTGACATTCTCATGTGAATAAGGAAGCATTGTTCATTTAAGTAGAGTCTAGCAAAGCTTGCAAGTATAGAATATAAGTATCGTTGGTTTTTGGTGTGTTATCTAAAGTTGTATACACCCATGTTAGGTGTTGGCACATAAGTACCGTATGCTTCAAGGTCTAAAGTAAGTTTCTTATTAATTTTGTAGTTTTCTTTGTAAGTTTCTTATTAATTGGCGACGAATGGCATTAGGAAGATTTACACATTGTCATCTTTAAGAGCCATTGAGACTGTTCCACCAAATGCAATGTTCAAACAAATATTCAACCTAAGAAACTCACTTTTGACAACATACTCACAACAAAGTAAGAACCTTATACTACATTTTTCACTCCTCGTCTCAACAAATTAAAACAATTTAAGATAGCATATGTTTCACTCCAAATTACAACTCTAACAAACATAACATTATTATCCACTTCGGCGTAGTTTACAACTCATGTGCAATGGCTAGTAAATACATTATTTACTCTTACAAAATTTAAACCTGTAATCTCTCTTTTTGGAAGGAGATCCAACCGGCCAAACCCTTGGAATAGGGCGAATGGGGAATATTTATTATTTGTTGCGTTGAAAGGGAGGTGTTGTTATTTATTAAAAATGTAAACGCCAGCTAATTAAGACAAAAACAGGTAGCCTTCATTAAAAGCAAGGTTGGCAGTTGGAAGACTAATTGCCCAATGCCACCTAATACAGACAAATATTGGGGTCAAGATTGCGTTTTAAGGAAAAAGTAGTAGCTGTGTATGCCGTTGGATGGGCATGATTTGTCCGTAGGTTAAGCAGGTCCACATGGAGGTGGCAGGGACAGTATTGACATGGAGTGGGGCCCACACGTCTCATGTACCTACAATCAGGAGCCTTCTTTGTCTGGAATCCTACTTTGACCATTTACGCAACTGTTGAGGACCTTTTAATACACATTCCTCACATCTATTAGTCTCACCCAACTCCAAGCTTCCACCTTCTAAAGTTTCACGTAATTACTTTTTCGCTAAAGCTTTAATTAATACAAAAGTTTTAGAATCATATATTCTTGAACAATATTTATTAAAATTAGGACTTATAAATTCAGTTTTAATTATGGACTATTTTCTACATTCATTTTTATATAATATAATAATTTTTTTTTATTTTTATTGTTAGGTAAAGGTACTTTTGATTGGAGTTATGAATCGGGAGTTAGGACACAACTAGGGGTCATTCCTAAACAAATTATCAAATACCTAGTAACCAACAACATATACTAATAAGAACCAATGAAATCTCAGTGACCATCAACAAAAGGACCCAAAACCAACATCAAAAGGATGATAGGCCCACCTAAATGATGAGGAGCCTCGCGGGAACAAACAAAAACTAAACAAAGCCAAAAGGCCTAACCACAACCTCCCTGACTCTTCTCCTTCTAGAAATTAAAATTTGGTAAGTTGTCCTTGTGCATTGCCAAGTTTTACCTTGTATCCTTGTTAAGACAAGTGTTCACATTTGGAATTCAATCTCCTCATCTCTAGAGCCATTTTATACTTGTTTATCTTTACACTATGCTTTGTTTTCAAAACATGTATGGTCCCACCCCTTCACAATCACCTACTTTGTTTTCAATTCCAAATCATTATTTGGGTTGTTTCATCTTCCTCGGTTTGGCTTTATTAGAATATCTCATCTACAAAAGGCTATATAAGCAAGTCATTATCACTTTATAACTCACATGACATTCTTACAAGCTCTTATTACAAACATCATTCCAAAAGCACTCAAAGGGTTCCCAATTTTTCTCAAATCAGATGCACATTATCTAGGTCAGTCCCTACTACAACTCTAAATCACTCAACTAGGTCACAGAGTCTAGCTTCATCCATCTACAATTGTGCAAAGATCATAGAGTCATGCCTTAACAAGAGCAAATTTATTCCAAACATTACACAAGGGTTTGAATCAATATAAGGTTAGGTTACTGTATGTCTAAGAATCAACACGTGACTCCAGGACACACTCGACATCCCGAGGTTGTGCCGAGACAACTGATATGATGTGGAAAGATGACTATGGAATGGATAACTATGGTGAATATGTGAAATATAAATGGGTGAAAATGGGCGAAAATGGCTAACAAGTAATTAAGACAATCGAATGTCTTCTACGGGCACTATAGGAATCTGCTCGTCTAAGGAAATGAACACTTGTCTAACTTGGGCAGGGAAAAAGGAAGTCGGGAGGAGAATGGACACATGAAGTAGTCTGCATATCAGTGTCACCAAACACCCTCTGAACTGGTTGTGGAATACATGTTGCCTCATAAAAATCTCCAGACAAGGTCATAGAGGTGAAATGAGAGATGTGTGGGATGGACAGGGGCTATGAATTGCGGGGTCTAATCTCTACCAGTTGGCGCATTCTTAGAACATGTAAGCCTTGTCCTCTTGACGTTCAAAGCCTTCAACTATGAAATGATAATGAGCGGAGCCGAGGTGGTCTGAAAAATGAGGTGTTTGAGGCCCTAGTCGATGTCTATAAATTGTTTAGTTGTGGCACTCTGGGATCACACACTAAATCTTTGGGTTTCCTAGGGCCTTGGATGGTCATGTGATGTGCAAACTACTAAAACAAAGAAACAAAGAAACACATAGAATCTGCAAGAGGGAAATGTCAATGTTTAGGAAACCTAAGCCAACTAAGGAAATGTAAGGAGTTGTGTTAATTCCTTTCTAATTAACTCTATGTTCCTAAATTAACAAATGAAAACAAGCAGATTTAAATTAAATCAATTCGATTACTCTCCTTGAATCTAATTAAATCTACGTGCAACTAGTTAATCTAAAAAATGAAAGCTTAATTGTTTAAAACTATGAAAGCAAATTTAATCTACTTGTTTTTGTGATTTTTCAATAATTTTAACAAAAGGGAATAAAACAAATAAAAGAACTAAGTAATCTAATCTAATGTTTTTTGAATTTTGTGTTTACTGGAAAATAAATAAAATATGCACAAACAATACAACTTCCTCTAATTAAATGAAATTGCTTCTACTCTAAATAAATTAAACTAAACAGTGAAATAACCGGATGTGGCTATTTCCCATTGCGAGAGAATTTACTCTAATCTAATAAAATAAATGCTTTTCCTAATTTGTAGTTGTGGATTTTACTTCTTTTGGCTCTACCTCAGAATCACATGAAGAATGAAAAGCTTCTCATAAGCAATTCTTCCTTGAAGCTTCCCTGGTAAAACAAAAGCTTTTAAATGAAGAAATATAAAACTATAGGTAAATAAACTGTGAAGAATTAACAATGCCTTTGACAAGAACCTCCTTTGAATCCTTCCCAGGAAAATCCACAGGATGAGCTGAGAAGAAATCTTCAACATGATCTTTGCAAATAGAAATTACTATAAATGCTACTGTAATTGTACCTTTCTAAAAGAATGTATCTAACATGATTATAGCTTTGAATCTATCTAAATAAACAAAAGAAACCTCTAGGAATTTAATGACACCTCCAACTTGGAAATGTTGTACAGAGACAAATCCAATGCTTTGGCAATGCTTTTTAATGTCCCCTTAGCTTCTTTTCCAATGAGTGTTCAAACGTATCCAAGGAACTATGATGGAAATGTGTAGAAGGAATGAGAGAGATTACTTTGGAGCTAGCTAGTTTGTAGGCAATTTGGTGGCAATATAGGCAAGAGAGTAACACAACAATATATATGTGCTTGCTTGTGTGCTTCTTGGTAGGATTACGACAACATAACAATACAATTCTAAAACAAAGACTCCAACCAATGCTTCGGGAAGAAGCTTGGTTCTTATAGAAAATTGGTAGAGAAGTGGTCCAACCCACTTGGTAGCCAAGGGTGCTACATCACTCAAATAAGGGACAATTAACTTACTAATAATAGCAAGTAGGGAAGGAGAAGTTCATACACATCTAACAAGCTCAAGAACAATTGATTTGGTCAAGAAACATGCGTGAAAAGTGAGTTGGAAGAAAACAACACGAGTCCAGAAAATGATGGAAAATCTTGGGTAAGTGCACATGGAACCGTTGGTCTGCGTAGACCGGTGGTTACACAACTGCTAGGGTGGTTGCATAACTAAAGGCCAGAAAGCTAAGGACAAGCTGTAAAAATGACTAAGGAAAGTGGGAAAAGCCAGGAAAAAGACAAGTAAGCTACAAAAACATGCTACAAACAAGGACTTGGACTTGGACATCATTGAAATTGATATTTTATCATCATTGGGGATTTTACATGTTTCGAAAATGTAACATCGTGTAAATTTGGGTGCATATAATTACATAACGGAGGCATAACATATCTCACTATTATCACACTAGGTACATTTTAAACTACACAATTAACCCACTATCTTGGTGTCAAAAGACATGAGGGCACCCCTAGGAGGTTAGTTAGTTATACATACTTGCCTGCACAAGCACCTAGGAGAACTACATGAGGCTTGATTTCTGCAATCGGAATATGTAGTGCAACAATTGGATTAGTTTAGGAGATGGGAGTCTAACCGCCAAGGGTGGTCCAACCTCAAACACACACACATGTTTTTCTCCTTTTGTTTGCTAATGCTCTGATGAAGGGTTTTGCAGGTTCTTAGGATTTCTACTTTGTTGCAAATCATCTTGAAGCTATGCAAGTAATAACAACAAACATCAAACATCATTATACTTTGGCCATGTTCACATGGGGAATATCATTTAGGCAATTGCGCGGACATGAGCCATGTATATTATGCCTTATGTTTTAAATTCATTTATCTTTGTTGAGGACCTTTTAACTCTTCCCATAATTCCGCATTGTGAGAGTTGATGGGTGTTTTATTCTTAAACATTCCTAAAATTTATTAGTCCTACACAAAGATTCAACATTCTATAATATTCACTTTTATTTTTGATAAAGCTTTAATTATTACAAAAGTTTTAAAATGATATATTATTTCAATATTTATAAAACTTAGGACTAAAAATTCAAACATATTTTTAGGTTTTAATTATGGAGTATTGTCTTCTTTCATTTTTATATAATATAATAAGCATATATTTTTTGATTACTAGGTAAATTTACTTTTGATAAGAGTTGTGAACATGGAGTTAGGACACAACTAGGGGGCATTCCCAAACAAAACATCAAATACTCGATGAACTAACAACAACAAATACCAACATTATAATACAAATAAGAACCAACGAAATCTCAGTGACCATAAAAAAGGACCCAAAACGAACATGAAAAGGATGATAGGCCACAAATAATAAAACATCAAAAGGATGGTAGGCCACAAACAATAAAACATCCAAATGATGAGGAGCTCGGTGGGGGAACAAACAAAGACAAGACAAAGCCAAAAGGCCTAACCACAACCTCCCCCCAACTCTTCTCCCTATAGAAATTAAAATTTGGTAATTTGTCCTTGCACAATGCCAAGTTTGACCTTATTGTAAACACTCAAATTTGGTAAGTCTAATATTTGACACTACTATTCTTGACATTGCTCTCTTTCTCAAACAAGTGCACTTTACCCACTTTTATCTAGTACATCTTTAGATCTTTTGTCTAGCTTTCTTGATTATACACACTTAGTTTTCTATAATTTCGATAATTGAATGCATGAAATCCATTTAGAAACTCCACTTACCGTCTTCCAAACTTCACACTTTAGATTACCCCTCTAGGGTAAAAAATATACAACATGGAGAGGAACATCTATACATTCCTCGACCTTGGTGTACAACTTTTCCATTGCTCGCTTTGGTCTCAAAATTTTAGTTGCACATTATTATTTGGGTCATTTACTCATTCTTAATCATCCTTTGTAACTTAAATCATCTTTAGAAGCATATATAAGTGTAGAAACTCGAATTTGGTAATTCTACTCTTTGACACTTTGTTGTTCTTGACATTGTGTTGAGCCCCTAAAATGATCAAGTACCTAGGGTGCAAAGGAATGTGGCACGTAGGAACACGGAGTAGAGGCACGTGTGGAAGTAGCTTTTAGGGATGCGCAGGGCTCATGCCTAGGCGGGATGGATCTGGGACTTAGTCATTTTAGACTATGAATGAAGTCACGCTAAGGGAGTAAATGGAAAAGTGACCAGGCATACGCTTATGGATAACAATAGGCTATGGAGGCTTGCGGATCAAGAAAACATATTCCAAGACATCATTATGGCTATCATAACCATATAAGGAGTCGAGGTTGCTTTATGGGATAGCTGCCACTTGCATGCTAAGGATACTCGATTAGGGAAAGACATGATGACAGGTTGGCATTTTTGTGGGTAATGATGATTCGGTTAAGGGAGATTCCTTCCATGTTCTCTCTTATGTATTGATTTGTACGGGTGCACGAGAGGGTAGATAGTAATATGAGATAGATAGAATGTAATAAAAATTGTAAGCTTTGTAATTAAGTTACTATAGAAGCATGGTGAGACTTTATTCTTGTATGATATCTCGTTCATGGAATCTTTAATGTATCATTGGCTCTTGTATGTGATGGATATATAGGTAATAAAGAGGTTCTAAATATCTTTGTTATGGTTTTGATTTTTACATTTTTCTTTCATATGTATGGATACAAACCCTTGTGTTCTTAGTAATGCTCATGGCTGAGATCTAATTCCTCCTTATTATTGTTATGTTCACATCTATAGTATGGTGCATTTATACTTAGATCTGGTCTCCTTAATTCTATCTTAGAATGCATACAATCATATCTGTGCATTGTATCTCTCTAATGGTGATAAACATTCTTGCAAAGCTCATATAAAGGAGGGGCTCGACGCTGCGTGCGCCTCGGTGAGCTCCCGGTTAGAATTGGGTGATACGTCGATGCATTTGGGGTTTGAAGAGAAGTTAGAGGTGAATAGAGACTACATTTTGGTTCCGTTGCGAGACCTATTTTGAAGTTGTTGCAAGAATGGTGAGGGATGGCGGGAACTTTTGACCTTGGAATGCATGGAAAATTGGCTTAGAAACACGAAGTTGAGTTTTATAATAGATTCAACACTGAATTGATTTTGATCCCTATAAATGGGTAGAGGAGCACATGTATAATGATCTATATGAGACCTTCTTTTATTGCTTTTTGGTGGAGTTATATGAGTGGTTATCAATGTATGCACTTTGAAGAGAAGTTAGTTCTATTGACCTTATGTGTGGACTCAAGAAGACTATCAAAGGCTTCATGATGTTGATCTGGTATGGACTCATGCTATTGATCATTAGTGGAGAGGTTTGTTGATGAGTTACACATTGGAGTACATAGTTTCCACTTATTCTTGCCCAGAGGTTACTGAGTTTGAGTTCTTGCGAGAACCTAGAGGATCTTTCTTACGTGTCTTACCTTTAGCCATTAAGATCTTGATCATGACCCTGAGTTTAGAAGCATTTCCTATGGCTAGCTAAACTCCCACTAGGCATGGGGTGCAAAAGCAAGTGTGGAAGGAGATGACATATCTTATAGCAAAAATGGAGAGAGAGGAAAGATGACTCAAGTATAATGAGGCTTAGGAGAGGGAGTTGGTAAGACAATGCGAGATTATAGGAGAAATGGATCTATGGAGGTAGATGTTGCAAGAAGGATTTGAGGTTCACATGGAGGATGTGGAACCTATGTAGTTTGTGCTAATACATCTTGGAAAACATGGGAGAACCCACTCGGCTTCTGATGAGAGATCATCGGATGGAGGAAGAAGAAGGGTCGTAGGCGCACATCTAGACCCACTTGGAAACCAGACCTTTACACTTAGTTTTCCAAGTCATGATAAAGGTATTTCTAGTTTAATTAATATTGATAAACAAGAAGCATCAAGTGGATATCTTTTTTTCCTTGAGTTCTATGGTCACGCAGACATTTCCTGTATTTGGTGGTATCCTGTGTGGCACATTGTTTCAACAAGGTTTGGACGTGTAGAACATGGGTATCATGTATGGGAGTAGCTACACTTCATAAACCGTGGGAGATCGGTTTAGCTCAAAGGTGGGTACACAAATTAGCACCAATTTAGGCCCTGTACCTACTACAGAAGGAGGATCTAGTGGATCGGGAAGTTCTAGGTGAGAGTAGATCAAGTGGATCTGGTGGTGGAAACACCGGTGGAAATAAGGGTTCTAGACTTGGCGGCAAGGACAAGGACCACAACCCCAAGAACATGTGTTCTATGAGATATCACTCCATTTACCATATTATAAGGGTGTTGAGGATGTTACAGAACATGTACACAAGTGTGAATTGCTATGGCATGTGAAGGGGATCACTACCCTAGAGAGGAAGGCAAGTTAGTTTCCAATGACGTTGCGGGGGCATGCGTATATATGGTACTGGAAGTATGACCCACATCAGATGGTGGTGGATTATACTACACTTGCATGATGCATTCCTAGAATAATTTCACATTCCCGAGTTTGAGCAAAAGAGCGTCAATGCGTTGAAGGAAATACAATAAGGTATGACAAAGAGTGTGCAGGAGTATGATGCGCATTTCAAGATCCTCTTGTCAAAGCTATCTTAAGACATCCATTCATCGCAGCATGCTTAGTGGTTTGTTGGAGGATTGATAATGCCTTTTAGGAGGATGCTTTCACATAAGACTTTCACGTACCTGCATGAGGCCTTGGAGGATGTTTTGCACGCTGAGGCTATCAGAAGTGTTGACACTAGAGTGAGTCCCTTTTTGGAATCTTAGATTACTTCCATGATGAAGAAACTTGAGAATTTATTTACGAATTCAACACATGAGACTCACAGTGGAATTTGGTGTATAGACTATGAAGTAGAAGGACATACAAAATATAGTTTCCCTTGGAAGTCGATCGCTCGATGGTTTTGGATCTGCGAGATCTATCATGGGGAGCATGATCCAAGTAGTTGCCGGTTGTTGCAACACGATTTCCGTAAGAATGTGTCATGTTATTGTAAGATCTATACATCTACCACCCATGATACCAAGGACTGTAGGTTGATAGACCAGATCCATGCTCCATTAACATTGGTGTGTGTTAGACTAGCATTATGAGAAATTCCAAGGATGAGGGTCATACCTATGAAGGGCGCGCACGATGGTGGTGGAAGAGGACACAACTTTTATGGAGGATTTAGAGGCCGTAATGGTCATGGTGGAGGAAGAGGTGACTTCCCCAGTGGAACTTATTTTAACTGAGGATCTACATAACATTATAAGCGTGAATGCCTGGATCCGTTACAATTCTCATGGTGTGGAAAGAAGCATAAATATGACGAGTACCCAGATTTTTTATAGTCACACGCTTTAGAATATGAAGAAACAAGATAAGGGTGCGGAGATGGTGAGTGTAAAGTGGGTTGAGCCACTGTACATCCCTAAGGTGATGTCTAATATAGAGTTGGAGCCTATTTTAGTAACCACTCACGTTGAGGTTGCATGTGCGAGGGAAATTGCAAAGTAGAAGCCTGTTATTACAAGAGAGGAGGTAGTCCATGTGAAATACCACTGATCCTACCTCTAGAAGGAGGTGTATTAAGAGACTATGAAGGTGATTAGGAGTCTACAAGGAGAGATTCGGTGTTTGAAGGAACATTCACGGAAGTTAGAGCAAGAAATTAACTCTGAAACTCCTCAAAAGGACATAGATGATATTAAGGAGGTGTGTAAGATGCTGCACTAGAAGAACATCATTCCCATGTTTGGATAATGATTGAGAGAAAAAGTACACGCACGGTAGATGCGAGCATGAAAGACATATTCTACATGTTAACTTACCCCCTCATAGTCTAGACTATGACAAGGAGATTACACTGTATGCGGTAGTGGATGGATGGATCTTAAGTAATATTTTGATCAACATGGGTGTAGAAGTTAATGTTCTCACCCTAGATGCATAGAATCAGATGGGAGACCACCATTGCAGCCATCTTCAAATGTGTTGTATATGGAAAATAGAACTAAGGCTACTCCCCTTGGATTTTTGAAGAACACTTTTATAGCTATTTAGGGAGTCAAGTTCTCTAGGGACTTTTAAGTCTTGTTGCTTGTCGAGGCAGATAGCTTCCTAGTGTTACTTGGGCACCCTTGGTGTTATGCAAACAATGCTTACTTATGCTTAAAAAAGGCTACATTAGTTTTGAGAACAAAGAGGAGCGTGTGATCATTCCACTAACTGATGGAAGGTTTGTGCCCTATGCGGAACCATTAGGAGAAGAAGATTTAAACAAGATATACATACGCACCATCAGGGACCCAAATTTTATCCAGTCATCAAAGGAGGGAGTCATTTAGTGGGATGATGCATAGTCTATGAGCGATACCACAAATATTGCTTGTGATAATTGAACACATGGCACATATGAGTTGATTGGGAGAGAAATGAAGGGTAATGTGACACAAGTGGTCAGGGCGCATTCGATCGAGCACTTGGGAGGAAGACAATTACCAAGCTATACTGGCAAAGGTAACCTTGATACTTTTTTACATGTAATGGAGATGCATTTGACCTATGAGATAGAGTGAAGGAATATGTTTTGTATACCATGCTGCAATAGTTACGTGTTGGTGGATGACACATCGTGATAATCTTCTAGAGTGGCACGAGGTAAGGGTCACATTCTCCATTAAATTTCTTATAAGTAACACACCCATTAAGATACATGACTAAGATGGGAGGGGATCCACCTCATGCCATATTCAGGAATGTGAGAGGACCTATAGGAAATGCCCAGAAGCTTTACCCCCTTCCTTGTGGGTGCACAAGTTCTATTCTACCTTGTAGGGCTACACACATGCATGGTATGCTTATTTAGAGTTACGAAGACAAACAGGAAATTGGCAAGAGTTAACAATAGGTATTATTCAAACCTTTCAGTACTTATCTTCTAAACCATCAATAAATGAGGCCTTGCAGGTGATAAAATTCCTTACATTATGAGATAGTGCTAAGGTGGAGGACATTGTTATTGAATTGTTGGGAGAACCTAATATGGGGGCACGCCTTAAAGAAGAGGAAATGGAAGAAGTACAGTTTGAGTGCGCCCACCTAGAGAAGGAAAAGGGTAAGTTGGTATACATGATTAATGATGAGGAATTAGAAAACTTAGATGTTGATCATATGGAAGGTACGCGCGAAGTCTTAAACAAAGTGTAGATGAGAAGGCACACACCTACCATGATCCCTTAAAAGAAGAATGTCAACATTAGTACTAAAGCGAGAACCCAAGGAAGCCATTATTGGAGATTGGTGGTCGAACCGGGAAGTGTAAAAGATTATTGAGCTATTACACAACTTCGTGGACTTGTTTCAGCGTGGGTACCATGATTTAAAAGGGTCCATAAATCTCTTGGAGAAATGTGGATCATGTTGAAGGAAGGGTACAATGGGTGAGAAAGAGGCCCTACAGGGATGAATCCTAACTTCCGTGTGAAAGTGAAGGAAGAAATTGACAAGATGTTGGAGTTTGGCATTATCGAGGCCATTGAGGAATCTAAATGGGTTAGCCCAATGGTAATCAATATAAAGAAGGATGGAAGGATAAAAATTTGTGTAGACTACAAAATTTTGAATGTTACTTGTGTTATAGATATGTTTCCCCTTTATTGAAGATATTCGAAGGAGTTGTGGGGCGCAAGATCTATTCTTTCACAGATGGATTTTCGAGTTATCACTAGGTAAGGATTGCAAAGGAATACTAGGAGAAAACGAATTTCACCACTGAATGGGGAATTTTTTTCTTACACACAGTTATGCCATTTGGGATAAAGAATGCACTGCTTTGTCTTTTTGCGCATCGTAGTATAAGCATTTTAGGATTTTATTCAAAAGTTTCTTCAAGTCTACTTGGATGATTGGATAGTGTATGGGCTAGTGAAGGACCATTGTGAAAATACAAGGGTGATGTTCGAGAGGTGCAGGCAATTGAACATCTCTCTCAATATTAAGAAGTGTATTTTTGCCACTCCTTTTGGCACACTACTTGGTCATATCATTTGAAAAGAAGGGTTGTTGGTGGATCCTACCAAGGTTGTTGTAATTTTGGGCTTAAAGGAACCCACCAATAAGAGTGCAGTATGCGGGTTTCTAGGGCATATGGGGTACTACAAAAAATTCATTAGGGGGTATGCCTAAATTTCTTCACTATTAGAGGAGTTGTTGAAGCATAAAGGAATATTTCATCGAGGTGAGTCGTAATAGGTGGTATTTAACACTTTGAAGGAAAAAATTTCTACTACACCCATCTTGCACTTTCCCTCGTGGGGTAAGCCATTTCATGTACACGTGGATGCTTCAGGTATGGTGATTGGAGTGGTGTTAGCATAACTTAGAGAGGGAATTTTTGATCACCCCTTACGTTTTTCCACAAGGAAGCTAACTTCGGCTAAACAAAACTATATTACCACAGAGCGCAAAGCATTATCCATGATCTACACGTTGCATAAATTTAGACGGTATTTTTGCAACGCCTTTTATGTTCTACACATAACATATGACTTTGAATTATTTGGTAAACAATTCCATTTTACAAGGGTGCATATGCCATTGGTTATTATTATTTTAGGAGTTTGAATTTACGGTTGTGGTAAAACCGGGGAAGAGTAATTTAGGACCTGATCATTTGTCAAGGATTAATTCAGATGAGGATGCACAGAGCATTGAGGATATAATTCTAGATGCTCAATTGTTCGACTCAGTAGCACACACCCTTTGATTTGGAAGAAATTTCTATCTTTTTGCGAATGGGTGTGGTGCTCGAAGGAATGAAGAGCATAAAGAAGAAACAACTTTCCATTCACCACACCTGCATGATGATTAGTGGAGACTTGTATAAACTATATCGGGATGAAATTTTATGTCGGTGTGTACTTGAACATGAGTGTGGAGCTATTATGGAGGAAGCTCATGATGGTGTTTCAGGTGGAAATTATGCTGGGAGGGCCACCACGTGCAAGGTTTTAATGGATGGCTTATGGTGGGAGACATTATATAAGGATTACGTGGAGTATGTAAAAGGTTGTGATCATTGTCACCACCTTGGAAATCCTAGGCATCGTGATGAAATGCATTTGAGACCAATTACTAGTTCGAACCATTCGAGAAGTGGGCAATTGGATTTGTAGGCCTGATTTCCCACCGACGCACAGGACAAGTTCATGCTATGTTATTACTTGTATTGATTATCTTACAAGGTGGGTAGAAGTGGTGCCTACGAAAGATTGAACCACAACTACAAGAACAAGATTTCTATGGGAGATCATAATAACTAGGAATGAATATCAGTTGAGCTTAACAAGTGATAGGGTCACACACTTCTTGAATGAAACTACTTGGATATTGTTATCTAAATTTATGGTGGCACATCACAAGACCACACCCTATCACCCATAATCTAATGGGATTTCTGAGGCCTTTAACAAAATTTTGAGTCATACATTGACCAAGATTTGTGATGTGGGAAGAAAATATTGGGATGTAAAAGTCTTTGCCATGTTATGGTCATGTTAGACCACTTATAAGAGGTTGAACAAAACAAAACCCTTTCAGTTGGTGTTTGGCGCAACGAAATTATTACCCGTTGAATTCATGTTACCACCTCTGCGTATTGTGTGCATAGGAGGATTAGGTGACAAACAAAAACTTGAGGAATGTATTGAAAAATTGATGTAATTGGATGAGAGGTGAGCCATTGCTCGTTGGAATCGAAAAATGGAAAAACTCAAGCGAAGGCATGGCATGATAGGAATATAAAGAATAAGAAGCTTGAGGTGGGACCGATGGTTATCTAATATGATTCAAATTTTTTACACCACTATGGGATCTTTATATTCCATTGGTTGGGACCATACATTATCAAATATATGCTTGATTCTCGTACTTTCTAGTTAGAAGCACTAAATGGCACACGATTTCCTGGTTTCTTAAACGGGAGTAGGTTGAAGCCCTACTATAAATAAGTATTCTTGGTGTTTATAAATAATGTAGTAGTGCCAATTAGCTTAGGATTTCCCTTCCTACATTTTCTTTTGTATGTGTTTCCTTTCTTCGTCATTTTACTTTGTCATTTCTATTTGGTGTTGTGTTGCACGTTGGTGTGCCAGTAGCTAATTGCATTATAAGTGATTCCATGTGCAGAGGACCACACATACTTTTAGTGTGGGGTGGACTAGGTAGATATGTTTTGGATATGGTTGAAAAATTATTTACAAAGATAAACTATTAGAGAACTCATTTTGGGATGATGAGTGCAAAGGTAGAAGATCAAGTGGTACGGTGTATAAGGTTTTCAAGTTCATGCGGGTATAAAGGTGTCTTGGGAAGAAACAACTGAATTGAGGAAAGACCACACAAAAGGGGAAAAATGATTGTGTAGTGCAACATGAGGTAGGTGGCATCATGGGAAACTACTTGGTGGATAACACAGAGGTTATGTACTTCGACACACGAAGGAGGTCTGTGATAGTAAAGTAGTGTTGGTGCGCTAGAAGGTTACAACTGCGGCGTGAGGAGGGAATTCGAGTAAGTTAACTTAAGAAAAAAGTGTTTTATTAAAAGAGGCGTTAAGACACGTGGTCAGAGGAAATTTAAGGTGTTAAAAATTATAAATAGAGGGTAAAGGTAGTCATTTCGACTACTTTCTCGTAGAGAATTGTTTTGTGCTCTCGAGCTTAAAATATGACAAGGTTTTGAGAAGAAAGTGAGGTACTTGTCACAAACCAATCGAGTTGTGTGAGTTGTGGTGTGATCTTGTGGTAGAACAAGAAGGAAAGAAGATAGAAGAGTAGGAAGGGGTTGTGTGAGAGAAAAGTGTGGAAGTCTCCATGGTCGGGTAGAAGAAAGAAAAGTGGAAAGCACGTAGGGCATGAAAGAGTGAAAGAGAAAATAGAAATTACACCTAGGAAACCTTGAACAAAGAGACCAAATGTGGAGAAGGAGGAACCCATTGAGGTATAATCGGAGATGTAATACCCCCGAGTGTGATTAAGACCGAAAAATGGATTTTAAAGCTTTATAGGTGCAAGATCGGTGTGTTGGACCATGATTTCCATTAAACCAAAATCCATAAGTGTTAGTATCCAATAAAATCGCTAGAGTTTGGATTTATGAGAGGCGCTTAGTCCAAGTCACGAAATTCACGTGGAGTGCTAGAAACACATGCCAACAATCTCCCCTCAACATTACCCAAGTGAGTTTCAAACTCGAGACCAATCGCTCGATACCATTTTTTTGGACCATGATTTCCGTTAGACCATAACCCACGGGTGTTAGTCTCGATACAATTGCCATAATTAGGATCTATGAGAGGCGGTTAGTCCATGTCACAAAATTCATGGGGAATGCTGAACACACATGCCAACACAACAAATATAACCACCAAATGAACGAGTGATAATGAGAAATCTGCTGCGGACAAATTTAGTTTGAACACTCCCACGATGAGACGATATCGAAACCCTAAGGTTGGCGACTTGGTACAACAAGAATTATAGAAAAATGGATTCCTGTAGCTATGGGAGTTGGAATTCTTTGTAAAACCCACCCCACTTTGTTCGGGTCATTGATGTTGGAGGTACACGAGGACCTCTTCTACTTTGTAGGAAGAAGAATGATGATGACAGGACATTTGATTAAAAGAGTAATAGGCCTACGAAATAATGACAAGAATATGGCACTTGATTTATGTGCAATTGTAAAAATTAAAGAGTTAGAAAAACAACAAAACTATGAGAAAGGCGAAAGGGCTCAAGTGATTACGGATCTTCCAGGACCAGATTTAAGAGTCACTTCTGACTCATTAGTTACTGAAGTTGGGAGCATTAGAAAGATGGAAGGACATCAATAGGATATTCTTGTATGTGGCCTAGAGAGTGTCAAAAAGGGCACATTATAATTTTGCAGATTTTATTGCAAACAACATTATTGAAGAGGCACAAGTGTAGAATGAGGTTGGTGCAAAGATCACATGGGCATCTATACTTTTGTTAATCGTATTCAGGGAAATTGGTGTAAGTAGATGGGCCGATGGAAACATATGGGTTCACCTACAAGTCTACTTGTCTCATGTAGTATAATTTACAAAATTCACTTGTGATGGGACCATCTCGAGCACCTAGAAGGCACAAGTGAACTTAAGGTATGAATAGTTAAGCGAGGCCTTTGTAACGAATGACGTATCCCCAATGAACTACCACGGGTTGTTGGAGACCAGGTCAAATTTGTGGTCACACAACATTTTTACATAGCAAGATTTATGATGGCCAAAGGAGAGATAGGGCCGTGGTGAAAGCTCCCATTCACATTCACTACTAGATACTTTAAGTACTCCATCAACCAATTAAAGGATGCATAGAAGTTGACATTTGTTGTAGATAAAGTAGACGCGATGTCCATACCCTTCGTGATACATATAAGTATTGTACCCAACCCGCATATGTCGAGGTTTTGGAGTCGGATTTCCGGAATTACACCCGTAAGTCAGTGTCACCATCAAAGGCTATGTCCATCGAGTATTTGTGTAGCTACACCCCAAGACTAAAGGGGGTATTGAAATGGAGATTACAAACTCCCCTTTCCAAAACCCCGAGAGGTGTCATCCCATCAATGAAAGTAGTACAGGGGTGAATAAGAAGGAGGAGAAGAAGAAGAACGGGTTGGTAAGCTAGAAACCTCAAAGAAGAGGAAGTATTACATGCATTGTAATGGTAACAAGGGCACAAGTACTTCACAAAAAGGTAACACCGAGGCTTCACAACTAGATCATAAGGGAGAGGACGAGTAGGAGGAAGAGGATTCGTAACATAAGAAATAGAAGGTACATAATGTATCAAGTTACGTGACAAACTCGGAGAAGAGGAACATGGCAGATTAATTTCATAGAGGAGCTAGAGGTAGAGATCGAGGAGCAAGAGAAGTGTAGACACTAAAATTGGGTCACACTCCCTTGGTCCCCTTTTGAATAGCCAACCTAAACACATTCACCTAACCACAACTCTTATACCCCACATTAATATTAATTTAATTATATATAATTAAATTAATACTCATCCTCACTTCATTCATTATTTAATTACCTCAATTAAAACCAATCCACCTCATCACACCACATAACCTAGACACCTTACCTAGACACCTCACCATAGACCTATTCATAGCATGTTTCCATAACTAACTAAGACTTAGCCCTACTAACCTTAATGAAATAAGAATTAGTATAACCATAAAAGCACACACCTATTCTCCCTTTAACCAAATTCCCACGTACCTAAGCACAACGTTCCATTTATTCCCGGGATAAAACAAGAAAAAGCTGGAAGAGGATAGCCAAGATATGCTACTTTAGGAAACCTAGGATATCTCACCTTAACCGACGCCGTCAACCTGAAACCAATGCTTTGGTAACCCTAAACCATTGTCGGTTACCATATAACCATTTTGGTAACCTTGTTTGAGAGGTTAGACACATTCTCGAGTTTTGGAGCAAAGGAGATTTGCATGCAAACAAGAACCATAGCTCTTTTGCACATTCAGGTAGTCATAACCAGCACAACCATTGATCATAAAATTTTTGCATTCACGAGAGCACTGGGAAGCACTTTGTCACAACACCGATCGCCACTTCACCAATCAACCATCACCACCACCCAACCATTGAACCTACACAATAGTAAGTGTGTCTCTAACCTACACCACTTCATTTCTATTCAATTTATAAGAGTTCTTCACCTTTTTATCAACCATCAACTATATTTTCACCCCACCACTATTACCTTCCTGTGAACCCAACCATTCCCATCACTAATAACCCTTTAAATCACCTATGTCTACCCCCAGTACCTCTCGAATATTGCCAACATCTCCCCAAACCTAAACCAACTCCTCACCATCTCTGATCCAGTCTCAGACAAATCCCCAAAACCATGAACTATTGAGTTATTACCAGCCCGCAGTAACCATCATCGGTTCTTACTAAACCGTTGTCGGTCATACCGGGCGACGTCGATCTCTGTAATTGGCGATCCTGTAATACCTGATCATAATAACCCTTTTTAAGTGATTCAAGTGACCCTGAATCTGACCTTGACCTATTCCAGAACCTTATTTATTTACCTTATTTCTAGATCTAATCATAACCTAGCCTATTATGTTATATTTGCTTATTGTATTTGGATGAGATACCTAAATCATATCAACTAAAGTAGGATTCTATTTACTTATGTTATTTCTTACATTAAATTGTATTAAATAGTGGGTTGACTACCATTGAGGAAGTATCACACTTCTGGATCTAGCACATGCTAGGCAGCCCACTGACATATATTATTTAATCCTCTTTTTGTGGTCTTGTT
This sequence comes from Taxus wallichiana var. yunnanensis, assembly GCA_018340775.1. NCBI lineage: Eukaryota > Viridiplantae > Streptophyta > Pinopsida > Cupressales > Taxaceae > Taxus > Taxus wallichiana. The sequence goes on along the minus strand of CM031237.1, from coordinate 634,706,156 downwards.
GTGTATTTCAGGTAGTTCCTCCTAGCCAAAAGGAAGCTCTCACAATCAACATTAGATCAAGAAGTCAGAATGCATGCAACGACCTTCAAACCAACCATCACAATAGGTATTCCTCCTTGGCCCACACCCTTATCTGTTTCATCTAAAAAATTAAAGAAAATGGTGAAACATTTTGGCACGCCTGGTGGGACCCATCCGGGTTCCTTACATTTTATTCATTCCTAGGTAAAAGTTGTGTGTTTTTTTCCCTTCTGAAAAGCTTACACATTAATTTTCCTCTCTTTCTATTATCTAAAAGTAATCATGTTTTTGGTGCTATAAAATAATACTTCTTTTCTTTTATTCGTATTACATTAGTGAAAGAGCATCCCTCTTCCTGTTCACTAATTTCTACATCGAATACCACACTTCAATTTGGGCTTAAAACACTTACATAGCATTTTGATTTGTTGCATTTTAGCTCACATTAAAAATGAGGGCAACCTATATGTTGGAAGTCATGCCCAACTGATGGTTGACATAACTGAATCATAGAAAAGCACATTCTTTCTTCTCTCTCTTTTCCAAACTACACAAATTGAAATATATACATCTTAAACAACATCCCACCGGAAGAAGCTATCAACGATCACATGATCAGAGGATTGACAGTGGGCACCCAATTGGTTATCTCTGTCCAATCATTACCTCAGAGAATGGCCCGCCCCACCATAACATAACATGAAACCTCACCTTTAGAATTTCCTTCTTCATAGGAAGCCTTCCCAACCAAAAACTCTACTCTAAATTCATGAGTCAGTCTTTTAAATAGCATAAGCTAAACACATTAAAATCACTTGTTGGGTTACGTATTTTTCTTAGCTTTGTGCTTGAATTGTGTTTTGAGGTGTGAGGATACAATTTTTCATTTTGATTTTTTCCTTTCACACTCACGGCATAGTTGGAGTATTCTAACTTTCTTAGAGTGTGTCAGGACCTCATCTTATCATCCCCAAACTTCTGGGTTGATTATTCATCTCATCTAAATTCACAAAAATTCATTTTTTCCTCATTCTTCAGATTTCACATTCACCAACATCGGTCCATCGACGCCATCGGTTTATACCGACCGTCATCAATTTACCAAATCGGCATTAGTTCCTTATTCTTTTGGTTAATTTACCCAAAAGAAACTTATCTCATATTCTCTTGTTTAGAGTCTCTGTGTATCATTGTACTCTCTGTACTCTGATAACAGTCATCAAATACAACTTTCTTGTCTAAAAATCATCATTTTCTACCTCATTTGCTGAAACTGTCATTTTCTCACAAAGATAATTAGTATCGGTTCCTCAGAATCGACATCGATCACCCCTTAACCATCATCGGTCACTTTGTTTTTGATTTTAATCAAAACATTTACCAAATTTTCCTCCCATAATTTGTTTTTTCCCATCTCTATTGTTCCCTATGTCATTTACAGAGCACAGTTCACCTTGATATACTCGATTCACATGGTGTTGACTCGCAACCAAACTAACACCCTCGTGTTTCATGCCAACCATCATCACCACTCCCACCTAGTCCATCACCTTCATCCATTATGTCACCTATGGATCTAACTCAACTTATCCCCATCGCCACCGGTGACGAGGAGTTTGTGAGACTCCTCGACCGAGAATCCTCGCCGCCCTCCAAGATCTACCTTGCTTATTCTTCCACCTAGAATTCCTCAGGATAGTTAATATACGACATGCCCGTATCTATCCCTCCTACTCTATCCCCCACTTCTACGTCAGCTAGCACTAGTTCGGTGGTACCTTCATCTATTTTATCACTTGTGGTGTCTCATCTAAATCCCATAGCCGTTATAAGCTGCGTCATCTAATTCATCGATTGTACCTCCGACATCCTTTATGAGTATAACTTCATCTGCACCTACCACTTCACATATAACCATTACATTACAACCACCTTCGGTGTTGGAAACTTACACCCCTTTCTAAAACCTTGTCCTTTCTATCCCACAATCGTTACCCCCAATCGTCACTAGAGTTGTTATGACTACCCCACCCACATACACATACTACCAACAACCCCCGACCTCATCTATCACTTATGATGGCTATGTGCCACCTACATATGTTCCTCCTACGCAGTTCTCATACACAACGCCACCATACACCAACACCATTTTTCTACAGGGGCACCCATTCATCCCAACCCACTAACAACATCATTAAAATGATGATGGATAAGATATAAACCTTAGAAGCATATGTTTCTGGCTCCCATAATTCTTTAACATATGAAAAAATATGTAATGAGCCTATCCATCCATCTATTCCCATTCTTCCTTACCCAGTGCATTGGGAAATTCCTAAATTCAATTGCTTCAATAGTAAAGAAGACCCACAACAACACTTGTGGTCATTCAAACATGGGTGTTATCTAATCATGCACGATGATGCTTTACTCCTACGAACTTTCCCAATGTCCATGATAGGAACAACATTGGATTGGTATAGTGGACTACCTCGACATTCTATTTATTACTTTAATCAAGTAGCTCAAGCCTTTCTAGATCATTTTTCAATCAATGTTACCAAGAAATTCACCATGATCGATCTCTATTCAACCTGACAGTATGAAGATGAATCTATTGTAGATTTCGTTTCCTGATGGTGGAGTCTCATTAACCAATTGACATTCCAACTACCTCAAACTAAACTTAGTGAGTTGTTCAATAGAGCTTGTTCTAGACACATCTCACCAACTCTACAAGTCCAAACCTTCCGAACCTTTAATGAAGCGTTCACCATGGCCCGAAAACTAGAAATTCATGCCATTGAAGAAAAGAAAATCCAATTACAGAACAAGAAGACCTAATTCAAATCAAACATTTCTTCTTCATCTTCAAAACCCCAAAATAAGTATTCAAAGCCCAAAGAATCTGCCAATGCGGTAGTCCTCAAGGAAAGTCCACCTCATCCTTCTAACCAGGCCCAACCTTCTTCAAATCTTTCTCCTATCAAGGCCTTTTAGCTCCGGCGGGAGCAGTTGAAGTACACTTCGATCGGAGAGTCCTATTCTTCGATTTTAGAAAAAATTATTAAAGTTGGAGCCATTACACTTCCTCCCATAAAACCTCCTACGGGTTTCGATCCCGCTCGTCCTATGTCCGCATGGTATAAAGAGCACGACTACTATAATTATCATCGTGTTAAAGGACATAGTGATGATAACTGCATAACTTTTAAAAACATTGTTTAAGAGATGATAGATAATTGAGACCTTGTCATGTGACAACCCAAATGAGCTAGCAAATTAGAATTTGCACCTTCAAAAATTCAGTCTCTAATCATAAACCATTTTCTGATCAAAATAGTGAACCTTCATCAAGTGACATCAACATTCATGAGGTTCATGTAGTTTTTTTATATCGTGCCAACTCTCCCTCAAAACCTACCTACTTCATCTATTGAGGAAATATTGGCACGATATCCTCCACCCATAGAGGAGCATACCTCTTATACTCCTCCACCCAAAGATGATTCCCCCTCATCTCCCCTTGCTCTCATGGAGGAACCCACACTTTCTACTAATGTTGTGTCATCGTCTACTTCCCAACCTTTTGAACCATCAACACTTGTTATTCTCCCATCCACAAGAGAATCATCATCACCTTCTCCTCCACCGAGAGAGAAGTCTACCTCACCCGACCTATTATCTCTCCTACCCATGGGAGATTCTTCAGACATGTCACTACCTGTCAGGACAATTCTCCCCTAGCATCCCAAGACCTTATTGACATGATCTTGGCTCTCTTACCTATAGAATCCGAGGCCAACCAATTCCTGTCTCACAGACATATTTTACAGGGATTGCCACCCAACCCATTCCATCCTCTTCTTTAGTAGTCCTATTTTCATGGTTGGTTGATCGTTTGGATTACGTTGATCATTCCATGCTCTGGGATGTCTTTAGATCCCGTTTCGACCCAAATGTAAATGTTTCCTGAAGATACTTCCATGATCTACCCAAAGGTATTTTCGACAACCAAAACTACACTGACCATGCCGATTGAAATGACTTCCTCTTCATCATCCCTACCTCCATCCAAACTTCTACCCATCACTACAACTATTCCCAAACCTAAAAACCTACCCACACTTATCCCCCACCCGTATCTAGACCCATCACTACTTTGGGTGTTATGCCGACATCAAGCCTTACTCACCTACTTATTAGATTGGACCTAGCCACATCTTCCAAAGTCTGCAACAACATTATCCTCCCACCTAAAAATAAAACCCAACCCTCTAGGCCGCATACACCGGTCTCGCCTACCACACCTTTGTCACCTTCCCCCTTCCGTCCATCCTAGGGCCTCATCCATCAACCTTGACCAAACAATCTCATACCCAAGGCCATTCAAAAGCTAAACAACCTACTACTACATCACGAGCCTTTGTTACACCTCATCCACCCAAAAACCAAACTCCCTCACCCTCACCTGTGCACTTCTTACCACCTATACCTCCACTAGTTACTATAACCCCAACCTTGCCTATATGACTTCAACTAATGCCACCTACCTAACCTCTACCAACCACCTCCACCACAACTCGGTTGCCCTCATGGGTAACCCATCCTCTTCCACCATATGCTTTTCCTTCTACATCCCATACTCCCATGTCACCTTTACCCAAGGAGGTGCAACCCAAAGCTAAGAATCTGCTACCCTCCAATAAGGTAGTCAAACCAACCAAACCTTCCATCGCCAACTCTTCTACCCCACCTTTACCCAAATAGATGCCAGTAAGACCTAAGACCACTCCACATACCAAACTAGTAGACCAACCCATTCCCCCTCCTATAAAGCCTCTTCCCTCATAATCAGCCACACATGTACCCAAACCCACACTCACTTCCCATTGTGATCCATTAGTGGGGTCCTACACCAACATTTTAACCAATATCTTGAGACTTTTATCATCACATTACCACCGCTTTGACCTTACGATCCTCTCAAACCCAAACCAAAAGGGTTTGATGAAACCAAGATTTGTGCCTATCATCATGTACCAGGACATGATGTTGAAAATTATAAGGCTCTAAAGACTGTTCTTCTTCAACTTTGTCCTCCTCAATTTTTTTGATGATGACAACCTTCTTGATGAGGACCATGCTCCACCTTCACCTATCACCATACATCATCATCCTTTACCCATTCAGCGATCAATATCTCCACCCCCACAACCATTTTTCCCACCTCCAAAATTCAAGATCAACATGGTCCATATTAGAGAGTTGGAAAAACCACCACCTAAATGCTAGTGTGCCTTTCTCATTTCACAAGGCTCTTATCCACCGCTAGGATTTTTCCCCTCATGCCATTATACATTTCATGACACACCCTCTCCATCCACCTCCCCTTAGATTAACATGGTTCACGTTGCTACCCGCGCTCAGAAAGACAAAGGAAAAGAAAAAGTAACTAGCCCATCAACCAACCCTGTGCCCTATATACCATCTGTACTGCTCCCAAAATCACCATCCATGGACCTACATACCCTATCTCTGATGAGGTCACCCATCACGCAATGATAAAACAATTGCATCAGTCTCCTCTAAAGATGTCTTTGTATGATCTCGTCCAGACTTCCGAATCCCATAGACAAGAACTAATCGAGGTTTTACAATCCATTGAAGTTCTACCCAATGACCCCACACCAGTGGCATTGATTATCATCCCTCATCATGTGGCCTCGCTAACCAAATCAGCTCCTCCTTATACCCCCACTACCACTCCTCAAGTCACCACCCTCAGCTTCTCTGAAGAGGAGATTATACCTCTCCCTGATCGGATGACGCTGATCCTACCCTATTCATTTCTGTCTATATCAATAACATACACATACGATGTATCATGATTGATGGTGGTGCTAGCATTAACATCATCTCCTCCCACACATACAATCAAATGCATATTCCTTCTAACTGTATGCATAATAACCCAATTATGATATGCTCCTTCAAAGACGCCATCACCTCGACCCTTAACAATATTATCCTTTATATTCACCTATGCCCTCACATTGTCCCGAACTATTCTACATCTTTAAGGGGAATTCTAGTATAACCTATTACCTAGAAGACCACGGAGTTACGTCATGGGTTGTGTCCCTTCAACTTTACACTGCTATGTAAATTTCGAGCATGAGGGACATAAATACACCATCCCCGCCGACTCGTAGCCATTCAAGACCTATAAAATACAGTATCGGCCCAATGATGTGCTTTTACCAGTCAAAGCATCTGTCACTACCCCCACTTCGCCTTCACCCACAAGCACATCCACCAATGCTACCATCACCTCTCCCACACCTAACCCTGCTATCCCTACTTTTGTTGCTGTAGCCTCTATAATCGACTCACCTACTTCCTAATCATCTTGCGAGTCATCTATCCTGCTACCCACATATCGATTCGATCCCTTAGAAGGTGTTTTTCAATGCCTCACTATGAGGGAGTACTACCTATACAATATCGACACATTTCTCACTCTACAAGAGTATTGGAACATGTGCTAGTACCTAGTTATGACTACCATGTAGGTGAGGTTTTCCTTATAGCCCTCCCCACCTTCATACTAATCTAACATATGGGGACTTGATATTTCCACTTATTCACCCGAACTGCATCCCAAAAAGACTGTTTTCATCTAACCTACAATCCCTTACTAACCGCGCTTTGCCCACACTTTCTCCACCATTGCACATGGAAAGGATTTGACTTTAGTTTTTATGAACAAGGCCACCATATTGTCATTTCCTACACTACTGTAAACACAATGACCATAGTGGCATTGGCTTCACCGCACCACCTCCCAAGAAGGCTCGTCGAACCTCATTGAGGAAGACAAACCTAGTCCACCTCATTCACCCACATCACCATTTCTACCCATGGAGTCCATAGATCCCGAATCCATTCCTCTTAACCTTTTTTTTCATAAACACAATTTCCCTGGGACCTCTCATCTATCAACGTAATGGCGAGGCTCCCTCTTCTCTCCCCTTCCTATATCCTAACATGATCAATGGTGATACACCTTCTATTAATGTTGTGTGATGTCGATGATGAGTCTATCCTTACCTATATGGGTGTGGAAGAATCTTATATTCACCAATCGTTACCCTCTAAGGCACAATCCATGTTGAACGCGAATCAACTATCAAAATCAACATTAATACTCAAGACAACCCACACATCCTAAAGATATGCCAAGATTTAGATGTTGTTTGAATAGGAAGATTTTACCTCTTTCCTTCGGGACCATAACAAATATTTTCCCGATCCTATGCCGATATGCCTAGTATTGACCCAAAAATTGTGGTGCACAATATCGTAACCATTCTGATGTCAAACCCATCCAAAAAGTGTTTAGAAAATGCATCCTCGCATTGCTCTTCTGGTCAAAGAAGAACTTTAGTGCCTTCTCTCAATTTCCTTCATCCTACCCATTGACTATCCCCAATGGATTTCTAACATCGTTCCTATCACAAAGGTGACAGGGGACTCGCATTTACACAAACTTCCATGACCTCAACCTAGCTTGTCCCAAAGATGATTTTCCCCTACCAGACATTGACCAACTAGTTGATCTCACCACCGGCCATGAAATGCTATCACTCATGGATGGTTTCTCGGGTTATAATCAAATATTACTTTCTCTAGAAGATCAACAAAAAATGCCTTCATCACTCCTTGGGAACTTCTGCTATCGAGTCATGCCTTTTGGCCTTAAAAATGCTGGTGCTACATATCAGCGAGTCATGACTTACATCTTCCATGACATCATGCATCACATATTGGAAGATTACGTAAATGATCTTATTGCCAAATCCAAACATTGAGTCGAACACCTGACCATCCTTAAGGTCATATTTGACTACCTCATCAAGTATTGTGTTTGTCTTCAACCAAAGAAGTGTGTCTTTGTAGTACTTTCAGGAAAACTCCTTGGTTTCATCATTTATTTTCATGGCATAGCAGTCGATCTTGCTAACGTAAAGCCTATTCTAGAAATTCCTCCACCTACTAATCTCCATCAACTTTGAATCCTACAAGGTAAGTTATAATCCATTCGTCATTTTATCTCGTAGATTTCTGACCACTGTCAACCATTTCATCATCTTCTCAAGAAGGACGTTTCATTCAAATGGGATACTTGAATGCCATAAAGTATTTAATGCCTTAAAACAATACCTTCTTCAACCACTAGTGCTCATTCCTCTTAAGGATGACCAACCCTTTTACCTATATATTTCCACCACTAACCATTCTTTAGGTGCCATGCTCACTCATCGCGATGAGAAACACAGAGAGCAAGCGGTTTATTACATAATTTATACCCTTATGGACTACGAAACTAGATACACCCATGCCGAAAAACTCTACTTAGCCTTAGTTTTTGTTGCCACCAAACTCCACCATTACCTACTCAACCACAAAACCTTTGTTATTACTAATATTGACCCCCTACACTATATGTACGCCAAACCCTATCAACATCAATGTGTCGCACATTAGCTTATGATTTTGCCAACCTTGACCTTGAATTCACTCATCAAAAATCCATCAAGGGCCAAACCATCACTGACCAACTAGTAGATGCACCTCTTTCCGGGAATCAACCCTCTAACTTCAATTTCCCAAACGAATCCATAACTACCCTCTCCTTAGATGAATCTCTTACCAAGTGACATTCTTCTTCAATGGCTCCAAGTGTTAGCGTAGAGGAGGGGTTGGTGTCATCCTCATTCCTCTTGATGGTGAACCTTTGCCTTTATCTTTCAAACTATATTTTTATTTTACAAACAATATTGTTAAATACGAAGCACTTGTATTGGGTCTCTAGGATGCTTATGCCTTAGATGTTAAATCAATCAATATATTTGGCGATGCCCAACTGGTCGTAAACCAAGTCAATGGTATATACCAGTGTGTTGTAAATAATTCAAAAGTATAAACATCATGTCGACATACTTTTGAATACCTTTGAATGTTACAAACTTCAAACCACCCCATGTTCTACCAATAAATTTATGGATAACATGGCCTGCTTGGTCTTCTTATATACCCTCTTTGCTTGCTGAATCTAAAATATTTGTCACAATAAAAAGGTTACAATCACCCTCTTATTTACCTTGTGAGGTCTACTCTGTTGGGATTGTTACACCTGACCCATGTGACCTTTGGTATAAGCAATTTTAAGACTATCTTTCCCTTTCCATTCTACCTACTGATCTCACTTGTAATGGACAACATGCCTTTCTTAAAAGTGTCTCTTGCTATTTCATCATGGGTGGTCTCCTTTATAAGCATGACTTCGACGGTATTCTCTTACGATGCCTTACAAGTTCTAAAATTCCCTACACCATCAAGGAAGTTCACGATGGAATTTGTGGAGGCCACTTTAGTGGTTTAGCTATCGCTAAATGAATTATTTGCCTTGGCTATTATTGGCCAACCCTAAACCGCAATTGTTGTGATTATGTCAAACGTTGTGTAAAATTCCAGCAACATGCTAATCTTCATCACACACCTAGTCATGCCTTATAGGTCACACGAGACCTTTGGCCCTTTTCTCAATAGGGCTTAGATCTTGTCGGTAAGATCAATCTCCATTCTTCATAATGTCATTAATGGATTATAACCACTACTGAATATTATACTCAATGGGTAGAAGCCATTCCCCTCATTTTTACAAAAGCCAAGAAAATATGTGAATTCATCAACCATCAAATCATTTGTCAATTTGGCTTTCCTCACCACCTCATCACTGATAACAGAAAGAAATTCAAAAATAAAACCCTACGTAAGTTGTATGATGCTTTTGGCATCCAAATCATTTTCTTGTCACCTTATTACCCACAAACCAATGGCCAAGTAGAATCGACCAATAAAACCTTGAACAAAATTCTTATGAAAGTAGTTGATGATACTGGTAATGATTAGCATTCACACATTCCTTACGCTTTGTGGGCATATCGCACTAGTATTTGCACTGCGATTGCTGCCACACATTTTTTTATGGTCTACGATCGAGAGGATGTCTTGCCTCTCGAAGTCCAGATTCCATTTCTCTCCATCTCACTACAAGACATGCTCAACAACGATGAATTTCGCTAGGATCATTTGGCACAACTTGAGTTATTAGATGAATGTCATCTCAATGCTCTTGACCATCTCCAAATCTACCAAAAATGTATCAAACATTCCTACAAAAAATGTTTCCATGAATGAACCTTTCAGGTTGGAGACCTCATTGTGAAGGAAAATCAACATGTAACCAGAGAAGAGAAAAGTAAACGGGGAAAATTTTCTCTTGATTGGCTTGGACCCCATATCGTTACCCATGCCTATGGATTAGGTGCTTATCATTTGTCTTCACTTGAAGGTAAGCCTGAACCCGAGCCTCTCAATGCCTTGGATCTTTGACCATTTTATTTATGACATCAAGTCCTATATCATTTTCTCACAAATGATAGCTCATCCCTTAAGCGTTGTTTACCTTCCATATTACCCATTTTCGAGGATCAATGAATACATAAGAATCGTATGATTATCCATCACATGTCAACCTCATCTTCAATATGAGTACCACAACTCTACTCACAACATGATTCTCATGGATACTTTTCATATTTTTAAAGATGGAATCCCATGGTCGCTCATCACTTAAAACCACCTCTTTCATAGTTAACACTTGTGTACTATGGTTTTTTTTTCTAAACAAAAACCTAATATTCCTCTATAGTCTTGTCCATGACTTAAAAAAATAATAATTCCACTCCTTGGGTCAAACTTCCATAAAAGATGACTCCCTCAAAATGGGACATCTCTTCTCTCTATTTTCCACTATAAATAGACTACTCCTTGAAGGACATATATATCAAGTTATTACCAAAATATGATAAAAATATCCGAAGCTTCCTACATTGATCAACTTCATGAAGACCTCGGGAGATAATATACTCATCCCATTTAGACTTCCCGCATCGACCAATCTATTACAAATAAATAAATGAAGAAAATGATGAAATTTTCGTCATGGACTTGCCTATTTTGACTCTCGACTTCTTGCTAAGTAAACATTCTATCGTACACTAAGTTATGCTAAACCATCCTCTTTCACCTCATTGCCTTTTGCACCCCAATTTTCTATCTACTCAAGGGACTTACTTGTAAATGTGACATTTTGTGATCATGTGACTTTCTTTATCTTTAGAATAGTCCATTATGCAATGCCTTTAGGGTCTTACATTCATAAGCCCATCTTGGGTATGGTAGACTCATTAGGTTTTTATCAATTAAGTGACTCTTTTACCACCTCTTACCATTCACCTTCCTCCTTAATTATTGATTATCCCATATAGGACCGATCATTGACACCTATATTTAAAACAACTCATCTATACCTATGACCTAAACTCAACCATGCCTATGACCTAAACTCAACCATGCCTATAACCTACATTTAATCATGCCTAAGATCTACCAACCCATTCCTCATATTCTTCCCTAACTTATGGGAGAACTACATCGGTCTGAGGCTCCTTTTCACCGGGGCTATATAGGTAGCACTCTAAGGGCATGGGGCCCTTGGAGGTTAGCTCAACCACTCTTCACCCTAGCCTATTTTCCCCTTCATTTTTCTATTCACATCTTACCTAGTTCGTTTCCATTTTATATCAAAAATTGGAAATTACACCAAACAAGCAACAATCAATAAACATTTTTACCACAGCATCACATCATTCATTTATCATTTTCACATTTCCACTATAGAAAATATTTGGAAACTTAAACCATAACATGCATATACATCATCATTTATTTCCCATGTTACCAATGACTTGGACATTAAATCAAAATTATAACCTGACTCCATCATGCCTATAACCTAACTCCATCATACCTATGACCTGACTCCATCATACCTATAACTTGACTCCATCATGCTTATGACCTGACTCCATCATGCCTATAACCTGACTCAACCATGCCTATGACTTGACCCCATCATGCCTACACCAACCTATCTCCACCATGCCTAATACACCTAGTTTCCATCTATCTACAAATAACAATCAAATTCTGCTAACACAAGTACATCATGCACAATCATCAAGCTCATCATAAAAATATGTGTATCCATCCAATATACACTGATACAAATAATATAAATCTCTCAAAACTCTCATATACAACCTCACCATCTTTGGCATGCAGGCTAGTATAATATACAAAAACTCAAAATTCTCATATACATCCTCACTATCTTTGGCACATGAGCCAATATATATCAAAAAAATCAATACAATAATCATCTCTAGTGAATAATTATCACCCCACCTGATATCCTCTAGGATAGTCTCACCTGTCTCCTCCTCTTTACCTATTTGCCATCCTGTTAGCATCTCACCACCCTCTATGGGCTTCGGTCTAACCTCTGTGGGTACCTCACCGTGAGCTGCCTCCATGAACCGTGGCCTCACCCCGACAATATCTTAGGGTTCTTCAGCCCCTATACTCTCCACACTGTGAGTGTGAGACCTGGTCCTCTCACTTGAGGTCTACTATGCTCTATACTTTGCATTGCTAGGGACATCTATCCATGTGGCTATCAGGTGATCTTGATTGTACCTCACCTCGCCTAGGGAATCCCCGAACTCCGGCCATTGGTACTATCTACGGTGGTGTCATCGGTCTCTAACCCTATACTGTACCATGGGACCTTGTCCTACCCTTGCTTGTAAAATAGGACCCTGTCCCTAAGCCTATGTGGGTGCTTGTGCATATACCTAGGCCTAAAGGGCCACAATATGTGCTGTCTATGCAATGGCTGATGGCCCTACAAACCTATAACCTATGCCTCAGTAGGACAACCACATGTACCCCATCTCCATCTCCACTATGTGCGTGCCTGTCCCTGTGCAACCTGGGCTTGAAGGGCTACTACCTATGCCTATAGAGTAGAAACCTACGCCTTTGACCTTGTCAGCGCCCCTGCACTATCCCCAACTATGTCACCAGGGTAGTCACCTGCCCCTGTAGGGTGTCCCTTTGAACTGTGATAGTGGCTAAGTCGGGCTACCCTGGCCTTGGTGGTACTTCCCGTAGCTGTGCTTCCCACCACTATCTATATCTATCTATCACTCCGACATCATCAATCCGCCGGTCTACTACCTACTCCTCCTACTCACAACACCGTTGGATGTGGTAGAGGAATAGGCCTCTCCAGTTGTCCCTCCTATACCATGGGAAGGGTGGAGGCACGTCTGTGGTAACCCAAATCGCTGCTTGACCACAATCTATAGGTATCATCTCGTGCTCCCCGACACGATATCCCTCTATCCATATGAGAAATTGTAGCTCATCTAGCTCCATAGCCATCTACCTATATGATGGGAAGCCCACATACGACCTCCAAATAATGTCAACCACAAACAATCCCTCCAACACTCACATGTAATATGCTACATCATGTATAGCCTCGACAACCTGACACTCTCCAACAACATGTCCCCATTTCCTGTAGCCTACTCGAACCAAGCCGACCTCAAATGCATCCGAATGGGGCATATGAACTGGATGCACACACATGATGTGCTTGTATGCCCAGAAGTGTAGTAGAAACATACAACATAGGTTGGAACCATTGAAACCTCCCATAGGCCCATAACTCTCTGTAAAACTACACCAGAATGCTGGTGCCCATGAAAAATGGGTCATATCCTCCATCATGTCATGCACAACCCCATCAATTCTGTGGGAATATCCCACCTCTACATTTGGTAGTGCAAAACAAAAAACTACCTCCATAATCAGAACCACTAACCTCATCTCCTCGGGATAGGCCCTGTGACATGTCTCTATAACTCAGGTGGCACTTTGTGGAACCGCAACTCAAGTTAGCCCCTCGCCGAATGTCACAACATAAAATCCTTAGATGCCTATGAGGTAATGGAATTCACATGCATCCCCACTATCGGTAACCACAGGATCCTATACACATCCTCCAAGGTGATTGTGATCTCACTTTTTGTCGATGAAATGTGTTAGTCACCAAATCCCATTTGTTGACAAGGGCAACCATCGCTCGGCTCCCAAACTATGTTTCAAGAACTCCATTGCAATCAAAGCTAACATTTGCAACATGATGCCACTTCTTGGCTCTTTTGTTCCCTCATACCAATACTAATAGGGCAGTACCCTATCTCATATCCGCAACTAATCCCGCACTGCATCTAATAAACCCTGACATCATTAAACCTCGACCATACTCAAATTTACCCTGGACCTCCCCACCTATTCCCAAGATCCTTCCTACTCATGACCTATCTCCCCCATCTCAATTTTACATCCCTCGAATCATACCTATTTATACCCATTACCATCCTTGTTTTCCTTCAAAACTACCTTCCTATCTCAAGACCTATCTCCCCACCCACCCCCTCTCATTTGCTTTGGCCCATTTTTCTCTAAATACCAACCAACATCGGTTCTTATTGACTAAAAATGGTCTCCCAAAACTGGCATCGGTCACCTCATCCTTGACCGATGCTAGATAACTCCCACCAACGTCGGTCACTTTCATGGTTTAAAATTCACCAAACCCCGCTCTGTTTCTCTCAAACATCCCACATTCTACCCTACCGACCTACCCTTCCCTACCCAAATCTCACCCCAACCCATCCCCACCCCTCTTTAACCTATATATCACTTCCTACAAGTCCTATTTATTCAATCCTCCTTCCAAATTCAAATTTTATTCCCCCAAACCCATTTTTACCCAAACCCGATTTATACAAACACATTCCTCTAACACACGTAGAATGGGACTGAATCCTACCTCGTCGCAATGCCATCTCCATGGGGAATGTTGGGCCATTGTACTAGTGGTCCACTCTGACCCCTCTCCTACCTTTGCCATCACCGAATGCCCTCCTCACCACCAACCAACCGAAATTCTCACACCGATCTCATGGACCCGCCTATCGAATGACCGATCACCCGCTTTGAGGCTAGCCAACTCAACTCTTTGTCTCGCTCCATCACTTTCCAATTTTCCACCATTCCTCTATCATTTTATACTATTGGAAAATAACAAATGATTCCACAAAAAGTGGAATTTTCCTTTTTAATCCCATTCTGCTATGACCAATGTCACCATATTGGTGCCCTAGTCATCCATCGTTGGCCAATATGGAACCGACATCACCACACTTCAAACTAGTTTCCCTTACCCCACTCCCTTTTCACCTGTTGCCACTCATGCCTATACCTTTTATCATTCCAGCCACCCATTGAACCATACCTATAAGCTCAACCTACCCTTACAATTCCTTTGTTACATCTTAGGAATTGATATTTTACCTATACCTTGGCCTTACCTATGCCATGACCTATTTTCCTGAACCTAACCAACTTGGTGTGACCATTGACCTGATGTACTTGCTATGCCTTGCGATGTCATTACCCATGTTGTTTTATCCTAACAACCATACATTGCCTATTGTCATGTTGTTTATCCCAACCAAACCTTTGGTGTACCAAAACATACCTAAACGTTCATGCACCTGACCTATGTTGTGTTTCCTAGGACCATATCCTATACCTTGGATACCTAAATCACTTCACCCTTGTTTGGATAAACCTATCGACCTTAGACAATGTAGAGTTTGCAATCTCTTTAACCGAGTACCGTGTTGTAATTTATGCGTGTGCGTACATTTGATTGTCATTACCCATGACCTAATTTTGACCCCAACCTACTACCTATTACCCGAGTTAACCATCACCCTTTCCCTCAATACTCAAACCCTTCCCCACCTATCTTCACCACCTACACCTTTATCAAACCACTCACCGATTCTATCTTACACCTCATTTGTTCCCGGTTTGAGGGGATCACCTTCACCCACACATGGGCCAATTACTTCCTATTTTTTTCAAAGGTGTCACTTACCAATACAAGATACACAATAAAATGGGAAAAATGTAGACACCAAAATTGGGTCACACTCCCTTTGTCCCCTTTCGAATAGCCAACCTAAACACATTCACCTAACCATGACCCTTATACCTCACATTAATACTAATTCAATTATTTATAATTAAATTAATACTCATCCTCACTTCATTTATTATTTAATTACCTCAATTAAAACCAATTTCCACCTCACCCCACCACCTCACCTAGACACCTCACCTAGACACATCACCATAGACTTATTCATAGCATGTTTCCATAATCGACTAAGACTTAGTATAAGCCTTAAAGAACATGCCTACTCTCCCTCTAACCACATTCCCACTTACCTAAGCACAAATTTATATTTAGACCCGAGAAAAAATGAGTAAAATCTGGAAGAGGATAGCCAAGATCTGCTATTTTAGGTAACCTATGATATCTTGCCTTAACCGACGCCGGTCAACTCTGAAACCGATGCCGGTAACCCTAAACCATCGTCAATTACCATATAACCATTTTGGTAACCTTGTTTGAGAGGTTAGACACATTCTCAAGTTTTGGAGCAAAGGAGATCTACATGTAAGCAAGAACCAAAGCTCTTTCACACATCCAGGTAGCCATAACCAACACAACCATTGATTAGAAGATTTTTGCATTCATAGGAGCACTCCAAGAAGCACTGCCACGACACTGATTGCCATTTCACCGATCAACCATCACCACCACCCATCCATTGAACCTACACATCAAGTAAGTGTGTCTCTAACCTACACCACTTTATTTCTATTCAGTTTATAAGAGTTCTTCACCTTTGTTTATCAACCATCAACTATATTTTCACCCCACCACTATTACCTTCCTATGAACCCGACCATTCCCATCACTCATAAATTTTTAATCACCTCTGTATACCCCCAACACCTATGAATATTCCCAACATCTCCCCAGACCTAAACCAACTCCTCACCATCTCTGATCCAGTCTTAGACAAATCCCTAAAACCATGAACTATTGAGTTATTACTAGCCCGCAGAGCTGCCTCCTGGTTCTTACTAAATTGTCGTCGGTCATACCGGATCGACATCAATCTTTGTATTTGGTAGTCCTGCTAATACCAGATCCCAATAACCCTTTTTAAGTGATTCAAGTGTCCCCGACTATTCTAGAACCTTAGTTATTTATCTTATTTTCAGATCTGATCATAACCTAGCTTGTTATGTTAGATTTGCTTATTGTATTTGGATGAGATACCTAAATCATATCAACTACAATAGGATTTTGTTTACTTATGTTATTTCTTGCATTAAATTATATTAAACAATGGGTTGACTACCACCAAGGAAGTATCACACTTCCTGGATCTAACACATGCTAGGCATCCCACTGACATATATTATTTAATCCTCCTTTTGTGGTCTTGTTGTGTATTTTAGGTAGTTCCTCCTAGCCAAAAGGAAGCTCTCATAGTCAGCATTGGATCAAGAAGTCAGAATGCATGCAACGACCTTCAAATTGACTATCACAATAGGTATTCCTCCTTGGCCCACACCCTTATTTGTTTCATCTAAAAACTTAAAGAAAATGGTAAAACAAGAAGAGACAAGCTAGATCAAAGGCCAAGGTAGTAAGAGAGGCACATGAAGAAGAAAAGGAACATGCTGCAGAAGGACCAAAAATATTCTAGTGTGTGAAGCTTCACACATCTAGACCACCAAATATATAGAGAAAGAGAAAGGGATTCCTTTTTCATAAAGGAGGACAAGGGGTTCACCTAGGGATTTAAGAAGCAACAATCGAAGTGCAAGGTAATAAGGAGAAAGTGGATACCGATGTCTCCTCATATTGATTTTTGGATGATCCCAAAAATGTGATGCGTATAATATTTCAAGGTACACTCTCCCCAGAGAAGCTACATAGTTAGGATCTTATGGAAGAGGAAGGAGGCATTCCCAGAACTAGAAAAATACTAAGGTGGAACCTACATTGCCACTTTGAAGAACCTGAATTTGAGGTCAATGATCATGCGATCAAGACCATTCATTTGAAGAAGAAGGAGGAAAGACAAAATTTCGTTGTGGATCCTAGCCACCTAATCGATGAGCAGTACGTAACGCACTTAAAAATATGTCCTCGGAGGTGATTTGATGTAGCTTGGATGTAGGGGCCACTATTCGGACCTTAGTCGCGATGAAGAATGAAAAAGAAAAGGAAGTAGAAATATTGTGCCAAGGACTGAAGGGTGAGCAGATGTGAAGCAAGGAGGCCTATGATCGAGATGGCTCACTTGTTAAAGGAATTTTGGGATAATGTTTGGCCCCGTAAGCCGGAACAAGAAAGATTATGGGGATGAGATGGAGTATCTCAAGGACCTTTTAGGGATGTTGTTTGCAAATGTCAAGGATGGCACGTGACCAAAAATACAAATCTCAATAAGGAAAAATACGATAACAAAATATTCATTAAAGCCCAAATAATTGAGTTAGAGGATTTACTTACCCAACTCAAGGAAGCAAACACATTGGCGGATAGTGGATCTAATAGCTGCAGGAAGTGGGAGGTAATCACCGACACGTGAGTCATAGAGAAGGAGGTCACTCTTAAATCCTTATAGGAGAAGATACCTACTAACAAGTCTCGAGCACGTGAAATTGATTGTTGATACCATAACTCAAAAATATAAGATAAAAAAGCATGAGAAAATGGATTACAAGATTGGCAAACTCTGGGATTCCATCACTGAGTAGATGGACGAGTTTGAAGGTATTTGCACAGAGTTATTGGTGGCTATAAATGAGCTCAAGGGGAAAGTGGAGGAAGTCACCCCAAATCAAGTGCCCAACATTGTAGGGGAAGCGCCAGGGAAGGCATTAGCAAATTTGAAGGAATGAGGGAAATTGAAGGGTAAAATAGATGCAAAGTTCCCTGAAATCTTCCAAATAGGCATTTAATGGTGAATCATGTACTAAATTTTACCTTGATATATTTTTGGTCGTCAAACTTTTGTTTGAGGGGCATGGTGGATTTATGTGGGTGGAAATGACATTAGTGTGGGGTGATGTTGATCCCTAAAATGACAAAGTACCAAGGGCATGAATGAATGTGGCATGCAAGAACAAGGCCCAAAGGCATGCATAAGTAGCTTTTGGGGATGTGCAAGGGATCGCGCCTGTGCATGATGGATCCGATACTTAGTCATTTTAGACTATGAATGAAGTCAAACTAAAGGAGCAAATGGAAAAGCGATAAGGTAAAGGTATGGATAACGATAGGCTATGGATTTTTGTGGCTTAAGAAAGCATATTCCAAGGCATCATTATGATTATCATAACTATATAAGGAGTTGAGGTTGGTATGGGATAGTTGGCACTTGCATGCTAAGGATACTCAATTAGGGAAAGACATGATGACATTTAGCATGTTTTGTGGGTAATGATGATTTTCTTAGGGGATATTCCTTCCATGTTCTCTCTTATGTATTGATTTTTATGGCACTTAAGAGGGTAGATAGTAAGATGAGATAGATAGAATGTAATAAAAATTGTAAGCTCTGTAATGAAGTTACTATGGATGTAATGAAATTACTAGTATAATTCAGATTATGAGCAGCAATAGAACACCAAATAACACACTATTTCAAAATAATGATCTCAATATGCAATTTTAATAGCTTCGACACTTCGAGGGGGCAACCTCCAAACCATATAATAAGACTCAAATTCTCAAATGATAATGAACTGCTACCTACAATCCCCTATATATACTATTCATATGCTATGGCCATCACCAAGGCTGACCTATTAAGCATGATAAAGTATAAATGATATAATAAAATGATATGGTAAGCCAAAAATTGGCTACTCATATCCTAATACAAGCAATAGGTTAAGGGTGTAGCATGCCCTTCCCCTTCAAACCAATGTTGTCCTCAATGTTGAATAATCCTGATGTTCTTTGCAGAAACATTCATCCTCCCAGTTACATCTTCTATGCTTAGATTCTTTCACTTGATCAGATATTCCTTAATGTCTCTGGTTCTCAGCCTCTTAGTACATGTTTACTGAGAATCTTCTCGGCTCAAAATGATTCTTCCTTTGTCGTCAAGTTCTGTAACTCTGTATGGGTTTCAAATTTCTGTCCAATAACCTTCTTCGGGCATGAAACATGGAATACTTTGGGTGTATGTGTGAAGATGGAGGCAAGCGTAGTTTATAAGCAACACCGCCAATTTTACGTAGAACCCGATAAGGGCCATAATATTTAGGAGTAGGTTTGTTGTCCTTTTCATTGCTTTAGGGACATTTGTTTGTAAGGCTAGAGAGCGTACAAAAACCCAATCACCAATTTCAAAATGCCTTTCACTATGGTGTTGATCTGCTTTTGTTTCATCCTGTTTTGTGTTAATGCTAAATTCTCCTTCAAACTAGCCAAAACCTCTTGTTGATGTTGAATGTATTCCTCAACATCTCGACCTTAGTTTCCACCCTCAAGGAGGAAGTGATATAAGGTGGATGGTAACCATATAATGCTAAAAATGGGGTCATTCGAGAAGAGGTATGAAAATATGTGTTATACCACCATTCTGCAAGTGGTAGCCATTTAATCCACCTTTCATGCTTATCTGATACAAAACAACATAGATACCCCTCTAAGCATTTGTTGACCACTTCTGTTTGCCCATCATTTTGAGGATGATAAGATGAACTATGAGCTAGCTGAGTACCCAAACATGAAAATAATTCCGTCTAAAAATTACTTGTGAAAATAGGATCACAATCACTTACAATTATCTTTGGGGTTCCATGTAGCCTTTGAATTGTCTCCAAAAAAATAGCTGCATCAGTACTAGTTTAAATGGATGTGATAGGGCACATAAATGGTCATATTTTATTAGCCTATCCACAATCACGAAAATAACATTCTTACCCTCCGAACAAGGCAATCCGGTGAGTAAATCCATGGAGACCTCCTCCCATCTCTAGCTAGGAATTAGTAAGGGTTGCAACATATCCGGTGTCTTAATTGTTTCCCCTTTGTTTTGTTAGCACACTAAAAACTATGATACAAACTTTTTACATCCCCCTTGAGTCCTTCCCAAAATAATTCTCTTTTTATTCTATGATATGTCTTCAAAACTTAGAGTGTTCTCCAACAAAGGCGAGGCATGTAGCTCTACAAGAATCTTATGCTTCAAATCGAATCTTTACTCAAGTATAACTTTGTCCTTGTACCATAGGGCATTACCTTTCCACTCGAATTTGTTAGATGTCATAGATCCTTGCTTGATATTATTTATTAGAGATTGTGTATCCTTGTCTTGATCTCATTCCAATCTTGCTTCACCCATCCAATCACCGTCAACATGGACATTCCACATAGTAAGGCATCTGCGGATGTATCCCTTCTAGACAACGCATCAAATACTACATTTTCTTTACCCTTTTTGTATATGATTTCAAAATCATAACCCAAAATTTTTGTTACCCACTTTTTTTGTTCCTCAGATGATAAAATTTGCTCCAAAAATTATTTGAGACTATCATGATCAGTTTTTACCTTGAAGTGTCTACCCATGAGATAGGGCCTCCATTGCTTGACCGCATGAAGAATAGCCATCATTTATTTCTCATAGACATGTTTGAGTAGATATTTTCCTTTGAATTGGAGACTCTCAAATGCAATTTGTCTTCCTTCTTGCATTATAACTACTCCCAATCCACGATCATGAAGCATCACATTCAACACCGAAGGTTTTGAGAAGTTGGGAGTAGCCAAAACTGGGGTGCTGCATAAGGCTTCCTTCAGCTACTCTAAGGATTTAGTGGATAAGTCTATCCAATGGAAGACATCCTTCTTTAGCAATGTAGTGAGTGGGGTTTCTATTCTACCATATCCCCACACAAATCTTCTGTAGTACCAGTTAGTCCTAGGAAACCATGAAATTTTTTTGAGATTTTGGGCCTTGACCATTCCACCATAGCTTTGATCTTGAAGGATCAACTTTGACACCTTCATGGGATACAATGTGACCCAAGTACTCTACCTCTTGTACACCAAAATAACATTTTTATGGCTTTGCATAGAGTATGTTTCTCCAAAACTTCTAACACTTTATTTACATGCTATAAGTGTTCTTCCCATGCATTATTGTAAATAAATATGTTATCAAAGAAAACTAATACAAATTTCCTTAAAAATGGATTGAAATCAGTGTTCATCAAGCTTTAAAAGGTTGAAGGTGCATTTTAAGACAAAAGGCATTACCAAAAACTCATAATGGCCCTAATGAGTCTTGAAAGTCATTTTATGAACATCTTGCTCTTTTATTCTAATTTGATGGTACCCTGAATGAAGATCTAATTTTGTGAAATAAATAGCACCATGCAATTCATCAAGTAAATCATCAATTACTGGAATAGGAAACTTATCTTTGATGGTGTACTTGTTGAGTTCTCGGTAATCTAGACACATCCTCCATGTTTCATCCTTCTTACGTACCATGACCACTGGTGAAGAATATGCACTCGGCTAGGCCTAATGATACCTGCCTTCAACATTTCCTGAACCATTTTCTTGATCTCACTTTTTTGGGAATATGGGTATCTATATGGTTTGATGTTAGGTGTTTGGCTCCCTAGAATCAACTGAATGGCATGATCATGATCCCTAACTGGTGGTATTCCCTTTGGAATTGCATCAAAAATAGATGAGTGAGCATCAACAATCTTCTGAAAATCAGGTGGCATTGAAGACTCTGTATTTTGTACTTGTATGGAAAATAACTTTGCTATAAATCCATCTACTCCTTTTCTAAGAACCATTTTCATATGATGAGAGCTAATAATATGTGGAGGCTTAGCTACCATCCCATTCAACTGTATTGTCCTTCCATCTGAATGAAATTGCATGAACAATTCTTAGAAATTCATCTCTATAGTACCTAAGGTTGTGAGGCATTAGACACCCAAAACAATATCTACCCCTCCCATAGAAATATAAAACATAGGTGAGTCTAACATGTAGTCTCCCATAGAAATCTTGATACTATGGTACTTTCCTGTGCACTTGATTGTCCCACCATCTGCAATCATAACGTGCATTTATGGAGCTGGGTAAATAAAACAATTGAGGCGGGCAGCTAACTTACTATTTATGAAGTTATGAGTACTCCCAAGTCAATCAACACTGTCACCTTCTATTTTTGAGATAGCCAATAACCTTGAGTGTTTGAGGAGTACTAATACCTGAAAATGCATGGAAAGAAATTGTAGGTTGGTGATCCTCTACTTCATCTTCTACTGGTTCCTTAGCCTCTCTTATAATTTCAGCATCCTCATCATCCTCATTACCTCCGTCAATATAGAACAACTTCTTCTCAGCACATTTGTGTCTTGGTCCATATTTGCTATCACAGTTAAAACATAATCCTTTTGCTCTCTTTTCTTCCATTTGTTGAGGATTCAGTCTAATTGGCCTAGAAAATGAAGGGGAAGAGATACTACGGTCTCTGGTGTTAATGAAAGGTGGCCTCCTACTACAAATAACTTTTTCCTCTACTCGACGTGCCATGATAATAGAATTAGAAAGCTTGAGTGGATTAAACATACGTACCTCATGCTTGATGTGGTCCTTAAGACCCCTAAGAAATAGGTCATTCAGATTCTCTTCTAGTATATTCTCCACCCTTAAGGATAGGTTTTGGAATTGATGCACATAATCTTTGATTGATCCTGTTTGTTGTAACTTTGCTAATTGACTAAAGTAGTTCTCTAAAACACTAGAACTATAGTGCAATTACAACTCCTCGGTAAAAATTGTCCAAGTGACACTGAGACCATTCTTCTGCCTCTGAGCACATAACCATCGATACCAAACGAATTGGTCTGGTTCAAGATATAGGGATGCCAATGTCACCTTTTTTCTTGATGGTGTTTGATGTAGCTCAAAGAATTTCTCCTTCTAATTTATCCAATTTAGGGATATTTACCATCAAATTTGCACATATCCACTTTCAAGCATCATGTTCCATGATTACGAATAAGTTGGATTCGATTGGGTGGAAAAGTGATCCAACATGGTTATTTTGTCCATAATTTTGAACTGAAGATCCTCCTTGGTTGATATGGGCTGGATTTGGGCTATACTATTTACCCTTTACATGTTGCATGATATCATCCAACCAATAATTGATTTGGGCTATGTCTCCTTTAGAGGCCATCTCGTATTGTACATTTCATAGCTCATACTCAAGTTGGATCACCTTATGATCAATTGAGGTAAGTCGTAGTGCTTTGAGGAATCTATATTTACCCCTTCTAACTCCATCTATTCAATCACTATCCCATATTTATCTCGGGGTTTACTAGGAGTAACCTGATTTTTTTGCTCTTGTGGAAGGCCCTACCATGATATCAAACCTTAGGTTTTGGGTTTTGATAAAAATTGGGTGAAACAGGAAAAAACATAGAGAAGATACTAATACTATGTTTTTCGAGCTTTCCGAAAATGTAAATAACTTGCAAAAATTCCACAATTTGCACCCTATGGAGGAATTTTATGAAAAAACCTAAATTTGTAAAAACTTGTGAAAAATAAATAAAAAAAAGTCTGAAATTTTCAGGGAATATTACTTGAAATGTTTCTCAACTCTAGTAAAAATATTTCCCACTAATTCGCTCTGGTTCGAAATATAATGTGGAAATAAAAATAGGGTTTTTGCCTAATTTTGGCCCAGATCACAGCTACTCGATACCACTTGTAGTATAATTCAGATTATGAGCAGCAATAGAACACCAAATAACAAAATAATGATCTCAATATGTAATTATAATAGCTTTGCCACTTCGAGGGGGTAACCTCCAAACCATATAATAAGACTCAAATTCTCAAATGATAATGAACTATTACCTACAATCCCCCTATATATACTATTCATATGCTATGGCCATCACCAAGGCCAACCTATAAAGCATGATAAAGTATAAATGATATGGTAAGCCACAAGTCGGCTACTCATATCCTAATAAAAGCAATAGGTTAAGGGCGTAACAATGGAAGCATTGTGAGACTCATGTTTATATGATCTCCATTCATGGAATCTTTAATGTATTGTTTTCTATTGTATGTGATGGATATATAGGTAATGAAGAGGTTCTAAATATATGTGTTATGGTCTTGATTTTTACATTTTTATTTCATGATTATGGATCCAAACCCTTGCATTCTTAGTAATGCTTTGATGGTTGAGATTTTATTCTTCCTTATTATAGTGATGTTCACATCTATAGTATGGTGCATTTATACTTAGATCTAGTCTCCTTAATTATGTATTAGAATGCATATAGTCATAATCTGTGCATTGTATCTCTCTAATGGTGATAAAAATTCTTGTAAAGCTTATATAAAGGAGGGGCTCGATGCTGCGTGCGCCTTAGGTGATCTCCCGATTAGGTGGGTGATATGTCGACGCGTTTTGGGTTTGAAGAGAAGTTAGAGGCGAATAAAGAATACACATCGCTCTCTTACTCAAACAAGTGAACTTTACCCATTCTCATTTGGTACATTCCTAGATCTCTTGTCTAACTTACATGATCTTACACACTCATATGTCATGAAATTTTGAGAATTGAGTGTAGGAAGCACAATAAAAAACTCAACTTGTTTGCTTCCAAACTAAACATTACAAATTATCCATCTTAGGTAAAAATGTCTAGTAAGGGCATGAACCTCGTGCAGTCCTGAGAGCCTAGTGCATGGTTTTTACCTTTCTCACTTTGGTCCCAAACTTTATGTTGCACAATATTATTTGGGTAACTAAATCATCCTTAGTTAGCCTTTGTAACTTGAATCAACTTTAGAAGCATTTATAAGCAAGTGAAACTCACCTAATTTAGTGTAACATCTTTGTGGCGATAGCCTTCTCCTCCTTACATTGTAAGTGTTGATATGTGATTTTTCCTAAGAAGGTGTATTATTTTGATTGTTGGGAATCATGCTTGTAAAGGGATAGATTATTTCCATTCATGGATTTATTTTGCTATGTTGTTGTTTCTTGAAGTAAAATTATCCTTCCTTGGGCTCTGTAAAAGTTGTGAACTAGAATTTCTGTTTTCATACTTACTTTTTAATAATAGCAAAACCTTAGATCGATTCCATTGATCCAAGGTATGCTTTAGTTTTTTACTTGTTTATTTTGTTAAGTCGACATTCTAGAATGGAAGGTATTAAGAGAAATGAGTCTTTGTATGTTTACAATTTTTCGGACCCTTCTTTTGAGGTCCTTGTTTTACATTTTCTGTGAAATACGAAATTGGATCCTCTAGTTAATTTCTTATGACGCTGGTTGGCGTAAGAAGGAAAAATACTTACTTTAGGACTATTAAGGTAAAACCTTAGTCCTAGATTGTTAGGATCTATCCTAACTGGATTCTAACCTAAGGTAAACTAGACCTACCTTAGATCTATTTCTAACTATGCATGTTGCGCCCTAATCTAAGTTGTATGCTTTACAGGTGTGGGGTTTTGAAATAACCTAAGGTAATGTAAGGCCTATTTATGACCTATTACCTAATACTAAACCACTATGGGGTAAGGCTTATTATTTGATGGCAAGCTTACCTATGACAATGATTAAATGACCTAAGGTAAATGCTTTTATCTAACCTAAGGTCGGATCCTAAACTAATGTTTATCTAGCCTAAACTAATGTTAAATGAAAGGGGACCTAAGGGGTCACATGGCAATTTGGAGGTGGTGGTAATGGTTTCAATGGAATTTAAGTGATTTGATTTGAATTTAAAAATGTGGTACTGCCAGTTTTGGCAGAGGCATGGAAATTAGATGGAATGCCTAGCTGACATTGTCACTAAAGTTAGAGATGCATGCTTTAGTTAAGTTTGAGTTCACCAATTTTAGATGGAAATGGTGTGGATATTTAGGCAGGAAAGTGGAATTCAATGGCATTAATGATCATTGGTTTTGGCGAGCAAACCGCCTTGGAAACCATGCAAGCAGAATTCTTGGAGGTTGTTTGGTATTTCATTCATTTCAATTTTTGCTTTGCATGGGGATATCTAGTTCTTCAAACCAGTAGTTCAGTTTTCAATCTGTTTCTATTTTTGGCTCCTTTGGACTATTTTCGATCCAATGGAGGTATAAGAGGCATATGAGAAAGAAGTTTTGGATTGTTGACTTTGTTTGGAGAAGAAGGAATTGTGGAGGCTCGATTGAAATCTTCTTTGAATCAACAGAAGTACTATCAGGCATGATAGGCTCTATCCATTAAGTTGTTCTAATTTTCTCTAACCATCTTCATTAAAACAAATTTGCTCTTGTGATCAATGGGTTTTTATTTATGATGAATATCTTGCTTCTTTGCTTGAAATATCTCTGTATTCTTCTCACGACGTGTCTCGTTAGATGATAGGGAATGTGGGTTGTTTCTGTTTAAGTTTAATAATGAATCATACCTTTATTTTGGTCGAGTCTTGAATAATGTTGAACATATTTGAATCCTATTTGTCTACTCAAAAGGTTTATGGAAATATGTTTTTGTTATAAGCTTTCGAATTGGGTTTGTCTGTGATAGTTGATAGAAGGTAAGTAAAGTATCCTTCTCTATTGCATCTTTGATTGGTTGAAGTATTGTTACTTCTATTGGAACTGTATTTATATGAATACTTGGGTTCAATGTTGTTAAAACTCAAACTCTTATGGAAAATGTAATGAATGAGGAACTTCTTCTTGACCTTTACTGTAAAAACTTTCATTTCTTTGAACCTTGTATTTCGATGGAAGTTGAGTTGATAATGGGTGTTTGGATTTTCTGTTATTGTGGATTCAAACTCATGTGGAAACAAGAATGAATGATTTATTTATCCTCTTACCCTTTCAGTTAAAACTTTGTTGTTTGGATCTAGTTCCTTATATGGAAACTATGTGGTAATGGTTACTTGGACCTTAAGATTTTGGGAGTTATCTTGTTTGAACATAACAATGAATGAATTCTCCCTTTTCAATTTTTTTATATGATTTGGGTTTTCTTTATAACTCTGGAAGACTGAACTAAAATTTGGATAGATGAGGTTCTATTATATTTAAGGAATTTTGAATTAATTTGGTCTAGAGATAATATTTAGTTCTATTCACATTAGCTCTTCTCAAGCTTGCAAGATGTCGATCTCACTGTTCTTCTTCACTTTCAAGTTAGATAATGATTGTTTAGTCTTACTTATTCTTGATCTAGGTAAAACTCTTAAGCTAACTTGCTAGTGTAAGTTTGTTGAAACCTTACTGTTGTGGTTTCATGAGGATTTATTGAATGTATATTCAGATTTTTGGTTGACATACGTGACCTGGAACTAACCACTCGGTTCAATATGAAGGGTTTTCTAGATTCATCAGTTTTAGGATCTCTTGAGTATGTTGAAGGAATTAATGTCTTGTCGACATAGTATATTTGTGTAGTTGAGTTTGCCAATAGGGATGGGGTGAATGGATTTCAGTTTATCTATCATCTCTTAAGTTGACTTGTGCACCTGTAGCTAAGTCATGTCATTCTTTGTGTTGCATCTTCTTTGAAATTGAATTCGGATGGATCTTTCTCTGTCCATTCAAAAGATGTTTTCTCTCACCTCTATGAGGATGTGAGTGTGAGTCTTTCTTACCGATTGTTGCACTATCATCCTAAAGGAATGAATAGACTATGGTTCCTTGACTGAAACTTTAATGATTTGGAATGACTATTGAAGGTTGTTATTTTCCTGTAGATGTTTAGAAATTCTTGTTATTTCATCTCCTTCTTGATATGGATAATGTACTACTGATACTATAATTGTGTCATGATGGGGAGCCTTATTTTGAGAACTGATTTGAATACTTCTATGTATATTCGGTTTAGTATCTTCTAGTGCATGATTTCTATTTTTTAAGAGTTAAAGGATATTGTGATTGGGTCTATACCAGTCCTTTTATGACCTTATTTACTTGGGATAGAATGTTGGAATCCTCATCTAAACATGATTGATTGACTCCTTGCTCTTCTATTCTCTGAGGTAAAGTTTTCATCGATGTCTCCTTTGGAAACTATAAGAGATTATGTGTTGCATTCTCTTTTCTGTGTGGTGAATTGATATTTGGTTTAACTGAATTGGAAGGGAAGTTATAATTTGTTTTATCTAGTTCGTCCTTCCCTCTTTTGTGTAAATATTGTTATAGATTTAATAGGTTCAATTGCATTACTTTCATGAATGCATTTGAGTAGTCATTGATACTTCTTACTTATCCACTTGAATTGTATTAAGGGAATCAATATTTGTAATAGTTGATTAATGTGAAATACTATTTATTGAGTGAATACTTTCCTAGTTCTAATGTGTGGCCTAACTTGAGAAATTAGGCTATATCTTGGACTTTATATTAGGATGTAGCACCTGAAATAGGAATTTCTTATTTTATGTTGTAGATGATTCATCCTAAAGCCTTTCAATAAGATGGAATTAGCTTGGATGTAGATGCCTTTTATGAAATTTTGTAATATTGAGTTTGAAATTACTTGTTTCTTAAAGTAACTCTATTTTTGGAAAAATAATGGAGTTAGTTTTTGTATTTCTAATTCAAATTGAATTATGTAAGAAATAATTAGTACGTTCCTGTATTGGAAGGAGATAAGTAATTTGGGTGAAACATTACTTATCTAATATAATGTTGTAGAGTGCTAATTATATCATGATCTTTTCTTTATGATTATTTCAGGTTGATTAATTGTTCTTCTTTTATGGTTGTTATTACTTATGATTTATTTATTTTCTTGGCCTTACTATTTCATAAAAGCAGAGTTGGTTTTATGAAATAGTTAGTTGAAGACACATCGTTTTAATGCTTAGTGCTTATCATGCTCAGTTCAATGAATCGACCCATGCTAGCAATTTTTGCATATGGACTTCGTAAGTGATAAAGGAAGGCGATAAATTATATGATGTATTGGTTGCTTAAAGTTTGGATCTTTTGTGAAGAAATATGATTCATTATTGAAATGTATTGAAAGAAGAAAAGTTGTATTCTTTAATGATCTTGATGTTTTTTGACATGAAATATGTCTAAAATGCATGGTCCTGTAAAATATATATTTTACCATGATGAATTGAAAAAGATTGAGAGTTTTTATTATTATTGGTAAATAGTTTTTTGAAAGGGACTATACCCTTATAGAAAAAGAGGGCCTAGAAGCCATAATAGGAATGAAAAACATTCCAAGAAGGATCAGGATCCAGATAAGACACGAAAACCCAAGGTAACCAAAGAGAAGCTACCCTAAAAAATCAAACTAGTTCAAACACTGTAGAAGAGCAGCAAAAAAATAGCAAAAAAACAACAAAAACACGAAGGAAGGTAGCGAGCAAGCGTAGCAGATCCACAATTACTTCTTGGTGGCTTTGTCGATTCTGGATTTAATAGTCTACCAAGAGGTGAACATAGCCAATGTCATCATATGAGTAGAGTCAGAAATATCTAGCTGTTGAATGGTCTGTTTGCTTTCCTTTTCCATGCCCCAAAGAGTTTCTGGTATTCCACTGAGATTAGAAACGCTGCAGACATGTTGCTCAATAAATTCTTCGATTGCACTAAATATAGCCATATTATGGTCATGGCGAGTCTTGGATTTCCCTAGACGGTTGTCTAGGGAGTTCAGTTTTTATAGATATCCTCAACCTGTTTATTGTCAATATCAACCTCCTCCTCCTTCTTCCTCTTACCTTTTTGCTTAGCCAAGTTTTTAACTTCTTCTTTCAACAGCAACATGTCTGCTTCTAAGGCTTCCAACCTTTTTGTGGAGCTCTCAGTGTGTGCCTCCTGTGAACCAGTGCTACTAATATGAAGGAGATTATGAGCAACCTCCAAGTCCTGAGGAACGCCTCCCCAAAACAGAGTATCCATGTTCAAGTCGTTGGAGCTAAAGGCATTTTAGAAGACCTAGTTATAGGTCTGGTCGAAGTGGAGGTGAAGGGGGTGGGAGTAGAGGTGGGGGGATGATAGGGGGAGTCGAGAAGGAAGGCAAAGGGGTAGCAGCAATGGTGATGGGGGTAGAAGGAGAAGAGATGGGGGTAGCGGTAGTGGTGAGGGGAAAAGATGGAACAGAGATGGGGGAAGTTGGAATGCTGGGAAACTTAAGAAGAAAAATTTATGCAACAAGAAAATGAGACCTTGATGTAGAGGGACCACACGAGTATGCTTTTGGAACTCCAAAATGGAGCGCTCAAGAGAATTAAGAAGATAATGAGGGAAACATACCGTGAAACTTCTGCGGAAGTGATTGAGGAACACAAGATGTTTTGAGGGCACTGTGACAAATCTCCCCTCCAAAGAGATGTATCACACCATCATACGGGTGACCTTGTCAAAAGGTGGAGGGATAGAGCTGACCTACGACTTGAGCCATGAAAAAGATTGAGAGTTACTTATATTTGATATGTCATTTTCCTAGTGAATTATATGAAGGAAATTTGTAATCTTATTTGCATTGTTTTCATTCTTATCTGAATGGATCCTTATTTTTGTTATAACTAAATGGGTTGGATGGATGGGAATTAGTTACAATATCCTTTATTTGAATACAACTTATTAAGTTGGCATGCATCGATCTTATTTTATCTAATCATGCGTCGTTTATTGAAAAGATGATAATTGGAGTATAACTTAACTACCATGACTAGTGTAATGGAAAAGGGTATAACAAACCCTATCACTTAACTAGAAAAAGGAAGGTTCACTCCCTCGAAGAAATACCTTGATAGGTTTCAAAACAAATGTTTGGTATATGAGATCGTTAATCAATTAGACTTCATCTCTATGAAGTCTACTATAATGGAACCTATTTTGGATCTTAAATAGGCTATGAATGGTTGAGTTATATTAAGTAAATATTATGATGGATGTTGTTTCTATTTTTGATTAACTAGCACGTTAAGAAAAAGTTAATGAACATAAAAGTAATCATAAGTTTATGAAGTTCCGTATTACATTAAAAACTCAAATAAGGATGAAAACTTAAGGGTTGTTGGAAGTAGGGTTCAGTGGGGTTGCTGTAATTTGAATCTTAATTAAGAAATAAATGAGTGTAAATGACCTCTTTATGAGGTGTGTACATCGAGATGTGTAGTTCTGTTGGATGTTGGCACACGCCAACTATAGAATCGTACCTTCATGAAGACTAGGGTCTTCACGAGGATACAATGTTATAGTTGACATGTTGCAACACCCCTCAACATTGGTTCATCTAGACCTACTCAAACCTGGACTTGATCTTAGTTTCTCTCTAGGTCAGATTAGGGATATGATTTAGCATAGGAAGTGACTCACAATGACTTAGGGTAACTAGGCACATTCAATCAACTTAGGTCAATTGAGTATGTCTATATACCCTAGGTCATCGTGAGTGGTTCCCTATACCAAATTATGCCACTAACCTAGGTTAGGGTTCAAACTTGAACAAGTGAACTGACATAAGTCAGTGAAGACCATTCTAGATAATAGAGGAGTGGGGTGAAGGACGTATTCCGTTAGACGAGTATGCCATCTAGGAATAGTAACATGAACAATATGTTGGAAATCTTTGGCCAAAGTATCACAAGTGCTTTGGTTGCGTTGTCCTATGTCACCTAGTTTAAGAAATGGGATTTCAGATGAATATTGGTAACAAATATTCAAATAGGTTTCTTATACAGAACACTCAAATACCAAAAAAGGGTAATAGAACCAAGTATACTTAGTATACACTTAGTATTCAATACCTTAAGTTAACATGAGAGATCGGTTAGAAACCGAGTCATGAAATGAGAGATTGGTAGTTCACCGAGTCATTTACAACTGCATATGGTTATCTATTATGAGATTGATTGGCATGGAATGTGTGTTCTAAATTATGATTATTTAGAACAAAGAACATCATGTATAATTGTTTTCCCTTGTTTCTAAAGTCTTAAAATGGGAATGTTACATCTTGGTATCGAGTGAAGGTTGCAACTCTTGGACCTATTATGTCCATAATATGATAAAACTTAAATTTTCTTGTTAACATAAAAATGGTTAGAATAAGAGGAAATGCTGAAAACAACCCACCACTAGGTGGAGAAGCAACAACTACCTAAAAACTCAATGAGATCCTTGCTACCCTGTTGGACACAAGAGATCGTTTAGATGTACTTGAACAAAAAGTAATGGGAAATGAGGAGGAAGAAGATGCTGGTAATAACAATCAGCCACCTCCTGTGGATAATGCCAATTTGGGAAATTTAGGTGTTGATAACAATAATTTAAACCTACCTGATCAGCTAGAAAATAAAAAGGCAAGGCTGGTAGTTGAACTCACTAATGATATAAAAAGGATAAGTCCACCTAAGTTTGATGGCACCACATTAGGAGATGGAGATGAGAATTGGCTCAGTGAAATGGAGAAGTACTTTACAATAAGGAACTTCTCAGAGGAAACAAAGGCAATATGGGGAGCATATCAACTTTCCCATGAAGCATCTTCATGGTGGGACAACCGTAAGGCTGAGTTAAACATTGATGAAATGAATATTACTTGGGATCAATTTAAAAGTTATTTTAGGCAATGATGGTTGCCACAACTTTATTATGATCAGAAAATGACTAAATTTCAAAACTTATCCCAAGGAAAATTAATTATAATAGAGTAATGGGAGCGGTTTACTAAAATCCTTAAGTATGTACCTCAGTATCAAACTGACGAGAAGTTTAGGATACAAAATTTATCATGGGACTAAATCCCATTATAGGAGGAGAGGTGGATGTTCACAACCCAACCACTATGGAAGGGGTTGTTGAAAAATCCATACGATAGGAACAAAAATTGAAGGCAATTTCTACTCATAAGGAAGAATTCAAAAAGAAAGTTCCAAACTCCTCTTCATCATCTCTTAGTACCTAAGAAAGGACCATGGAAGAAGTTTGGTATGAAAAATAAGTTTTCAATAGATAATAATAAGAAAACAACAACAAATAATCTTGCTACTAATGTACGAAATAACTTTGTCAAGAACAATAATAATGACAAAAGTCCTATGGAGGTCAGAATGATAACTTTAAGGCTGGAAATAAATTTGAGCCTAAAAAGGGACCTGTAGGAGGCTATTACAATTGTGGCAAGGATCATTATGCAAATCAATGTCCTTTGAAAAAGGATGACCGTAATCAACAACATAAGATACACGCTGTAGTAGCTGACAAATAGGCTGAAAATCAAGTCACACCCATAGAGGTTCCAAGTAAGTTATTTGGCATACCTGTAACTATTCTTTTTGATACAGAGCTACTGAATGTTTTATTTCTAGTAAATTAACATCGAAATTAAAAAGAAAAGATGGAAAAATGGATAAATCATGGGCTATACATTATGGAAATAATGTTGTTCATACAGTTAGTATGTGTCTTTTTGGGGCAGCCCTTGACTTACCTAGTTTTTCTACAAAATTTGACCTCTATGTTGCTCCTTTGTGGTCTTATGATGTAATCATAGGTGTTAATTGGCTAGCTGAGCATAAAGAAAAAGTTGATTATTTTGAAAAACATATTAGTTGTTTAGATGACTGCAGAAAACCACATACATTCAAGGTGTAAAACGTGAAATTTCTGTTAGGAAGTTGTCAGCTATGCAACTTAAAAAGGCCAAAAATAAGGGTTGTACCTTATATGTAGTAAAAATTTTGGAATCTACTGAAGAAAATAGTGATTTCTTGGAACATTATCTGCTGTTACGAAACTTCAATGATGTGTTTCTCGAAGAACTACCAGGTTTCCCACCCAAATGGGAATTTGACTT
The DNA here is from genome assembly GCA_018340775.1 of Taxus wallichiana var. yunnanensis. NCBI lineage: Eukaryota > Viridiplantae > Streptophyta > Pinopsida > Cupressales > Taxaceae > Taxus > Taxus wallichiana. The sequence continues at coordinate 634,671,297 of CM031237.1, read as the reverse complement.
CACAATTGAAATGAAACCTGGAACTGAGCCTATTTTTAAGGAACCTTATAGGATGAATACTAATGAATTAGTAGAGATTAAGGCACAATTATAAGAAATTTTGTCAAAAGGTTTGAATAGACCGAGTGCATCACCTTGGGAGCACCAATAATTTTTGTGAAAAATAAAGATGGAACACTTAGATTATGTATCAAATACATAATGTTAAACAAGGATATGATTAAGAAAAGATATCCACTTCCTAGAATTGATGATCTATTTGATCATATGCGTGGTGCATCGGTATATTCTAAGATAGATCGTCGATCTGGATATCATCAGTTACGAATTAAGGATGAGGAAATTCATATAAAAAATTTTAGAACAAGGTATGGACATTATGAATTCACAGTTTTACCATTTGGATTAACAAATGCACCCGCAACTTTTATTAATTTAATGAATAATATTTTTCAAGAATACTTGGAAAAATTTGTGCTTGTATTCTTGGACGATATTCTCATATACTCTAAAATTATTGAAGAAATGTTATCCAAAATAAGCCCCTTGCTTATTTTTGGCTAACTTTCCTTCATCCTTCCTTCTTTTGTGCCTCAGTCAAATTTTTCCACTTACTAGGAACTCAAAATTATTTGGAAATGGCTTCATCAGATAGAGAATTTTCTCACCTTTCCAAAAAGGTAAAATTTTCCTTCTAACTCCTTGTATTTTGTAAGTTATGGCTCGGTGGAGTTTTTGAGGAAATTTTCCCTAGGAAGGTCCGCAACCAATAGGAATGTGCCATGTGGCAACGGAATGATGAAACAAAGTGGGGGTAAGTTGGAAGAAATCACCAAGGAGTGGGTGGGGTGCAAAGAATTTTTTTCTCCCTCCGGCTTGCGGAGGAAAAGAAATGGCTTGAGGCCCGCACTAATAGGAATGCGCCACGTGGTTGCGGAGGTCGGACCGGCGGGGGGTAAGTTGAAAAAGTGGTCAAAAATGGTGCAAAGGAATTTTTTTGCCCAAAACCCTGCGTTGAATGAGAGTGTGACACATATCCATGAGGGTGGTAAGAGTCGGAGGGGCGAGTAAATTTTTAATTTTTACCAAAATAACAAAGGGCGAAAGGAAAAAAGACCTGGCCCTTGAGGCCCGCGAGGAGGAGGAGGAAAAGAAAATTGTGAAGGCCCATGGACCAACTAGAGGATGACACATGTCTAGTCATGGTGGGGGTCGGAGGCGTGGAAAGATTTGGTAAAATTTTCCAAAGTGGTCAAAATTGGCACAAAGTAAATTTTTTTACCATGGGCTGCAGAGGAAAGAAAATTGATTCAGTCTGCGCTTAAATCAAAGTGTGCCACATGACAAATGGAGTGGGCAAGGGGAAATTTTGGAATTTTTTTCCCAAAAATGCAAAAAGGCGTAAAATGGCCATTTGAACCCGTGACCAAATGAGGAGGCACCACATGGTAGCGGAGTGGTGGGACACAAAGATTTTTGGGGATTTTTTTCCTAAATTAAAAAAGGGGAAAATTTTTAGGTTTCGGCTCACCGACTTGATTTTTACCCCAAATTTTCCATAAATCTTCGAGGGGTATATCTTTCGATCCAGGACCTTAGTTTTGCTCTATTTTGGTGTCATTGGAAAGCTATTGAAGTCCTCTACATGATAGAATCTTCAATTTTATTTTTTGGTGGAGTTTAGTGAGAGAAAATGAAAAACACGTTTGACATGGGGAAAAGAGCGGAACCAACATTCAACCACCATTTTTAATGCGATGGTTTCCATTCTTCTCGGCATGGTCAAAAATCTTGGGGAATGAACTTTTAAGGGTACCCATATTATTTTGATGGATCCTGGTCAGTGGTTAAATCATTCATTTCAATTTTCTCACATTTCTCCTTCCTGAACTCGGTTTTTATTGTTAAAAGCCAGATTTGGCTCATTTGTAAAGGGTTGGACATTTTTATGTTTTGCAGACCTCCTCCTTCACCTTGGAAAGTGAATTTGTGGAATATCAGACCTTTTTTAGGACTCGCAACACATTTTTTACCTCTTTGCTTTGTTGTAATGCACTTTGTATTTAAAACGGGAATGACAATGCAAGATCTATGAATGAATTTTCAATCCTTTCTTGTGTTGTTTGCTCTATCCCGATCCTTCATTAAAATTTTAGCAATTTGTGCATGATTTGTGTTGTATTTTTATAATCATGTGTCAATCAGAGAAATAGATGCTCACCACTCCTTTGGTGTATCACCTTGTCGAGTTTAGTTTTATCTCCTTTTCTTTCTATTCTCATCTCCTTAGTAGAATTAGAGTAGAATTTTGAGTTAAACCTTTACAAATTTCATGCATACATCCGATCGTAGGAGGAGTAGAGGAACCACCTTCAATCTGGAGAGTTTTTTTCCCATTTTTGCAAGTCCTACACTTGGGGAAAAGATTCCATGTTGTGCAATCACACTAAATGACCCAATTCTCACTTGTAGATCTGAAGGTCATTTAGGGGGTGCTACTGATTTGCACTAACAGTTTTGGCACACCGGTGGGACCTTAGAGGTCTTCATCTTCATTACAAAAAAAGTTGATGTGCATTTGTTGTAAGTTTCTTAGTTAAAAAGAGCCCTAATTTACACATCTGGCGACTCTAAAGGATAAAATCAACTAGTTTCAGCAATCCAAGTCTGAAGATTCATGAGAAGGATCCAAACAAGGTCAAGGGCTAGAGAAGAGGGATTGTCTGAGTATCTATAGTTATCCTTAGGAAGAAGAGAGAGGGAAGAAGAATTCAAAGGTCTCCATCTCCACCAAACAGAACTCTATCAACTCCTCCACCTGGTAGACCTTTCACCCAATCAACAAGGGTTCTCAGGCCAATCAGAATGGCACAACCCAACCCTTATGTCAACTTCACTGGTAGCAGCCCACTTGCTCTCAATGCACAAAACCCAGTTCCAGTTGCAGCATTGAAGAACATCCCATACTTTATTGGGGAAAATTAGACCACTCCTGGTGATCATGTCAAAGACATTGCTAATGTTTGTGCAATCCATGAGATTGTTGAGATGCAAATTTTGTCAAATTATTGGCATATTCATTCAAAGGGTATGGTTCAGAGTCTTGGGGTAGGCTCTATCCAAAATTGGAACCAATTGTGCATAGCTCTCCATGATTAGTTTGGAGAAAAGGGAGATAATTTGTCTCTATTAGAACAAATGACAACTATCAAGAGATCTCCCAATGAGTAGCTAACAGACTTCAATTTCAGATTTCAAAGGACATGGGATAGAATCCTAGTGATAGTAAGGCCAACAACTAAAGGTGCTTTCTTATACTATCTCAAAGCTTTAAATTCTGATATTTCTATGTTAATTCAATCCATGGGAGGTGCAAATATACTTGCAGCTTATAACATCACCATTAGGGATGAGAATTGCTTGATCGAAGCTGGTAAATTGGAGCCCAGGCCTCCCATGCCCTTATATCCAAACTTGGAAAACCCAAGCACTAGTCAAGCACCTACTTTATCTCCTATTCCCACTTCTAGAAATCAAAGTTCAAATGAAACTTCTACTTCATCCTCTAGTGCCTCAAATGAACTTTAAGAAGTCATGAAACCATTACAAAATTTAGGAAATGAGCTGGTTACACTTAAGAGGTAGCAAGCCCAAAGTTTTAGACCTTCTTATCAGTCTCAAACCCAACCCAATAGGTAACCTTATCAGCCTAATAGGCCACCCAATCCAGCTTGCAAATCAAAATCAAGTAAGGCCTCCCGCCAATAGACTGTTACGCTTTCTATAACCCCAATGCTTTGCATCTACCTCTAAAGCCTTAGTGCCAGGTGTAAAATAATATAGCTCAAGAGTATGATTGGTGTTTCCCATGCAATGAACCTCACAACTAGTCAATGTGCTTCAATGTTGCTTTAAATCAAGCTTTGATGGTGACATCAATTGGTGTAGAGAGTGATGCGAGTCAAGAAACAAACCAACAACAAGGAAAATCTCAGCAAAATACAACAACAAAATACAACTCCAAATGAGACTACACTTGTGAATTTAAAAACTGAATATTTTTGTGGTATGAATCAAATAATTTCTCAGAATGTAGTAGCTAACACACGGTCAAAGAAGAGGAATATTGGTGAAGGGAAGTCATTAGCTCTAGGTGATCCACAACCTTCCATCACTCCACAAAGTGTTGGTAAGCAAAATGTAGTTCCAAATGTGCAAGGATAGCCCAAGCCACCTTCTAGACTAGCTCAAATGCTAGCTGTTGCAGCCCATGTACAAGAAAAGAATGTGCAGGCTAAGGGGTAGCAAAGAGATGTTTCATCCCCATTTAACATCATTGAACAAATGAAGAAGACAAATGTGAATATATCTATGTGGGAATCACTATCCATCCTAGGCCAAAGGGATCTACTACAAGCTGCCATGAAGAATTGGTCAACTTCAAATCAGCAAGCTCATATGTAAGAGAAGGTACTCACAAATGCTGCTCAGCTTGAGGGGAAGCTTGGAGGACATACAAGTAAAGTTTTGAAGCCCCCTCCATTCTATGTTTCATTTATCATTGGGGATAAACTAGTACACAATTGTATGATTGATTATGGGGCAAGTAGTTCTGTGATGCCCAAGCAAATAGTTGATTAGCTGGGCCTCCAATATGAAGTCATATCCAAAGGGGTAGTGTAACTAGATGGGACAACAATAACAACAATAGGGGTAATTAAATATTTGAGCCTCACTTTGCATGCATGCCCCAATGTCATTGTTTTGTAAGATGTGTCAGTGATAGATTTACCACCACTTTTTGCCCTATGTTTGTCAAGGGATTTCATAGCTAGAATTGGAGGCTATTTATCTACTGATTGGTCACACATGTTGTTTTAGACCAGATATGGAACTAAGGCCACAATCAGGTCTGAACCTATTGTAAAATTTCACATTGAGCCTCATACTCCAAGCCCAATCAATGCCAATTGTTCAACATTTGATCAAGAGGATTATCCAAGCACCGATGAAGCTGACACCAAAGTTGGAAGCATCCCATATTTGACTCTTGATGAATGGGAAAGCAAGGTACATGCTTTTGATCCCTATAAGGAAATAGAGGAATCTGAACTAGGATTTTATTACATGCATGAATAAAATCAGCCTATTCTTAGCATCACCAAGCCAGACCATAAAGATGAAAATGAGGTATGGCAGTTGTTCTTTGATGGATCAAGAAGTAGAAAAGGTATAGGGGGAGCTATGCTTGTTTCACCTCCAGGCATTAAGTATTATTCAACTTTTAGATTTTAGTTTGCATGTTCTAAAAACACTGCTGAATATGAAGCTTTGATACATGGATTGCATTGGTCAAGAAAGAGAGGTATCAAAAACTTACAAGTCTTTGGTGATAGTGAGCTGATTGTTAATCAAGTTAAAGGACAACATGTTTCCAAAATGACCTGCTCAAGAGTTATAAGAATAGGGTGTGGGACCTCATTGAGGATTTTGAAGGCTTTGGCATCAACTCCATCCCTAGGAAAGAAAACCAAGCTGCTGATAGGCTTGCATAAGTCGGAGCAACCTTTGATGTTGTGGAGAGTATCAAGGAAGATAAAGTGCAACCAAACATTCATGTGATTGTAAGGTCATCGGTGCCAGATAATAATGTAAGCTGGAAAGTGTTTGAAAGTGACCAAAAAATCATCAATTTCTTGCAAGAAGAAGCTAAGTTCTCACCAAAAATGAGGAAAATTTAGAACAAAAATATGGTGATTAAGTGGTACAATGAGAACCAACAAATTGCCAAAAGGAATTGTCAATTTGGAGTCCATATTTAATACTAATGATCAATTTAGGAAAGAGAAAGCAAACATCCAAGTTAAGGGAGAAGATTCAAGTGCCCATCTCGGTGGGAGAAGGTAAATCACTTTAAATTGGTAAAGTGGCAACCAAGCAAGAAAGGTATGAGTTCTTGCAGCTTTGCCAAGAGTTCTCGATATATTTTCTTGGAGCTATGAAGACTTGAGAGGTTTCAATCCCAAGCTAGCTCAACACACAATTGAATTAGATCCAAGTTCCAAACCCATCAGAAAAAAAAAGACCGATCAATCCACACATGGAGCCTCTCATGAGGAAGGAATTGAATAAGTTAATAGAGGCAAGTATTCTATTTCCCATCAAGCATTCAAGCTGGGTAGCAAACTTGGTTCCAGTTAGAAAGAAGAGTGGAGAAATCAGATTGTGTGTAAACTTTAGAGATTTGAATAGAGCATCCCTTAAGGATCATTACCCACTTCCTTCTAAGGAGCATATTTTGCAAGTTGTTGCTAGATCTGAGAGGTCTTCATTGCTAGATGGTTATTCAAGGTATAATTAGATCATGGTAAAGGAAGATGATCAGTTCAAAACATCCTTCACCACCAAATGGGGAACCTATGCATATAGGAAAATTCCATTTGGGTTGTCTAACACCGGAGCTACTTTCCAAAGGGCAATGGATATGGTGTTCAAGGGATTGATCAACAAAATAGTGTTGATATACCTAGATGATATTACTGTATTTTCTAAAAGTGCAACAAATCATCTCTTTCATTTGAGACAAGTGTTCCAAAGATGTAGAAGATTTGGGGTATCCTTAAATCCCAAAAATGTATTTTCCTAGCTCATGAAGGAAAACTCCTAGGCCACATTATTTCCAAAGAGGGATTAGTAATTGATCTAGAGAGGGTTGAAGCAATAAAATCACTGCCATTACCAAGTCACAAGAAGGCCCTTCAAAGTTTCTTGGGAAGAATCAATTTTGTTCGAAGGTTTGTTCTAGACTTTGCAGCCCTTATCAAGCCAATAACTATGATGTTGAAGAAAAGTATGGCTTTCAAATGGACAACTGAAGGTAAGGAAATTTTTGAGGCAATCAAAGAGGCTATCTCACAAGCTCCAACTCTCATTAACCCAAATTTCTCTAAAGATTTTATCCTTTATGCATTTGGTGGTGATGATACAATTTCTGCAATTTTAGTACAACAAAACAAAGAAAATGCAGAGTAGCCAATTGCCTTCTTTAGCCAAAGCTTAGAGGACTATGAGGTGAGGTATTCCTTCATTGAGAAGCATGTTATTGTAGTGATTAGGAGCTTGAAGAAATTTAAGCATCTAGTTTCAAACAACAAGGTTCAACTGCTAGTTTCTCATGTGGGAGTTAAGGACTTCCTCCTCAACAAAGACCTAAATGAAAAACGTGTAGGGTGGATTACTCGTGTCATGGAGTATGACATTGAGATAAAAGTCACCAAGCTGGTTTGAGGAAAGGGATTGTGTGAGTAGCTGGTCTTGAGAAAATCAATGGAAGCAAACAATGGGAAGGATGTTGTTTTGGTGTTACAAGACAACCAAGAACAAAGAGGTGTTCAAGAAGAGAATGGTGGTATGCTCACTCCTTTCTAGACCCAAGACATAATGCACTTCTTACAAACATGCCTATGCCCTCCATCATTGAAAAAAACTAAGAGAAGACACTTCAGATTGTAGGCTATTCCATATGCACTTGTTGATGGTGTCTTGTTCAAAAAGGATATAAATGGAGTGCTACTGAGATGCATTGGGAAAAATCAAATTAAGAGAATGTTAGAAGAGTTCCATGGTGGATTAGCTAGGGGTCATTTTTCTCTAAGAGTGATAACCCTTAAGATTATGAAGGTTGGCTATTATTGGCCCAAGGTGTTTAGTGATTGTTATGTGTGGATCAAGAGGTGCAAAAATTGTGCATTCTTCATAGGAAAGGAAAGATTAACAGCCCTTCCATTGCACCCAATTTCAGTTGACCAGCCATTCATGCAATGGGGTTTGGACTTCATTGGAGTCATTAACCCAAACTCAAGCCAAGGACACAAGTGGATTCTAACAGCAATAGACTACTTCACCAAATGGACTGAGGCGGTGGCACTCAAAGAAGCAAATGAATCTAGCATTCTAGACTTCTATGAGGGGATAGTAACTAGATTTGGTATACCTACCACTATAATATCAGATAATGCATTGGCATTCATAGGATCAAAGGTAACTGAATGGGCTGTTAAGAATGGGATCTATGTGGGCACTTCATCAAATTATTACCCTCAAGGTAATGGCCAAGCTGAGTCTACCAACAAGAACCTATTAAAGATAATCAAGAGGACTCTTGATGAAAATCAGAGGACTTGGCACACTAAACTTAAATCAGCCTTATGGGCTGATAGGATAACTTCGAAGATATCCACTAGTAACTCTCCATTAAGCCTTGTTTATGGAAGAGAGGTAGTCTTGCCTATGTCACTTGAGTTGCCAATGTTGGAACTCATGAAGCAATTGGAATTGTTGGAGTTTGAACCCATGGAGGTTAGATATGCAGAATTGATGGAAATCCAAGAAATCAGAGAGCATGTAGCCCAAAATAATGGAGAAGGATGAAGCCTTGATCAAGATAATCTTTGATAGGAAAGCTAAGGCTAGAACCTTCCAAGTTGGAGATTTAGTGTTAAAATGGGATGTAGACTGAGAAAAGCTAGGAAGGAATTCAAAGTTTGATGCCATTTGGAGTGGCCCATACATGGTCACAAAATGTAAGAACAACAATGCCTTCTAATAGTCTACATTAGATGGTGCAGAATCGCAGATTCTAGTTAATGGAATCCATCTAAAGCATTGCTACTAGAAGGGAAACTCCTCACCTTGTACATATTAGCTTAGATTTTCATTCCTTCAAATTCTTGTGCACATTTTTTTTTGTAGTTTAGTTTTACATTTCCCTAAGTTCTTTGGCACAAGCTTTGTTGTCCCAAGGATACATCTTTGCAGGCCATGTTCCAAATCAAGTGATGTTCTACTCTCACAATATTCTTTCTAGAAATTTTCTAATGAGTTGAGAGTACCAAAAAGTTAAGTTGATGACTCCATGCCCACTGGATGCTTCAAAGGCCACTGATCATTCATCCAATAGGTGGATGACCCCTTTGAGTCACCAAAATTGTTATCCAAAATAAGCCTCTTTCTTATTTTTGGCTAACTTTCCTTCATCCTTCCTTCTTTTGTGCCTTAGTCAAAATTTTCCACTTATCAAGGACTCAAAATTATCTGGAAATGGCTTCATTAGATAGAGAATTTTCTCACCTTTCTAGAAAGGTAAAATTTTCCTTCTAACTCCTTGTATTTTGTAAGTTATGGCTCGGCGGAGTTTTTAAGGGAAATTTTCCCTGGGAAGGTCCACAACCAATAGGAATGCGCCACGTGGCGGTGGAATGGTAGGTTAGCGGGGTAAGTTGGAATAAATCACCAAGGAGTGGGTGGGGTGCAAATAAATTTTTTTCCAAGGAATAAATTTTTGGAATAAATCACCAAGGAGTAGGTGGGGTGTAAGTTGAAATGGCTTGAGGCCTGCACTAATAGGAATGCGCCACGTGGTGGCAGAGGTCGGACCGGCAGGGGGTAAGTTGAAAAAGTGGTCAAAAATGGCGCAAAGGAATTTTTTTTTCCTAGAACCCTGCATTGAATGAGAGTGTGCCACATGTCCATGAGGGCGGCAGGAGTCAGAGGGGTGGAGTAAATTTTGGCTTTTTGCCAAAATAGCAAAGGGTGAAAAGGAAAACCGGCCCGCAGCCCACCAAGGAGGAGGAAAAGAAATTTGCGAAGGCCCGCGGACCAACCAGAGGATGACACATGTCTAGTCGTGGTGGGGGTCGAGGTGTGAAAAGATTTGGCAAAATTTTCCAAAGTGGTAAAAAATGGGGCAAAGGAAAATTTTTTCCCACTGCCCATGAGAGGAAAGAAAATTGATTCAGTCGGCGCCAAATCAAAGTGTGCCATGTGGCAATGGAGCGGCGGGGCGTGGAGAAATTTTGAATTTTTCCCAAAATTACAAAAGGCGTAAATGGCCATTTGAACTCTTAGTTGAATGAGGAAGCACCATGTGGCAAGAGAGCAAGAGGGTGCGGAGATTTTTGGGGAATTTTTCCCAAATTCAAAAAAGGGGAAAAATTTTAGGTTTCAGCCGCAACCCAATTTTTGCCCCAGTTTTTCCCTAAATCTTCAGAGGGGCATATATTTCGATCTAGAGCTCAGTTTTCTCGATTTTGGTGTCATTAGAAAGCTATTGAAGTCCTCTACATAATGGAATCTTCAATTTTGTTTTTTGTTGAGTTTAGTGAGAGAAAAATGAAAAAACACCTTTGACATGAGGAAAAGAGTAGAATTGACATTCAACCACCATTTTTAATGCAATATGGTTTCCATTCTTCTCCAGCATGGTCAAAAATCTTGGGGAATGAAATTTTAAGGGTACCCATATTATTTTGATGGATCTAGTTGGTGGTTGAATCATTCATTTCAATTTTCTCACATTTCTCCTTCCTGAACTCAGTTTTTCATTGTTAAAAGCTAGATTTGGCTCATTTGTAAAGGGTTGGACATTTTTTATGTTTTGCATTTTCCCTCCACCTTGGCAAGTGAATTTGTTTAATATCGAGACCTTTTTTAGGACTGCAACACATTTTTACCTCTTTCTTTGTCATTGTAATGCACTTGTATTTAAAATGGGAATGAGAATGCAAGGTCTGTGACTAAATTTTCAATCCTTTCTTGTGTTGTTTGCTCTATCCTGATCCTTCATTAAAATTTTAGCAATTTGTGCATGATTTGTGTTGCATTTTTATAATCTGTGTCAATCTATAGAAATAGATGCTCACCACTCCTTTGGTGTATCACCTTGGCAGTTTAGTTTTATCTCCTTTTCTTTCTATTCTTGTCTCCTTAGTAGAATTGGAGTAGAATTTTGAGTTAAACCTTTACAAATTTCATGCATACATCTGATCAGAGGAGTAGAGGAACCAACCTTCAATTTGGAGAGTTTTTTTCCCATTTTTGCAAGTCCCACACTTGGGGAAAAGATTCCATGTTGTGCAATCACACTAAATGACCCAATTCTCACTTGCAGATCTAAAGGTCATTTAGGGGTCTTGCTGATTTACACTAACAAGAACATCATGAGAAGTTAAAGATAGTTTTAGAAATATTGAGGAAGAGACGATTATTTGGTAAGTTATCTAAATGTTCTTTTTTATGACACGAAATGCACTATTTGGGTCATGTTATAAGAAAAGATGGAAAAGTCAGTAGATCCCTCTAAAATTATAGCTATAACTGAGTGGCCTTTACCAAAGAATGTACATGAAGTTATAAGCTTCATGGGTCTTGCTGGTTACTATAGGAAGTTTGTTAAAGATTTCTCCAAAGTGGTTACACCAATAACTTCATTATAGAAAAATGATAAGAAATTTGTGTGGAATGAGAAATGTGAATCTACATTTAAAACTTTGAAGGATCAATTAACTTTAGCACCTATTTTGGCTATACCTGACCCTTATGGAGAATTTACTGTTATGTAATCGATGCATCTGGGGAAGGTCTTGGAGGTATTATGTTGTAAAAATCATGTCATAGCTTATGAAAGTAGAAAACTCAAGTTACATGAGCTTAATTATGCTCCACATGATCTAGAGCTTGTTGCCATTGTTCATGAATTTCAAGTTTGGAGACATTATCTACTTAGTAAACCTTTCAAACTAAAAACTGATCATCTTGGGCTAAAGTATATTTTTACTCAACCAAATCTAAATGCAAGACAATGAAGATGGTTAGAGTTTTTATCTCAATATGATTTTGACATAAGTTACATTAAAGGAAAGGAAAATAGGGTAGCTAATGCTCTAAGTCGTAGGAAGCACATTTATTCTCTTATAACGTTAAGAACTCAATTTAAGGATGAGGTAAAAAGTGTTATGGAATCTGATTCTTATTTTCAGCAAGTAAAAACAACACTTATTGAAGACCCAAATGATGTGAGATATAAGGGTTTTCACTTTGATAGTGAAGGAATTTTACGGTTTGAAAACATGGTATACATACCTTTCTAAAAGATTTAAGAAATGAATTATTAGTTGAATTTCACAACTCACCTTTTATGGACACCATGGTATTACAAAGATGCTTGTTGATATAAAACAACAATATTTTTGGAAAAGGATGAAAAAGGACGTGATTGAATTTGTGACACATTGTTTAGAATGTCAACGAGTTAAAGTTTCGAACATATGCACCCTCTTGGTTTATTGTATCCTCACAAAGATACCACAATACAAATGGTAAGTGATAAGCATGGATTTTGTATAAGGGTTGCCTATGTCAAGAAATAAACATGATTTTATTTTAGTTGTTGATAAACTAACAAAGGTAGCTCATTTTATTACTGGTAATCTTAAGGATGATTCACCTATTTTAGCGAAAAGATTCATACATGATATTTTCAAGTTACATGGAGTATCTAAATTAATCACATCTGATAAAGATCCAAGAATGACTTAAAGATTTTGGCAAACACTTAATGAAACTATAGGAACTAAGTTGAATTTCAGTTCTGCGTATCATCCGAAATAGATGGATAGACTAAAAGAGTTAATCAAGTGTTAGAGGATATGCTACAAATGTATTGCATGGATCAAAAGTATAAATGGGAAGAGTACCTTCCATTAGTTGAGTTTTCATACAATAACACTTATCACACCTCTCTAAAGATGGCACCTTTTGAAGCATTATACGGAAGAAAATGCAAAACCCCTGTTAGTTGGGACAACATTGAGGATAGAGAGGTGGTTGGACCTGAAATCCTTATGGAAATGGAACAACAAGTTAAAATGATTCGTGAATGCTTGAAAGAAGTAGCGGATAAGAAAAAGAGTTATGCTTGACTTGAAGTGGGTTGATAGGAAATTTGAACTTGGTGAGAAGGTATTTCTTCGGTTAAACCGAAAAAGAGTTCTATAACTTTTGGCAAGGCTTCCAAGTTATCACCTCATTATGTGGGACCTTTTAAAATTGTTGAAGTAATCAACGCTATATCTTATCGCTTAGCATTACCTCCTAATTTATCATGAATGCATGATGTTTTCCATATTTATTTGCTTAAGAAATATGTTTCATATTTATCACATGTGTTAAATTAGAATTCATTGCAGGTTCAATACCTAAGAATAATCATGGTTAAACCTATACGAGTGTTGGAAACTCACCAGTTACACTTAAGAAATCATGAAATAAGTCAATGTAAGGTCCAGTGGGATTAGTTTAACGAGGAAAGTACAACCTGGGAAAATCTGGAAGATATGAAAACTACTTTTCCATATTTGTTTGAACAGAATTAATTCTATTGATTGATAAAGTTTTAAGATTTTATTTCTTTTACATCTCCAAAATTTCCGCTTAAGTGTACATCACATTATTTAAAATGAACAACTATGTAAATGTTGATTTTGGAATTTTAAAATCTAGTTTTGTTTGGAACATATGAATGGAAGTATAATAATTTGATTTGTCCTTGATGCAAATTGTGTAACTAAGTTAATCATTGGGATGATGATTCTTTTTAGGAGGGAAGTATGTAACATCTTTGACAAACTGATAGCTTTCTCCTCCTTACACTGCAAGTGTTGATATGTGATTTGTCCTAAGAAGGTGTATTCTTTTGACTGTTGGGAATCATGCTTACAAAGTGTATGTAATGGGAAGTTGCAAAATATATGGAATGAAGCTAAATAACCTCAAAGCTTTGATTTACTCATCCATGCACCATGAGATAAGAGCTAAACAATAAACTATCTATGTATATATAAATTTGAAACAAATATTCAAACCCTAGCATATATAAATTTGAAACAAATATTCAAACCCTAGCATATATACTACTCTCTACTCCATGAATGCTTAATGAAAGTGAACCTAGTTAGATTCTAAGCAATCAAATTGTGTGTTGTTTACTCCCAAAAATAGTGAAGAGATCTCTCCAAGTTGGCTACATGGCCAAACTTTAGATCTTCCCCTACTAACTATATTTGGAATGGATGAATGCAAGATGAAGGAGTTCTCAACAATGGAGTATGGCCAAGATCCAAATGTTTTATAGCTTAAAGCTATCACAAATGATTTCTAATGCCAAGATCTCCAAATATGAGAGATTTTTGTTATGAAAACAAGGTGTAAGGTTGAGAGGAAGGGTGAACCTTTTATTTATAGTTTTCCAAATGGAATAGTTTGAACTTTGGGTGCATGTGGGACTAAATATCAAAAATCACTTTTAGATTAGATTAGGATAAACATGCTTTAGACTTAGTTAAGATTGGTTTAGGCTAGTTAACTAGGATTGATTTTGAAAGGTGATTTTGTGAATGGAGGGTGGAAGGATAGCCAAACATTGATCCACCGCCAGGCCAGGTGCCTCCATAGCCCCAATAGATGCATTTGATTCTAATCAAAACATTTCTCTATTACCAAATCAGGCATCCATAGCCCTGATAGAGATTATTGAAATACCCCAAGAGAGAGTAATATATCAATCTAATTTTACTTTTTAGCTTTTAACCTTTGATTTTTGATTGATTGATTTTGATTCTTTTGCTTTCTGAATTTTTTTTTCAGCTCTCTTGTTTGACAAGGGATTAAGAACAACAGATGGCTTGATGGAAGGGGGTGGAAGTGATTGTGATGACGACATTGGTTAGTGTCAAAAAATATGTCCAAAAGTTCTTCGCAACAAGTTTATTAGATGTTGAATGTGATAGGATCTCTAAGAGGTCAGTCATTCTTTAATTTACCAAGGTGATAAAAGACCAAAGTTAAACGGATACCATAGATATATATGTCAAATAATGTGTGTGAAAAGGCTAACCACAATATCACCGAAGGGATGAAAATGGTAGTAAGACTTGCCAGAGGAATGATAAGAAAGGGAAGAAATAACATCCATGTGTACGCAAATACCTGATTGCAATGTTTGATCTTTGTACCTTTGATTTTTTAATGTTTTCTCAATGTTTTTGTATTTTTGAATTGTTTTTTAATTTTTATATTTTTGATAGTTTTTGGAAAGTTGGGACAAAAATGTCACTCCATGTGATAGGATCCAACAATGATGTTTGCGACTTCCTTGATAAGGGAGACTAGGTGCATTTGTTTATCAAGAGTTATGTTATCCCCGATCTTGATGATCATGGTGAGCTTGTACTCAAAAAATGAATGTGATTTATCTTGAAACATGGATTTTGAATGCAAGATCTTACGTTCCCTATCTAAAGGTTTATGCACTTTGAGCCATACTTGATGGTTACGTTGATGTGCGTTCTTGAATCACACTTGATTTAAAATTTTGAGATTGTTCGAGTTTTTGGGGGCTTTCAAGCTATTGAAAGTTTTGACTTGAGCTTGATTAAAAAACTGTTTGGGTTTCTTATAAGCTAACACGTGAATTTTCTAACCCCAAGAAGGAGAAGAAGAAGAACGTTGATGTTTAGAACTGATGTGAGAAATGACTGCGGGCTTTCCACAACCATTGATAGAAGAAATATGTGATGGATGAAAAGGATATGGTCCAAGAATTGAAGAGGATGGGATACAAGGAGGTGAGCTACTAAGAGAGGATGACAAAGGGCTGCTAGAATATGACCCTAAGATGGAAGAAGTTGGGATATGAGGACATGGTCCAAGAATAGAAGAATATGACAAAAGGCTGCTAGGGTGTGGCCTAAGTATAGATGAGGAGGGACTACGGGAGGGGTCCCATAGATAGAAGAGGATGAAGGGCTATTAGGACATGGCCCAAGAATAGAAGGTAATAGGCTACCAAGAGGTGACCCACAAGTATAAAATGGAGGACTACTAGGATGTGGCCCTAGGATAGAAGAAGATGATGGGGTACTCAATGGTGATCCAAGGCAAGATTTTGATTAAGGAATGGTGATAGATAATGAATGATTTGGTAACGAGAAGATAGGCCATGGCTCAATGCTAGACCTTGACATCTCATCATGCTCAGAAGAAGGTGAAGATGGAATGCCAGAAGAAGAGTCAAGTTCTATGACCTTAGGCTTTTCCTTTACGTTATGATAAAAGGAATAAAATTCTTTTCCCCAATATGCGAGCATATCAAGTTCTAGAAATAATCCTTGTTTACAATCCTCTAGAGGGATATCTTCATGTACTTTGATTATTTCTTCATTCTGGGAGAAATCAATCAGTAGAGGTTGTTTTTCTTCAACCATGGGAGGTTGACTAGAAGAAATGGACCTAATAAGTGGGGAAGATTGATTGACAGAAGAAGATCACTCAAGAGAGGAAGTAGTCCTGGAGGTGGGCGTCTCATGAATGGATGATTTAGATTTAGACCTAGGTTTTTTTTTCTAGAAGATGACGTAATGTAGGAGAGAAAATAGGATCACATAGCCATCCATTAAGTTGCGACATAGGAGTTGAATTAGATGATTGACTAGAGGGAATCCAAGTCATGGAACTCTTCGATGAAGGAAGAGTTCGTCGAGATGATTGATGAAGGAGGTCCTACAAAGAAAGGGAGGACCATGACTTAAGAACCAAATTAGATGTTTGATCGATGGAACTTGGAGTTACACAAGTCTTTAAAGGAGGAAGATGTCATTGAGGTGATTTGGAATAAAGGTCCTACAAAGGAAGGGAGGACTATGATTCAAGATTTGATCTAGGGGTATCCAAACAATAGTTGGGATCTCGAGTCTTTAGAAGAAGAGTGGGAGTTTGAATGGTAGTTTGGATCTAAATCAAGAAGAAGAGTGGGGGGAACCTGAATAATAATTTGGATTAGAAGAATCCAAACCATACCATCGACTATGAGTTGAAGGTGGGGAACAAGGTACCCAAATGGGCTCTCTAGCACAAAGAACCAAACAAGGTTTAGTTATAATGGGAATATTTTGATTTGAATTCCTAAACCTAGGTTCCGTATTGTAGTAAGTGTGAGAAACCATGTGATAGTCAGTCATTGTTGGCGTCGTTTAAGCAAAAATGTCTATCTCTAGATAATGTAATGGAACTCCTTCAAAGGGAAGAAGGCTCCATATCGATTTAGGGAAGTATAATGACATCCAACTAGACATTTTGTAATTATGGAGATGCGTACATGATTTTCTCGAAGGGATCCTAAGGAAAATAGACATCGTGATGACACAATCTCAATGAGATCTAAAAGGATTGTCCTAGAAAATAAGTTTTCCAGATGAATAATCACAAGGAATAATCATGCAAGTGTGACACACAAAGCCAATAAACAAGGAAATACACCCTATGCAAATGCGTGTGCAAAGTGATAGTTCGATGCAAAGATGATCAACACAATGTCAATACTTACATCAAGCTCAAAATGAACAAGGTGTAAACTTTAACAAATGGTAGATGTGAATCCCAATCAAAGGATACAACGACACATTCAACAACTAACAAGGCCGAATGTTAAAGGCTATGGTTTACAAATGTAAGCCACATAACCACACCAATTGGACACGTCTATCAAGCTTCGTGGAGAAGCAAGATATTAGTGCCAACGTGGTATCAAAATGACGCAAACAAAGTAAGTGTCACTCTTTAATATTTTGGACAATGTTTGAAGAAAAAAAAAGTCTAAGTATACTAAGGATGTGTTAAAATGTGCGTAATGTAAGGCCACAATGTGGATACTTAGATCACATTTATGAAAAACACGTCATATGTATCTTACTTGTGTCGAGACAATGCAAACAAGGTAACACGTCAAAGGGAGATCAAATGATGAATCAATCTAAACTATGATGATGATCTTGAAATCAAGATCAAGTGGCCATCAAAGATATAAGGACACATCCACACACTTTAGATGTTTAAAAACTAAACTGTAAACATGGATGAGCGTAAACAGACAAAAAAGTGGTGAACACTATCTATGAAAACACTCCCGAAAGATGCCTTCCCTTGTCCCGAATGGGAAACAAGAATGCAAAGGTATAGATCAAAAGATGAAAAATAAACTAAGTGCCACTTGAGCAGAGCTTCGCCTCGTCCAAAGATGTGAAAGAAGCTAAGCTAAGTGAGACGTCATCTAATTTCTATGATGAAAGGAACTTAGATCAAACTCACAAGGGTTCTTTTCCTTGTTCAAAAACAAGGTTTAGATTCCAAATGAGTTGTCACTTCGTGATGGCTTGACACAATAATGGACTAGTAAAGTGGGCTCCAAGATAGAATGGCCTCCTTAATAAGTTCTCTCAACTAGGTGTTACAAAGCTATCTTAAGTGAGCATGATTTACCCAAATAGTCACCTTGACTATCTTGGGAGTATCTCAGCTTTACTTTACCCCCTTTGAGCATAAAGGGCAACTAGTGTGTCCACATGTGATCTCCTTGGGTTCGCCATACGGATAACTAGTAACTCTAACTCACAAGGCTTACTAGTCAAGTGGGTAAGAGGAGTGCTTCCTATTTTATCCATGAGGTTACTCAGTGGTGGATTATTTTAGGGTTCCTGGAACCACCCCCATTGTTATAGCTTAAGGCATTATGCCAAAGGGGTTATGTTCCAATTGAGCGGATAGGGATGTACCCTTTTTGAAACATGTAATATAATGTTTTGAATATGGTGTGTTTTTTTATCTTGCTTAACTTAATGTGGTTTTAAGTAGCACACCATTTGGCAACCTGTGAGAACATGTATATTAGATTTTTTTGTTTTTGACACCTTTCTTTGACAATCGTTAGGTCCTGTAGACAACAAGTTTTAGTAATTTTCTAGTTCGTAGATTGATGTCAAGAAAGAGAACTTTACACTTTGCTTTTGATTCCTAAGATCGCCAAAAGGCATGAAGGAAGAGCATACACAATGTGAAAAATCCTACTAAATCACATGAAAATTACTTTATCTTTTAGAACAAGTGTTTTTAACATACGATACAAAGTTGTGCAAGTGTTTTTGATCTCCAAGATCGCTTTTGAAGGTGCGAGGAGAGAGCATACACACTTTACAAACCTTGCTCAAGCTAAGAAATGAAACACTTAACTAATTTAGTCAAAAATAAAACCAAAATAACCCTACAAACAACTGATTAGTGCTACAAAAATATTTCAAAGTGTTAGAATGGCCAAGAAAACATTTTTTTAAACTTTAAGATATGTTAGAAAATGACTATTTACCTAATAATGTAAACCATAATTTTTGGTAAGTCAAAATCCTAATTTTATGATTCCATTGTGTAGTTCTCTTCAATACCTTTCCAACGCAATAAAAACAGAGTCATTTCGAGCTTGGGAGCAAAATTTATGGCCTCCAAAAGATTGGTGGTGAATGCAGTTTGATGCATACACGCCCTTTACTAACATGTGCGTGCATGTTTTAACACATACACGCCTAGAATGACACCCATGCACACTCCCTATAAAATCTACAAAAATCACGGAATTTGAACATTTTCAAAAGAAAACAAGTTAAAGGTTAGTCAAAGAAGCCTATTTTTAGTTCAAACCCACAAAATATACATGATCAATGATGATTTAGCCTACTTAAAAACTGAAATCATGTAAATAACAAGCTATTTATCCTAAAAAGCATGAAAGTGGTTAGAAAACTAAAAATAAATATCTTAAAAAGACTCCATTAATGGAGGATGGACTTCATGTCCCACCGAGCGTGCCAAATGTATGTAATGGAAAGTTGCAAAAGCTATGGAATGAAGCTAAAGAACCTCAAAGCTTTTCTTTACTCATCCATGCACCATGAGATAAGAGCTAAACAAGAAACTATCTATGCATATATAAATTTGAAACAAATATTCAAACCCTAGCATATATACTACTCTCTACTCCATGAATTCTTAATGAAAGTGAACCTAGTTAGATTCTAAGCAATCAAATTGTGTGTTGTTTACTCCTAAAAATAGTGAAGATATCTCTCCAAGTTGGCTACATGGCAAAACTTTAGATCTTCCCCTACTAACTATATTTGGAATGGATGAATGCAAGATGAAGGAGTTCTCAACAATGGAGTATGGCCAAGATCCAAATGTTTTATAGCTTAAAGCTATCACAAATGATTTCTAATGCCAAGATCTCCAAATATGAGAGATTTTTGTTATGAAAACAAGGTGTAAGGTTGAGAGGGAGGGGTGACCCTTCTATTTATAGTTTTCCAAATGGAAGAGTTTGAAATTTGGGTGCATGTGGGACTAAAGCTCAAAAATTACTTTTAGATTAGATTAGGATAAACATGCTTTAGGCTTAGTTAAGCTTGGTTTAGGCTAGTTAACTAGGGTTTAGGCTAGTTAAACTTTGATTAACAAGTGATTAGAGACTCATTGAGAGTTGAGAGGGGTCTGGATAACCAATTGTGATTGATAGATAGCCTATGAAGCCAATAGAAGTGGTTTAGAGAGAACTAGGGAGGTTCTGAATGGTCGAAAGGAGGAATGTTTAGCTAATAAGAGAGATATTAGCCAAATAAGTTGATTATAGGAGGAATATGACCGAGAAGGTGTCGTGCATGGGCATTTGAGAATGGAGCGAATAATAGGGAATTAATGAAGTGTCGTTAATTGAATGGATTGGATGAAATGCTAAGTGTAAGCATATTTTATGTGTCTACACAAAGGGATAAATTATTTCAGTTTATGGATTCATTTTTCTATGTTCTTTGTTGCTTGAAGTAAAATTATCCTTCCTTGGGCTCTGTAAAAGTTGTGAACTGAAATTTACATTTGCATCTTTGTTATCCAAAATTCACCCCCCTAGGGTAAATTTTGATAACATGCATCAGAAGATTCAAATCCCAAGCAAATTGATTGATTCAGAGCAAAATCAGGTTTCTAGGGTCCCTTCAGGTATTTTTCTAACTCCCCTTGGCGAAGAAACAGGGAGCAAGCTCTGAGAAAATGCAAAAAAGTTGCAGAAAGGCAAGTAGGTTGACCCAGGAAAAAGTGTGAAAATTGGCTAAGTCCTACTCAAGGGAGCAATTGGGACATTTGGGACGTCAAGGCGCGGATCGGCCGAAAAGCCTCCAGGCGGCCCAAATTGCATTTGGGACAATCGGGCCAGAAGTACGCGGAGGACGCGAAAAGCCGATCCGGCCGAAGGAGGAAGAAAAATTGGCTTAGGTGTTGCTCGGGACGCTTGGGACAAAAAGACCCGAACCGGCCGAATCGGCCGAAATGAGTCCAAAGGGCCCAAAATCAAATGGGACATCTGGGACAAATGGACGCGAAATGTCCGAATCGGCCGAAATGAGTCCAAAGGGGCCAAAATCAAATAGGACATCCGGGACAAATGGAGGCGAAGTACGCGAAGGAGCCGAAGGAGCCGAGGACCAATCAGAAGCTGCCACGTGTCCTCACAGGAGAAAAAGTCAAAAGGTCAAAGGGGCGAGTTATCGAGCGCTGAACCGAACCAATGAAATGGCGCCACGTGTCCAAGTTTAAGGGGCCCACAAGCAATTTCAAAAGGAAGGCCCGCGAAAGATGGAGGACAGAGAATTGCTCGTCCAATCAGCACGTGCCACGTGTCGTCCAGACGGTGAAGAGCGGGAAAACATTTTAAAATCTGTTTGGTACGCTCCGTGCCTAAATCTTGGATCGCCATATCTTTTGATCCAGAGCTCGATTTCCACGTTCTTTATATCAACGGAAAGCTCATGAAATTCTCTACATGATTCTGGGGTTAATCTCGAGTTTTGGTGCAGTTTGGAGAGAGAAAATCAAGAAACGGCTCTGACGCGTGATACAGACAGAAGTGACGCTTCAACAACCAGCTTTAATGCAGCAGACAGCCCGCCGTTTTGCCAGGATCCGCCGCTTATACCATAATGAGATGATTTAAAATACAACCTAGGGGTGGTTGGAGTAGATCTGACTTTCCTCTTTCTTCCTTCTCTCATTCTTCCTATATATTGTAAGGAGTGGCAAAATAAAAGAGGTTGTTCATTCTTTCTGCTCTGCCCTCCCTTCTTTTCTTCTCTAGGGTTGAAAATGGAGTTCGAGCCTCCTCCCTGCTCTGTAATGGCGTTTTTTGCCTTTTACTAATGGAATGATGTTCTGTGCAAACTTCTGGAGCAACAAAACGTGTTTTGTGATGCATCTGTCCATCCTTTCTCGTTTTTGCTTGTTTTCTTCTTGCCTCTCTTCATTGCAGGTATCTGTGCATGTTTGAATGTTCATTGCAGTCCGGAGGCGTGTTCATGGAGTTTTGGGACATTTTCTGTGTGAAATCTATCCTTGGGCCTGTGATGCATCTGTCCATCCTTCCCATTGCTCACCTCTCTTTGTCCCATGGCAGTTTTGATAGATGTCCAACATTCTCCTTCTCTGGTGTATCACCGTTTTAGTGTAGGCTTTTGCTGTTTTTCTTTCTCTCTCTCTCTCTCTGTCTCCTTGGCATGGTTAGATTAGGATTAGATTAGCTTGCCTACACTGGAATAGCTTGTGGCAGGTAGTTTAGGAGCAGGAACCAGCCTTCTCTGGAGATTCCTCTCTCGGTTTTACAAGTCCCATGCTTGGAGAGAGGTTTCCATGTTGTGCAATCACACTGGATGCCTGAACATCAACCTAGAAGCCTGATGTGCGTCCAGGGGTGCTGTGATTTTGCACTAACAGTTTTGGCACGCCCGGTGGGACCTTAGAGGTCTTTCACTTCATCTTTTGCAGGTTGGTGTGTTCCTGTGAAGATTTCAGCCTTTGGAGGCACTTGCAAACACATCTGGCGACTCCATCTGATCAGCAACCCATTTCTCTGAGCTTGCAGACCCGTTTCCATACATTTTCATCCATCTTTCTTTCCATCCCTTTCATTCTTTTCCATTCCATGAAGTTGTGCAATCATGACTTCATTTCCATCATGGAATTCACATCAACAACAACCAGATATTCCACCTCCAACATGTTTTACAAATCCTCCAAATCAGCATTTTGAGCAGATTCAAGATCAGTATGCATACCCATATGAGCAGCAGTGCCAAAGTCAGTTTGGCTATGGAGCTTTCCAAGAGCAAGAGTATGCATACAATGAAGACAATCAGATCCAAGATGCTGGTCTGTTGGAGAAAATCCAAAAGATGGAGGTGGGGATGGTGCAGTCCAGAGCAACAGCTCAAATGAGAGCTTTCGGAATCGGTTACAGGACTCCTTGTCCATGGGGAGGCCCTTTTCCAAGACACTTCAGCCCTCAGGAGAAGCTGGACTTCATGATAAAGATGCTGCCCCAACTTGCACAATGGACAGCAGAAATAGAGGCCTACAGACTTGTTGTTGAACAACCTTGTCAATGGGTAAGTTCTACACCATCATCTGGTTTTTCTCTTTCCATTACTCAAGCAGCACCATCTCATTCAAACTCCCCATCTGCTGTCCCATGTGTTGAATCCATCCCTCCATCCCCTAGTCTTCCACCCCATCTTGATTCTTCTTTCCTTTTCCCTTCCAAACAGTCATCCCCTCCACAAGAGCTAACAGAAATACCCCCTTCTCCAAAGAAACAAGAGGTTTCACCTCCTCCACCACCACAAAAAAATGTCAAATCAGTTGAGTTTCAACCCATCCCTCCTCTTGCATTCCCAAATCCATGTTGGGAGGATGAAAATCAGAATGCCAGTCAAGGAAAACAACAGCAAAAAGAGAGTGCCAACAAAGATGAAGAAATTCAAAATCTGAAGAGTTGGGCTCTTAGATTTGGGATGACAAAGATCCCCTTGATGGTTAAGCCTACAGAAGATGCTAGGGTTGGAGAAAAATGGTGGTGGGGATGATTTGTTGCAGAAGAAGAAGATCTTGCAGTCCCAACTTGTCCTCTAGAAGCGTGAGTTGAAGAGTTTGACTTGACAAACTTCATCTTTGGAGGAAGAGTTCAATCAAGAGCAAGACTGTCTTCAAACATTGGAGAAAGGAGAAGCTGCTCCAAATCCAAAAGAAGAGGAGCATAATCTAGCTGTGGAGGAGAAAAGTGCAGATCCAAGGGCTTTGAGCACAAAGCAGGCTACAGGAGAACCTTCAGTTCTTCTTTCTACTTCACCTCTCTCAAGTTCTAATACTGAAAAGGAGTTTGATCTCTCAAATTCAATATTGGAGAGTGAAGGAAACCATGGTGGTCAAGTTGCAGATCAAGAGGACACCATGGAGGAAGTTGAAAACGAGCAGCAGGACAGCAATGAGGCAGTTTACCTGTCAGATTTGGAGGACTGTTTTGATGGAGAAGAGCCGGTTGAGCTTTCACCTTTCTCTCTTTCATCATCCACATTCCAAACACAAGAGCCTGCTGCCATGAAGGAGAGCTTTCATTTGCAGCAGCCTGCATCTTACAGCAGCTCTTTGGGATCAAGATTGGAAGATTTTTATCTTCCATGTTCTTCATCGGAGGAAGAGAAAGGACAGAAGAATTCCACCTTTTCTTCCACACCATCCATTCAAGAAGGTCTACAAGAAGACTCCATTCTTGGAGTTGAAAATCAGAGCTATGGGCATATCAAACGGATCAGACCTTGCCCAATCAGGTATTTGGCTTCATTGGAGCCAAAGGAGAAGCCACAACCAGTCATGCTTGCTTCTGAGCATGAGGATGAGCTACAAAGTACCAAGGATCAGCTGCCATACCTCTCCAATCCAAATGCAGAGCAACTAAAAGAGGTATTGGATTTTTCAGTTGATACCTTGATGATTTGGATAGAAGACCAACTTCTTGTTGATTTTCCATCCATCCAAATAGCCATGATCAGTGCCAAATCAATTGCATGGCTGCCAATTTTGAAGAAAGGAAGCTATTTCTCACAACCAGTTGCAGGGTTTGTTTAGCTTGCCTTTGCTTCCAGTTAGAGTAAAGTAGCTAGGTTTTCTTTCAGCAGAAGAAGTGCTTGTGCACACTCTGCATGTTCCATTTGGGGCATGTATGATTTTCAGTTTTGTACATAGTTTTTGGTGTTGCTGGTTTTGCTCTTGCACAGTTCTTTTCAGTGATTTTTGGTGAGAAAAACTCCATGCCCGGTGGGTTTCCAAGTGGCTCAGAGGAGAGATTTTCAAAGTTCAGATCAGTTTTCAGGCTATTACTTATGACTCCATGCCCAATGGATTGCTTCAGGCTACTGGTCTTTTCATCTAGCAGGCAGATGACCCTGCTGAGTCGCCAAATTGTTATCCAAAATTCACCCCCCTAGGGTAAATTTTGATAACATGCATCAGAAGATTCAAATCCCAAGCAAATTGATTGATTCAGAGCAAAATCAGGTTTCTAGGGTCCCTTCAGGTATTTTTCTAACTCCCCTGGCCGAAGAAACAGGGAGCAAGCTCTGAGAAAATGCAAAAAAGTTGCAGAAAGGCAAGTAGGTTGACCCAGGAAAAAGTGTGAAAATTGGCTAAGTCCTACTCAAGGGAGCAATTGGGACATTTGGGACGTCAAGGCGCGGATCGGCCGAAAAGCCTCCAGGCGGCCCAAATTGCATTTGGGACAATCGGGCCAGAAGTACGCGGAGGACGCGAAAAGCCGATCCGGCCGAAGGAGGAAGAAAAATTGGCTTAGGTGTTGCTCGGGACGCTTGGGACAAAAAGACCCGAACCGGCCGAATCGGCCGAAATGAGTCCAAAGGGCCCAAAATCAAATGGGACATCTGGGACAAATGGACGCGAAATGTCCGAATCGGCCGAAATGAGTCCAAAGGGGCCAAAATCAAATAGGACATCCGGGACAAATGGAGGCGAAGTACGCGAAGGAGCCGAGGACCAATCAGAAGCTGCCACGTGTCCTCACAGGAGAAAAAGTCAAAAGGTCAAAGGGGCGAGTTATCGAGCGCTGAACCGAACCAATGAAATGGCGCCACGTGTCCAAGTTTAAGGGGCCCACAAGCAATTTCAAAAGGAAGGCCCATGAAAGACGGAGGACAGAGAATTGCTCGTCCAATCAGCACGTGCCACGTGTCGTCCAGACGGTGAAGAGCGGGAAAACATTTTAAAATCTGTCTTGGTCTGCTCCGTGCCCTAAATCTTCAGATCGCCATATCTTTTGATCCAGAGCTCAGATTTCCACGTTCTTTATATCAACGGAAAGCTCATGAAATTCTCTACATGATTCTGGGGTTAATCTCGAGTTTTGGTGTAGTTTGGAGAGAGAAAATCAAGAAACGGCTCTGACGCGTGATACAACAGAAGTGACGCTTCAACAACCAGCTTTAATGCAGCAGACAGCCCGCCGTTTTGCCAGGATCCGCCGCTTATACCATAATGAGATGATTTAAAATACAACCTGGGGGTGGTTGGAGTAGATCTGACTTTCCTCTTTCTTCCTTCTCTCATTCTTCCTATATATTGTAAGGAGTGGCAAAATAAAAGAGGTTGTTCATTCTTTCTGCTCTGCCCTCCCTTCTTTTCTTCTCTAGGGTTGAAAATGGAGTTCGAGCCTCCTCCCTGCTCTGTAATGGTGTTTTTGCCTTTTACTAATGGAATGATGTTACGTAAACTTACGGAGCAACAAAACGTGTTTTGTGATGCATCTGTCCATCCTTCCTCGTTTTTTGCTTGTTCTCTTCTTGCCTCTCTTCATTGCAGGTATTTGTGCATGTTTGAATGTTCATTGCAGTCCGGAGAGTGTGTTCATGGAGTTTTGGGACATTTTCTGTGTGAAATCTATCCTTGGGCCTGTGATGCATCTGTCCATCCTTCCCATTGCTCACCTCTCTTTGTCCCATGGCAGTTTTGATAGATGTCCAACATTCTCCTTCTCTGGTGTATCACCGTTTTAGTGTAGGCTTTTGCTGTTTTCCTTTCTCTCTCTCTCTCTCTCTGTCTCCTTGGCATGGTTAGATTAGGATTAGATTAGCTTGCCTGCACTGGAATAGCTTGTGGCAGGTAGTTTAGGAGCAGGAACCAGCCTTCTCTAGAGATTCCTCTCTCGGTTTTACAAGTCCCACGCTTGGAGAGAGGTTTCCATGTTGTGCAATCACACTGGATGCCTGAACATCAACCTAGAAGCCTGATGTGCGTCCAGGGGTGCTGTGATTTTGCACTAACACATACTTAATTTTTAATAACAAAAAAACCTTGGATCAATTCCATTGATCCAAGGTATGCTTCAATTTCTTACCTGTTCAGTTTGTTAAGTCGACATTCTGGAATGGAAGGTATTAAGAGAAATGAGTCTTTGTATGTTTTCAATTTTTTGGACCCTTCTTTTGAGGTCCTTGTTTTACATTTTCTATGAAATATGAAATTGGATCCTCTAGTTAATTTCTTATGATGCTTGGTTGGTGTAAGAAGGAAAAATACTTACTTCAGGACTATTAAGGTAAAACCTTAGTCCTAGATTGTTAGGATCTATCCTAACTAGATTCTAACCTAAGGTAAACTAGACCTACCTTAGATCTATTTCTAACTATGCATGTTACGCCTAATCTAAGTTGTATGATTTATGGGTGTGGGGTTTTGAAATAACCTAAGGTAATGTAAGGCCTATTTATGACCTATTACCTAATACTAAACCACTATGGGGTAAGGCTTATTCTTTGATGGCAAGCTTACCTATGACAATGATTAAATGACCTAAGGTAAATGCTTTTTATCTAACCTAAGGTCAGATCCTAAACTAATGTTTATCTAGCCTAAACTAATGTTAAATGAAAGGGGACCTAAGGGGTCACATGGAAATTTGGAGGTGGTGGTGATGGTTTCAATGGAATTTAAGTGATTTGATTTGAATTTAAAAATGTGGTACTGCCAGTTTTTGGCAGAGAGGCATGGAAATTAGATGGAATGCCTAGCTAGCATTGTCACTAAATTTAAGAATTTTTGGGTTGTTGACTTCATTTGGAGAAGAAGGAATTATGGAGGCTCAGTAGAAATATTCTTTGAATCAACAGAAGCACTATCAGGCATGATAGGCTCTATCCATTAAGTTATTATGCTTTTCTCTAACTGTCTTCATTAAAACAAATTTTCTCTTGTGATCAATGGGTTTTTATTTATGATGAATATCTTTCTTCTTTGCTTGAAATATCTCTGTATTCTTCTGACAATGTGTCTTTGTTAGATGATATGGAATGTGGGTCATTTCTTGTTTAAGTTTAATAGTGAATCATACCTTTATTTTGGTTGAGTCTTGAATAATGTCAAACATATTTGAATCCTGCCTGTCTACTCATAAGGTTTATGGAAATATGTTGTTGCTATAAGCTTTCGAACTGGGTTTGTCTGTGATGGTTGATAGAAGGTAAGAAAAGTATCCTTCTTTATCGCATCTTTGATTGGTTGAAGTATTGTTACTTCTGTTGGAACTGTATTTATATGGATGCTTGGGTTCAATGTTGTGTGAACTTGAACTCGTATGGAAACAATAATGAATGAGTAACTTCTTCTTGAAATTTACTGTAGAAACTTTCATTTCTTTGAACCTTGTATTTCAATGGAAGCTGAGTTGATAATGGGTGTTTGGATTTTCTGTTATTGTGGATTCAAACTCATGTGGAAACAAGAATGAATGATTTATTTATCCTCTTACCCTTTCAGTTAAAACTTTGTTGTTTGGATCTAGTTCCTTCTATGGAAACTATGTGGTAATGGTTACTTGGACCTTAATATTTTGGGAGTTATCTTGTTTGAACATAACAATGAATGCATTCTCCCTTTTCATATTTTTTTTTATATGATTTTGGTTTACTTCATAACTCGGAAAAATAAACTAAAAGTTGGATAGATGAGGTTCTGTTATATTTAAGGACTTTTCGAATTGATTTGGTCTGAGATAATATTTAGTTCTATTCATGTTAGCTCTTCTCGAGCTTGCAAGATGTTGATCTCACTGTTCTTCTTCACTTTCAAGTTAGATAATGATTGTTTAGTATTACTTGTTCTTGATCTGGGTAAACCTCTTAAGCTAACTTGCTAGTGTAAGTTTTTGAAACCTTACTGTTGTGGTTTCGTGAGGATTTAATGAATGTATATTTGGATTTTTGGTTGACATACGTGACCTAGAACTAACCACTCGGTTCAGTATGAAGGGTTTTCTAGATTCATCAGTTTCTAGGATCTCTAAGTATGTCGAAGGAATTAATGTCTTGTCGACATAGTATATTTGTGCAGTTGAGTCTGTCCATAGGGATGGGGTGAATGGATTTCGGTTTATCTATCATCTCTTAAGCTGACTTGTGCACCTATAGCTAAGTCATGTCGTTCTTTGTGTTGCATCTTCTTTGAAATCAAATTTGGATGGATCTTTCTCTATCCATTTGAATATGTTTTCTCTCACCTCTATGAGGAGGTGAGTGTGGGTCCTTCTTATTGATTGTTGCACTATCATCCAAAAGGAATGAATAGACTATGGTTCCTTGACTGAAAAACTTTAATGATTTGGAATGACTATTGAAGGTTGTTATTTTCCTATAGATGTTTAACAATTCTTGTTATTTCATCTCCTTCTTGATATGGATAATGTGCTATTGATACTGTAATTGTGTCATGATGGGAGCCTTATTTTGAGAATTGATTTGAATACTTCATACGTATATTTGGTTTAGTATCTTCTAGTGCATGATGTCTATTTTTTTAAGAGTTAAAGGATATTGTGATTGGGTTTGTACCAGTCCTTTTATGACCTTCTTTACTTGGGATAGAATGTTGGAATCCTCATCTAAACATGATTGATTGACTCCTTGCTCTTATATTCTTTGAGGTAAATTTTTCATCGCTTGTCTCCTTTGGAAACTATAAGAGATTATGTGTTGCATTCTCTTTTCTGAGTGGTGAATTGATATTTGGTTTAACCAAATTGGAAGGGAAGTTCTAATTTGTTTTATCCTAGTTCGTCCTTCCCTCTTTTGTGTAAATCTTGTTATAGATTTAATAGGTTCAGTTGCATTACTTTCATGAATGCATTTGAGTAGTCGTTGATACTTCTTACTTATTCACTTGACTTGTATTAAAGGAATCAATATTTGTAATAGTTGATTAATGTGAAATGCTATTTATTGAGTGAATACTTTCCTAGTTCTAATGTGTGGCCTAACTTGAGAACTTAGGCTATATCTTGGACTTTAAATTAGGATGTAGCATCTGAAATAGGAATTTCTTATTTTATGTTGTAGATGATTCATCCTAAAGCCTTTCATGAAGCTAGAATTAGCTTGGTCAGTAGATGCCTTTTTATGAAACTTTGTAATATTGAGTTTGATAGTACTTGTTTCTTAAAGTAACTCTATTTTTGGAAAAATAATGGAGTTAGTTTCTGTATTTCTAATTCAAATTGAATTATGTAAGAAATAATTAGTACGTGCCTTTATTGGAAGGAGATAAGTAATTTGGGTGAAACATTACTTATCTGATATAATGTTGTAGAGTGCTAATTATATCATGACCTTATCTTAATGATTATTTCAGGTTGACCAATTGTTCTTCTTTTATGGTTGTTATTACTTATGATTTATTTATTTACTTGGCCTTATTGTTTCATAAAAGTAGAGTTGGTTTTATGAAATAGTTAGTTGAAGGCACATCATTTTAATGCTTAGTGCTTATCATGCTCAATTCAATGAACTGACCCATGCTAGAAATTTTTACAGATGGACTTCGTAAGTGATAAAGGAAGGAAATAACTTATATGATGTATTGGTTGCTTAAAGTTTGGATATTTTATGAAGAAATTTGATTCATTATTGAAATGTATTGAAAGAAGAAAAGTTATATTCTTTAATGATCTTGATGTTGTTTGACATGAAATATGTCTAAAATGCATGGTTCTATAAAATATGTCATTGAGAGTTACTTATACTTGATATGTCATTTTCCTGGTGAATTATATGAAGGAAATTTGTAATCTTATTTGCATTGTTTTCATTATTATTTGAATGGATCCTTATTTTTGTTATAACTAAATGGGTTAGATGGATGGGAATTAGTTACAATATCCCTTATTTGAATACAAATTATTAATTTGGAATGCATCGATGTTATTTTATCTAATCATGCATGGTTTATTGAAAAGATGATAATAGAAGTATAACTTAACTACCATGACTCGTGTAATGGAAAAGGGTATAACAAACCCTATCACTTAACTAGAAAAAGGAAGGTTCACTCCTCTCGTAGAAATACCTTGATAGGTTTCAAAACAAATGTTTGGTATATGAGATTGTTAATCAATTAGACTTCATCTCTATGAAGTCTACTATAATGGAACCTATTTTGGATCTTAAACAAGCTATGAATGGTTGAGTTATATTAAGTAAATCTTATGATGGATGCTATTTCTATTTTCGATTAACTGCACGTTAAGAAAAATGTTAATGAACATAAAAGTAATCATAAGTTTATGAAGTTCCATATTACATTAAAACCTCAAATAAGGATGTCAATTTAAGGGTTGTTGGAAGTAGGGTTCAGTGGGGTTGTTGTAATTTGAATCTTAATTAAGAAATACATGAGTGTAAATGACCTCTTTATGAGGAGTGTACGTCGAGATGTGTAGTTTTTTCGGATGTTGGCACACGCCAACTGTAGAACTATACCTTCATGTAGAACTATTGCATTAGATGAGTATGCCATCTAGGAATAGTAACATGAACAGTATGTTGGAAATCTTTGGCCAAAGTATCGCAAGCTCTTTGGTTGCGTTGTCCTACATCACCTAGTTTAAGAAACATGATTTCGATGAATATTGGTAACAAATATTTAGATAGGTTTCTTATACTGAGAATACTCAAATACCTTAAAAGGGTAATAGAACCAATTATACTTAGTATACACTTAGTATTCAATACCTTACGTTAATATGAGAGATCGGTTAGAAACCGAGTCATGAAATGAGAGATCGGTAGTTCATCGAGTCATTTACAGCTGCATATGGTTATCTGCTATGAGATTGATTGGCATGGAATGTGTGTTCTAAATTATGATTATTTAGAACAGAGAACATTATGTATAAAAATAATATTTTTTCCCCTTGTTTCTAAAGTCTTAAAATGGGAATGTTACATTTAGAACCTAGCAATCTCAAACATTCTTATGGACTCATATTGAAAAAGTTAGCACAAAAGGCACCTAAATATCCCTATACTATGGAAATACCTATGTACGACAACACTATCTACATGTTTAAATATTCTCACTATGTGTAAGGGTCTGCTTTCCACATTTGGAAACACTCAAAGTTGCCCACTCAAGTAGATTTGCAAGAGAGAAACTCAAGTCAAGCATTGTGAAAGAAATGATGTCTAATCTAATTACACTACAAGTAGATATCATATGATAGGTGGAGAATGTTGTGTGGTTTGAAGCCTCTTCGGAGTAGTCCCAACGGTGATAGTGTATAGGGGTACCCAAAACCCAACTAATGTTTGTTTTGTAGGACTTCATCCATGGTTATAATTTTGAAATATCAGGAAGAGTATTCAAAGACATTCGTAGTGTGATCAACAGTGATAAAAAGAGATAAACAAAGAGAATAAGACAAGTGAATAAACCAAAAATTCATAGACCAAAGTTCTGAGAAGGTGCAAAACCATATAAAGAAGTCAAGACCATACTCGGTCCTACCCCTACTATAAGGTCCTAACGCAATATATTCTCAAGTCACTATTTTAGTTCCATGAAATTATTAGGTCCATATACCCCTATTTCAACATCTTGATCACCCAAATTAGTCCAAAATCACTTGCAATAAGCTAAGTACACTCAATCCCATTTATTTGCGAGTTTGTCTTACATAATGTACAACTTTTACATATACTAATGAATTATTATGATATTGAATAGTTAATGTTGGAAGTTAATTAGTTAGTATAAACCCCTTTACTCTTTTTCATTCCTTGTTTTGATTATAGTGTAAAACCATATTTAAACTTTAAAAGTGTGAAAATATGATTCAATAAAATATGAAGTATTTTATTAAAATTAAAAATTTTCAACTATCATAAATGAAACATAAATGAAATATAAATGCTAAGTAATTTATTTGATATTGTAAATGAAATGAAATGATAGAGGAAAGGTACTTACCTGAATTTTCTTACCTCGTAATGATCTGGGACTGAACAAAGTGATGGAATGGAAAAATAGAATTTCACAATGAACCTTAGAAAAGTGTAGTGGAGGCGATCCGATCGATCGGGGCACATGTGGGTGCTCGGTCTAAAATTTGGGTGCCCTATTCTATGGAACAACTCAGAATCTTATCATGATATGGTCGTTAGGTCTTTGTAATACTTCACCTTTGGTTGGGTGAGTGTCTCACTTAGTTCACTAATGTTTCCATATACCCGCAATGAAGAATCACTTAAGAAAACCCATACAAAGCATTAAACCATAAAAATAAAGATAAAAATGAAGGGGTTGAACTATCTTCAAATACCAAATCGATGGACTTATAACGAAGCGCCGCACTACATCTCATACCCAATGCGCTTCTTTGTGCTTGTGTGTGCAATAATGTTCTAGGTTTCCTAAAGTTAATGATGTAAAGATATCGTAGTAGCTACATAAAATGCAAGATGTGTGGTATGGAAATAATAGACTCCCCTTCATATGTAGTGTGTGATGTAGAATAATTCCCAAATGCAAATCCCTTGCTTTATGTAGATAGCTAGCACTTGATAGAATATAGTTTGCCCATAATGGAGTATATATGTTGTGTTTATATAGGGATCTCTTTTTCAAAATTTGACACTAATGACTTGACATGCATACTAATACCTTGGGAGATGAGAGGAAAAAATGAAAAGAATGACCTTAAATGAAAAAAATAAAACCAAGTATGATGGGGAACAAAATACCTAGAATTAGGACTAGGGTACCCCAGGCACCCAAATCCCTTTCTAGGCACCCTAGTCAGAGACTAGTGATGAAAACTTAGTGAGTACTTGAATGATAGGAATTCTTGAAACATGACCGAACTCAGAAAGTGAGTGACAAGTGTACAAGCCCAACAATGGTAAAGACCAACAAGATAGATGACTAGACTATAAAATGGGTCATCAATGAATACTTTTCTTACGCAAGATCCATATATAAAACATCATACTTAACAAAGATAATAATAGCAGATTTGTATGAATTTGTGACTACATTTCCCCCACTTTATCTTTGTGAGCAAAAACTCGATAACATAAATTACTTAGAGATGTGTACACGAGAGAAGTTTGGAGAAGCCCATGTTGTAGAATAACACACATATATGGTAGAAGAGTGTGTCGAATAATGGATCACCATGATGATCCATGCAAAGGTAACGAGAGATGTAAGACTGTGATGAAGTGCACTAAATGAGACTAATGTTTGTGATGTGGAATGATTAATGATTTCAAATTTTGTATGATGATGATGTGATGGGGTAGGAGTGATCAACTCCCAACCTGATTGCATGTGTATGAAAAACTAGAGGATTTGGGCATCCTTCCACCAGAGGAAGAGTGTAGGGAGAAAGGTGTATTATTATCCAACCTTTAACTACATCCTTAAAATATCTAGCTGCTCTACAGATGAACACAAATCAAATTTTTAGTGATTTTAGATCCAAATATTTTGATCAAATGTGTTGACCCATATAGGAGAAGTATAGGAAAGGAAATGACGTCTCATTTCCCCACTCCAAGGGTGTCACTATAATGTGTGTGATGGATTCCAAGTTAGGTCATCTGGAAGAAAACATGAAATGTAGAATAACTTCCCATGTTAGGTCATCTAGGAAAGTAGTAAATGTAACTCCCAAGTTAGGTCATCTAGGAGGCCGAATGTGTTGTATTATATCGATTGAATGGTATGATTTCAATTATTATATATTTGGATGTATTTGGCTTGTTGATTCATTAATTTCTTCTATTTTTTACTCATAGAGATATTTTACACTTATTTCCCTAGGTTAGGTCATTAGGGGGAATCGATAGAAAATGATGAAATATTGCATGGTGTATTAGTAAATGTTTGAAAATGAAAAATTAGAGGTGTTGAATGATCACGTAGTGGTGTAAGGGGAATTATAGGATGACCCCAATTGTATTCCCCCCTTTTGGTGAAAGGGGAAGTGATAATGAGAAAAATGATGAGCCAAAAGTAAGCATGTTAATAGACAATGTATGATGGATATCGTAAAAATATGTGTAGATCAAGTGAAAGCTAGTGTTAAGGAGGAATGAAATGTTTCATGTGTAGGATATGATGGTAGGTGGAATTATGAAGAGAATTCCACAAATAGTATAGAAATTGGAGTAAAAACGCTCAAGATATTAGTAAAATCATGTGACGTGTATTAATTGAGTAGTAAATGTGAAGTATGACCATAATAGAGTGAATAATGAAAAGTGACTATAAATAGTAAAGTGAAAAAGTAATTAGTCAACTCATTTGTATTTTTGCAAGTTTGAGAGTGAGCTATGAGTGTGTAAGGATGTCGTAAGTTAGAGCACCATGACCTAGTGATTCAAGATGCTAGCAATCTCTGTGACATTGCGCATGACGAAAAAAGTTGGTAAGTTTGATTTTTTTAAAAATGCATGTGTAGTAGTTATTTTTGGTGAATTTTTTAAAAATTATTATTTTTTTCCTTAGTGTGTGGGAAATGGAAAAGAGAGGTGAAGGCGCTAATAGCCTTCGAGATAGGAGTGCCCAAGTATGGGCACTTGTGTCCTGCTCCCGTGCACCCTGTCTTATACCGGGCGCCCATGTCTAGAAAGTTTGATTTTTGCCCTGAGTGATGTAAACATGAAATATGATATGTAGTGATGTAGTGATGTCATAAGTGGCTATGTTTTCATATGTATAGTGTTCTAACATGTTGTTTGTTGTTGTGTTGTGGTGTTTAGAGGGAAATCCATTTGAGGGAGATCTTTGGTGGTCACCACTTAAGTACGTTGCTCGGGTTGGGTTTGTCAGAAGATGATTGGGAGGTTATGGACTATGCCAACTTGTGACACATAATGAGGATGGGGATGTGCCCCATAATATGCCGATGTTGATAGCTTTGTGTGATAGATGCTGGGTGCTCTTGTGGTGGCAAGAGGTAAGAAGATTAGAACCTTGTATTTAACCACCGATAGTACTAATGATTGTAATCTTGTGGCTTTAGATGTAGATACAACATTATGGCACTATAGGCTCAGTCATATAAGCCATAAGAGCATGAACATCATAAAGAATAATTTTCTTGGATATACAGAAACAGGTTTGGATTTATGTGAGAACTACATATATGGGAAACAAAAGTGAGTAAGGTTTCTCAAGGTTGGACCTACGAAGAAAGAGAGTAAGTTAGAGCTGGTACATTCTGATGTGTGCGGGCCAGCTCAGGTATCATCTCTTGGGGTTTAAGTTATTATGTTACTTTTATTGATGATGCAACAAGGAAAGTTTGGGTTTATTGTATTAGAAACAAATCTGATGTATTTGACACTTTTGTTAAATGGAAAGCCTTGGTAGAGAATGAAACAGGTCTTAAGCTAAAATGTCTCAGGTCAGATAATGGAGGGGAGTATTGCAGCCATGAATTTAATGACTACTGTTCTAAGAATGGAATCCGTAGGAAAAAGACGGTTCCAGGAACTCCGCAGCAGAATGGGGTATCAGAAAGGATGAACAGAACAATAATGGAACGTGCTAGGAGCATGAGGTTACATGTAGGACTGCCTCTTTCTTTTTGGGTAGAAGCGGTGAGCACAACTGTGTACTTGATAAACAGAGGACCCTCAAGTGCCTTGGATGGAGGCATACCTAAGGAGGCTTGGTATGGTAAGAAAGTTGATTATTCATTTCTTAGAGTCTTTGGATGTGAGGTGTTTGTTCATATAGACAAGGATGATAGGACCAAGCTAGAGGCTAAATCAGAAAAATGTACTTTCATTGGTTATGGTGGTGATGACTTTGGATTTAAATGTTGGAGTATTAAGGACAAGAAAATCATTCAATATAGGGATGTGGTCTTTAATGAGAAAGTCATGTATAAGCAACAGTTGCAAGAAAATAGGGAAGAATCCAAGAAAGAATATGCAGTGGTAGATGATCTTCCGAATGGGACAAGTGACTTGTGAATCGGTTCAGGAACTAACTCAAAAGGAACCCCAAACTCCTACAGTGAGGAGGTCTTCTAGGGTAAGAAAAGAATCTGAACGTTTTTCTCCTTCTCTTTATTATTTATTACTCACTGATAGTGGAGAGCCAGAGAGCTTTGATGAAGCAATGCAGGTAGATGCCAGTAAGAAGTGGGAGCAAGCCATGGATGAGGAGCATAAGTCTCTCATGGAGAACTAGACTTGGGATTTGGTGAAGCTACTAGAAGGAAAAAGAGCATTGTAGAACAAGTGGGTGTACAGAGTTAAAGATGAAGAAGGAGGAAAGAAAAGATATAAGGCCTGGTTGGTGGTCAAGGGGTTTGCACATAAACAAGGTATAGATTTTGATGAGATATTTTCTCCTGTAGTAAAAATGACTTCTATTAGAACTGTTCTTGGAATAGTGGCAGCAGAAGACTTGCACTTAGAACAGTTAGATGTAAAGACTACATTTCTCCATGGTGATTTGGAGGAGGAACTATATATGCAGCAACCAGAGGGCTATGAGGTCAAAGGTAAAGAGGAGATGGTGTGTAAACTGAAGAAGAGCTTGTATGGCTTGAAACAAGCTCCACATCAATGGTATAAGAAGTTTGATAGCTTCATGATGGAGCAAGGTTATATTAGATGTCATTCTGACCATTGCGTGTATATAAATAAATTTGAGGATGGAAGTTATATTATCCTATGTTTGTATGTTGATGACATGTTGGTTGCAGGTAAAAACATGCAAGAAATAAAAGTACTCAAGAAACAGCTAAGTGAATCCTTTGATATGAAGGATTTGGGGGCAGCTAGAAAAATCCTTGGTATGAGGATAACTCGGGATAGGAAGGAACGAAAGTTGACTTTATCTCAGGAAGAGTACATTAAGAAGGTATTGGACATGTTTAACATGCAGGATGCTAAATCGGTTGGGACTCCTTTGGCAAGCCATTTCAAGTTATCAAAGGAGCAGTGTCCCATGACAGAGCAGGAAAGAAACTAGATGTCCAAGGTACCTTACTCATCAGCAATTGGTAGTTTGATGTATGCTATGGTGTGCACTAGGCCTGATATTGCCCATGCAGTGGGATCTGTGAGTAGATTTATGAGTGATCCAGGTAAAGAGCATTGGCAAGCAGTAAAGTGGATCCTTCAGTATTTGAGAGGGACCATGGGGACAGTTTTGTGCTATAGTGGATCAGACACCACTTTACGTGGTTATGTAGATTCAGACATGGCTGGAGATGTAGATAGTAGGAGGAGCATGATAGGTTATATTTACACTGTAGGTGGGACAGCAATGAGCTGGATTTCACGACTACAGAAGCTGGTGGCTTTGTCAACCATGGAGGCTGAGTATGTTGCTGCCACAGAGGAAAGTAAAGAGATGATTTGGTTACAACAATTGCTTGAGGAGTTGGGGCATAAGCAAGAGGAATGTAAGCTGCATAGTGATAGTCAGAGTGCTATACACCTAGCTAAGAACTCTACTTTCCACTCTAGGATGAAGCATATATAGTTGAGATATCACTTCATCAGGACAGCTTTGGAGGAAGATAAGTTGAAGTTGGAGAAGATTCATACCAGTCAGAATCCTACAGACATGATGACCAAGGTGGTCATAAGGGATAAACTAAAGCTATGTTCAGCTTTGGTTGGCCTTCATGGATGATAGTGAAGGGTTGAGAAGCTTTCTCAATGGAAAATATTCTCCAAGTGGGAGATTGTTATGTTTGTGGAGCCTATTTTCATGTTAGAGTGTGGTACACCTTCTATGTGTTACACTCGGGTATTTTTTACAAGGGTCCCGCTCGCCGGTGAGCGGGTCAGGTTCGGGGACTGCCCCCCAAAGTAAATTTTCATGGGTGGTTTATTAACCCATGGGTAATGGGTAATCGTTATGGGCTATTTTTGGGCCCATGTTTTTTCGGTACCCATTGTTTTGTAAAACCACCTCTTCGGTTACCCATAGGTTTATGGGACAGTTTCATTTTTCCCCATTGTTTTGATACCCACGGTTTTGTAAAACTGCTTAAGCAGTTGTCTATTTATATGGTCTTATGCATATGATAGATGTACAAGTAAATGTATTGCAGATGTGTTTTGAATTCGGGTGTGAATTTTGTAGAGTTTGTTGAGCATAGCTCCAAACGGATCTGGGTATTGTATTGAGAGAGTGGAGGCTTGTAATAAAATCTGAGCAAGTGATTCTTGGTGGACGTAGCCCAAATTGGGTGAACCATGTTAAATATTGTCTCTCTGTGTTGTGTTATTTATTCTGCACTTTTATTTGAGATCTGTAATATTTTTGCATATTAATTTCTACTGTTGCGATTTTGTAAGGGATTATTCCGCATATTTTATCCCTTATTTCCTAACGAAAGGGTTTAAGTGAAAATAGGGTGAGCATGGGAGGATGAACAAGGGTTAAAGGACTTGGCCATATTTTGCATCATGGATCCACTAAAGGAAAAATGTGAGGACCCGACTAGGTGTGATAAGTGGATAAGGTTCCAGCCTAGAACCTTGGAGGCCAAGAAAAGGATATTCCATGTAGGGAATATTCCTAGAGGCATCATTATAGTTAGGTGAAGGTTTTAAAAGAGGATAAACATCCACCAATGGAGGACCACATTGACACTTGGCACATGATCTGCTCAGAGAGAAGTCATGGCGATGGACATTGTTCCTATTTAAAGAAGTGAGAAAAGAGAAGGAAAACAAAGAGAAGGAAGGTAATAAGGTATTGCATAAATGTTAGGAAATGCTCATGGTTCTAGGGCTTAGACTCCTTAGTGCTAGAGGGTTTTAAGGGATGTCATTAAGAATATGTATAGGTACTAAGGTATGTGGCAAGGGTTATAATGGGTAAAGCATAGTTAGGATCTCTTATTATATTAGTTTACATGGTTTTTATCTTTATCATTTGTTATATATGGTTTGAGATGACCCTTTTGAATGTAGTATGACTACCAGGGGACTCTTTTTAAATTAACATACATAGATATATTCTATACATCTTATTTATGGGTGTAAACCCTCGTGTTATTTATCTTGTCATGACTTATATATGGTTTCTTGTACTTTATACAATGTTTATTTAGCTTTTGTGAGGCATTAATGTGTAGATCATTAGTTATATCTCATGCCTTTTTAATAAATGCATGTAATTCTATTTTTGAAAATAATCCTCCATTAATGGGAGAACTATGTTACAAAGCTCACATAAAGGAGGGGCTCGACGCTCATGCATTCCTTGGGTGAGCGCCAATGTATCTTTGGTGATAGGTCAATGTGTTTAGGGTTAGAAAGAAGTATTGAGGGTAAAATAATGACTACATCTTGAGTCCATTGCTAGGACCTCTTTTGAAGCTATTGTGAGAGAAATGCATAATGACATAGTACTTGACCTTGGACAACATCAAGACCTAGATTAAAAGCACAAAGGATGAGTTTTCTTAGAGGTTTTGTATTGGATCTAAGGTTGATGCATGAAGATGGGTTGAGGAGAGCCTGTATCAAGAACTCTATGAGACATTTTTCTACTGTTTTCCAAGAGATTGTATGAATGGCTATAAACATATGCATTAAGGAGAAGTTGGTATTATAAACCTCATGTTTAAATCCGGGAGGAATATCATTGGTTGCATGATGCCGATTTGACCGGACTCATGATGTTGATCACTAGTGGAGTAAAGTCTTCGACTAGTTATACCTGGAACATGATATTTCTACGTATTCTTACCTAGAGATCACCGAGTTTGAGTTCTTGGGGGAGCCTAGAGGATCATTCTTGCATCCTATTCCACTGGCTATTAAGATCCTGGTCATTACTCTAAGTTTGGAAGCCTTTCCCATGGTTGGCTAAACTCATGCTAGGCACAGGGCACAAAATATGGCATGGTAGAAGGATGGCAGACTTTACGGAAAAAATGGAGAGAGAGGAGAGGTGGCTCAAGTATAATGAATCTTGGGAGAGTGAGTTGACAAGACAATGTGAAGCTACATGAGTGATGGATTTATGGAGGTAGATTTTGTGGGAAGGATTTGAGGTTCACGCAGAGGACGTGGAACCTAAGAATTCTAAGCTACCCCATCTTGGAAATCACGAAAGAGAAACCCCCTCGGCTTCATATGAAGAAAGGAGAAGAGTTGTAGGTGCACACCTTAACCCACATGATGATTAGGCCCTTGCACTTAGTTTTCTAGTTCCTGAGCTTAGTTTTTATAATCCCGTAGGTATCATTATTCATAGTCGAACGACACCTAGGAGGTATAATTTTTCATTTGGTACATCTATGGATGCACAATAATTTCCTGTGTTTGGGGGTATTTTTTTTGCACAACATTTGGGAAAGGTGTGGGATCATAAGGTTTGAGTATCACATATGGGAGTAGCGCGAGAAACACATATAGGAGTGGTTTGATAGCACAAAATGTCGGCACATAGTTTAGTACGATGGTGGGTCCGCAGGGTGCAAATGCTTTAGGCCCCTTACCTACAATAGGAGGAGGATCTAGTGAATCTGGAGAAGTTGGCACTAGTGGTGGAGGTAACATCAGAGGGAATCAAGGTCCTAGATCTAGTGGACAAGGTCCACAACACCATTAACAGGTGTTTTATGAGATGTCACTCCACTTACTTGATTACAAGGGTGTTGAGGATGTCACAAAACATGTACACAAGTGTGAGTTACTATGATGTGTGTAGGAAATCACTACCACGAAGTGAAAAGAAAGTCAATTTATAACCTAGTTACAAGGACGTGCACATAATTGGTACAAAAAGTATGACCAACACTAGACAATGGTGGATTACATTGCGTCATGTAATGCCTTTTTGGTAGAGTTCCACATACCTGAGTTTGAGCAAAAAGCATCAATACATTGAAGTTGATTCAATAAGGAATGACAAAGAGTGTGTGGGAGTGTGATGCACATTCAAGACTCTCCTATCCAAGTTATTTTATGACATTTACCCTTCACAACATGCTCAAGTGGTTTTTCGTAGGGCTGATTACATCCTTCAAGAGGGCTATTTTACAAAATAATTTAACAAATCTACACAAGACCTTTGAGGTTGCCTTGCTCATTGAGGTAGTAGGAAGCATTGATACATGAGTTAGTCCATTCCTAGAAGCCCAAATTGTTGCAATGGAAAAATAACTAGAGAAATTATTTGTAAAATTGGCTAATGAGACTCACGACAGATTATGGTGTATGAATTTTGAGGTAGAAGGGCATACGAAAGACAATTGTCCTCAGAGATCTGTACGTGTGATGATGGTAGACTGTGAGATTTTCCACAAAGATCATGATGAAACTAGGTATCCTCTATTGCAACACACAATTTGTAAGAATGTATCTTGCTATTGAAAAATTTGCACCTCTACTACTCATGACACCAAGGATTGTAGATTGATTGACCAAATACATGACGCCATTGATATTGGTGTGTGCCAAACTAGTATTGCAAGCAATTCTAAGGATGAGGGCCATCATTATGAAGGGTGTATAGATGGAGAGAGTCATAGAAGAGGCTTTCATGGAGGATTTAGAGGCCATGGAAACCATAGAGGTGGAAGAAGTAAGTTCCCATGAGAAACTTGTTACAATCTGTGGGTCTATGGAACACTATAAGTGCGAATGCCCCGATATGTTACAATGTTCTTGGTGTAGAAAGAAGAAAAAGTATGAGTAGTGCCCATAATTATTTGAACACATGAGCCAAAAGAAGTAGAAGGATAAGGGCACTGGGATGGTAAGTGTGAAGAAATCCAACTCGTAGTGGATGCCAAGAATGATGTGTGAGTCAAAGTTAGAACCTATATTGGTGACGACATGAGCCGAGATTACACACACTACGGAGATACCAAAGTAGAGGCCACTTGATTATAAGAGAAGAAGTGGTACATGGGAAGTATCTAGACCCTACGCATCAAAAAGAAGTCTATCAAGAGACCATGGATGTAATTAGAAGTCTTCAAGGGGAAATTCAGTGTCTAAAAGAGAAATCTAGGAAGTTGGAGTAGAAGAAGAGTGTTGAGGTCCCTCAGTTAGATATAGATGATGTTAGAGAAGTGTGTAAGATGCTACGCTAAGAGAATATCATTCCTCTGTTAGGATAATGGTTGAGAGATAAAGTACCAAGTGCTGGAGGAGAGCACAAGAGGCATGTTTTGCATGCTAATCTACCTCCCCATAGCCTTGACTATGATAAGGAGATTACCTTAAATGCAGTTGTTGATGGATGGATCCTAAGTAATATTTTGATTGACATAGACGTGGAAGCTAATGTTATCACCTCGGATGCATGGAATTAAATGGGAAGGCCCCATTACAACATACTAAAATGTGTTGTATATGGCTAATAAGAAAAAGACAATGCCCATTGGTGTTTTAAAGGATGCTGCTATCACTATCCAAGGGGTGAAATTCACTAGAGACTTCAAAGTCTTAGCACTTGCTGAGGTGGAAAAATTTCCAGTGTTACTTGGGTGCCCTTGGTGCTATAAGAACAATGCTGAATTACATTTCAATAAGGGGTATATAAGTTTTGAGAACAAGGAGGAACGTTTTATCATCCCTTTGACAGATGGAAAGTCAGTTCATTATACTAAGCCCTTGGGAGAACAAGAACAAGAAAAAAATTTATGTGCACACTATTAGGGACCTTGAGGTTGTGCAACCAACAAAAGAAGGCATTATTTAGTGGGAATACACTCAATATATAAGTGATACAACTAGTGTGACATGTGAAAATTGGGCGCACGAGACATATGAGTTAGTTGAAAGGAAGTTAAGAGGCTTTGTGATGAGAGTAACAAAGGCACACTTAGTTAGGTGCCTAGGAGGAAAATAGTTTCCAAGTTACACTGGGGAGCCAACGTTGATGTTTTCCTTTGAGAAATGAAGACCCAATGGAGATGTAAGATTGAAAGGAGAAGGATGCTTAGCTATACCTTGCTTAGGACCACAACACATTAGTGGGAAAACCATCGTGATAACCTACTAGAGTTTCATGAGGAAAGAATCATGTTCTCTGTTAGGTTTCTTTGAAGCAATGCACCTACTGCTATATAAGAATATCATGGGAAGGAAACCACCTTGTTTCATGTCTAAGCATTTGGGAAGTCCTAGATGGAAGGCACAAAGCCTTTCCACCTTTTTATGGGTGCATAAGATTTAATCCACATTATAAGGCTGCACACACAAATGGTACATTCAATAAGAGCTGCACCATTAGATAGAAAACGGTAGGAGCCGATAGCTGATCTCCTTCAAGCTTTTGAATATCTGAGTACTAAGCCATTGGTGAACAAGGAATCATGCGGGTTGCTAAATGCCTAACTATGGGAGATACTTTCATGAAAGAGGATAGATTACTAGAATTATTGGGTGAATGTAGATTAGAAGCGCACTTTGATGAGGAAGAATAAGAGGAGGTACAACTTGAGC
This sequence comes from Taxus wallichiana var. yunnanensis, assembly GCA_018340775.1. Classification (NCBI taxonomy): domain Eukaryota; kingdom Viridiplantae; phylum Streptophyta; class Pinopsida; order Cupressales; family Taxaceae; genus Taxus; species Taxus wallichiana. The sequence continues at coordinate 634,626,976 of CM031237.1, read as the reverse complement.
ACACATGCATGGAAAAAGAGAAAGGAAAATTGGTCTACATGGTAGATGGTGAAAAAGTGGAAAAATTGGATCTTAACCATATTATGGGCACACATGAGGTTATGGATAGTGCTAATGAGAAAACACGCACCTACCATGAATCCTTGAAAACCAAGAAGGTTAACATTGGTTCGAGAGGCAGAACCTAAGGAGGCTACTATTGGAGATTACTAGATAAAAGGAGGTCTCAAAGATCATTGATCTGTTGCATGAATTTCAAGATTTGTTTCCATGTGGGTACCATGACCTTAAAGAAGTTCACCAGTCCTTGGGAGAAATGAAGATCAAGTTAAATGGTGTGTGCCTAATTAGAAAGAGACCTTATCGAACGAATCTAAATCTACATGTCAAATTCAAGGAGGAGAATGACAAGATAATTGCATCGGAATCATTGAGGGTGTTGAGGAATTAGAGTGGATAAGTCCAATGGTCATCAACATTAAAAAGGATGGGAGAATAAGGATTTGCATTAATTAAAGGGATTTGAATGCGGTATGTTTCATTGACCCTTTTCCAACCCCCTTCATTGAGGAGATCCTAGGAGTATCCAAGATCTATTCTTTCACATATGGATTTTCGTGGATATCATTAGGTTAGAATTGTAAAGGAGGACCAAGAAAAGAAAACCTTTTCCAGTTAATGAGAATTTTTTTCTTATACGGTCATGCCTTTTGGGCTGAAAAAAACATGTACAATGTATTTTCATGCATTGTGGTTTAGGTGTTTCAAGACTTCATCCATAAGTTTCTACAAGTCTACATGGATGATTGGATAATATATGAATTAGTGATGGACCATTGTGACAATTTGAGGCTAAAGTTTGAGAGGTGCCGGAAGTTGAGTATATCCATTAACATTAGAAATGTGTTTTTCTACTCCATTTGGCCCTTGTTGGGACATATCATATGTAAGGAAGGATATATGGTGGATCCTTCCAAAGTTTTTGTTATTGTAGGATTGGGGAAGCCTACCAACTAGAGCGTGGTGTGTTGATTCCTTGGGCATATGAGGTATTAATAGGAATTTATTAAGGGGTATGCCAAGATCTCCGTGCCATTGGAAAAGTTGTTGAGGCATAGAAGTACATTTCATTGGGGAGAAGCATAAAAATAACATTTGACACATTAAAGAATAAGCTTATCCCTGCACCCATATGACGCTTTCACTCTTAGGATAAGCCATTCCATGCACATGTTGATGCTTTAGGGATGGTGATTAGATCAATCTTAGCAAAATTTGGAGAGGGAATTGTTGACCACCCCTTGTGTTTTTCTAGTAGGAAGCTAACCCAAATAGAGCAGAGATTATACTACTCTTGAGCACGAGGCATTATCAATGGTCTCTACGCATTGCAAAACTTCAAGCATTATCTATTGGTAACAACCTTTATATTCTACATGGACCACATGGAATTAAAGTACTTGGTAAAAAGTCTCATTTTACAAGGGAACATATGAAGGTGGGACATATTATTTCAAGAGTTTGAGTTTATGACCGTAGTAAAACCAAGTAAGAGTAATTCGGGTCCGACCATCTATGAAGGATTGACTCTAGAGAGGACATGTAGAGAATTGAGGACACAATGCAAGATGCACACCTTTTAGAATGTCGCATATGCCCTCGACTTGGAATATATTACTTTGTGTTTCTCAAAATGGATGTGGTGCCGAGGGAATGAATAATTTTTAAAGGAAGTAGTTATCCATATGCACCGTGCCCTACATATTAATTAGTGGAGACTTATACAAGCTAGGCCATGATGAGGATTTGCGTCAAGTATGTTAGAGAATGAGCACGTAAAAATCATGGATGAAGCACATGGTGGAATCACATGAGGAAACTATGTAGGGAATGCAACCGCGCACAAGATCCTTCTAGCAGGATTTTGGTGGGAAACGGTTTGCAAATATTGTATCGAGTATTGTAAGGCATGTGACCACTTTGCCGCGCGCTTGTAAACTAGAAAAAAAAGATGAAATGCCATTACGACCAATTGCCAGTGAGACCCATTCGAGAAGTGGGAAATTGACTTTGTAGGCCCTATTTCTCCAGCTGAGTGAAGGAAAGGCTTGCATTATATCATTACATTCATAGATTACCTTAGAATGTGGGAAGAAGTGGCACCTACAAGGGATTGCATAGCGGCAACAACAACTAGGTTCTTGTGGGAAAATATAATCAGTAGATATGGATGTCCACTGAGCTTAACAAGTGATAGGGGTACCCATTTCTTAAATGAGATAGTTAGAATCTTATTGGAAGAATTCATGGTGGCCCATCACAATACTACCCCTTATCACCCACAAGCTAATGGGACTACTGAGGTGTTTAATTTTTTTTTGAATCACACATTAACGAAGATTTATGATATGGGAAGAAAGGATTGGGATGACAAAGTTTCGCTATGTTATTTTCATATCAAACTAATTATAAGATAATCTTGAAAAAGGCCACACATTTTCAATTGGTGTTTAGCACAAAATCTATGTTACCTGTTGAATTCATGTCACCATTACAACGTATAGTGTGCGGGAGGGTTAGAGGATGAACAAGTGCTTGAGGAGATGATTGATAAGTTGATGCAATTAGATGAGAGGCAGGATATTGCTCACTGGAGTAAGAAAATAGAAAAATCCATAAAAAGGCATAACATGATAGACACATCAAGAACAAGTAGTTTGAGGTTGGGTAAATGGTTCTCTTGTATGATTCTAAGTTTCTGTGCCATCTTGGGAAATTCAAAGTCCATTGGTTGGGCCCATACATTGTATCCTATATACTTGATTCAAGGCTAGCCAATTAAAAGCATTGGATATAACACGGTTTCCAGGCCATTTCAATGGGAGTAGGCTGAAGCCCTACTATAAATAAGTCTTCTTTGTGTTTGTAAATAAGGTAGTATTGCTAGTTAGCCTAGGTTTTTCTTTGATGCAATTTCCTTTCTTTGTGTTTCCCTTTCTTGTTGCTTTGTTTTGTGCATGTTTGTGCACTGGTAGCCACTTATTATTTTCAAAATTTTTCTATGCGTAAAGGACCACACATCCATTTTTGTGTGGGGTGGAGTGATGTGAAAATTTCTAAAAGCTATGGTTGTTGATGGATTGGGTTGAAAAATAAAAAACACATGGATTGGAAGATCATGTGTAGAAGAGGTGAACATAAGGAAATGATGGTGTTAAAAGGATTTATAGAAACCACATACAAGAATGAAAAGCACAGAAACACATGAGGTAGACGATGTCAAAAACTAGGATTAGGAAACAGAGGGAAGAAATCTTTCGGCACTATACACGCACGCTAAGGATATGTGGTCAGTAAGGGGTTTTTGTGCACCTAAAGGTTGCTGAATTTTTAGCGTAGAATTAAGCGTGGAGGAAAAGTGTTGAAGGTTGGCATTGGAAAATCCACATTTATTACAAAAGTATGTTGGTAGGTGGTATTGCATTTATTACAGAGAAAAGTAAAAGTTATAAATAGAATATCAAGGGTGCATTATTTCCTACCTTGCATTTTAATCTATCAAAGAGATCTCATGAACTAGGTCATCCTTGCGAATAAGGTTTGATAAGAGTTGTGAAAATTTGTGTGCATATCAAGTTTTATCAATGAACCAGAGTGGAAAGGAGTATATGGGTATAAGAAAAGAAGGTTGTGTGGAAGAATCCCATGGGTGTTATGCCATCTTGTGAAAAAGGGTTTTCCAGGTTAGGGTTACATAACTAGGGCATGAGGTTTGAAGGAATTTTCGCAAAGGAGTGGAGCCGTGAAGTTGAGCAGAGCTAGGACCAGGAAAGAGGAATAATTTTTAAGGACTTGATGAAGGAATGAAACCAAGGAAAGTAGCAAATGTTTCACCGAAGAAGGGCAATGGCAAGGAAAAACAATCCGTTTCTACCAGTTTCAATGAAGAATGGTACATGGAAATGTAGTACCTAGCCAACGTATTACTTAGTAAGAAATGGGTCTCTCACATCAAAAAAGATGGCCATAAGTGATTACAACCATTGAATGAGCACCATAGAGAATGAGATGTCCCTAGAAATATTTCACACTACAAAGAAAAATACATTAAATGGAATGCCTATCTATGAAGATGAAGTGAAGGTGAAAATGGAGAAGGCTAGGTTGTTGCAACTCTACGAGTTTCCCTATTTTGGCAAGCTTGAGTGACTATAACAATGGTTGATGTCATGCGTGCATGAAGACTACTATTTTATAGGTTAGAGGATGTGCATAACCCCCTCGCTAATTTCTAAGTTCATTGGCCTTATCTGCAAAGGAGAAACATTAGATGATGATCCGGAAGTCATTAAGAAGATCGTTGAGGCTTATGACTACAAGAAGGGTTCACACTACTTTGAAATTTCTGCAATTACTGACCCGGTGATGAGGATGGCTATATGCTTGGTCACAAAGCTGAATGGGAAAGAGAGATGGAAACAGATAAATAAGGCTTGGTTGTATGTATGCCGCAAGATCTCGAGGGGACCATCTATAACCTCTCAACTTTTATTGTAGAGGAGATCATAAACACATCGTGTAACGGAGAGAAGATCATGTTTAGTAATGTCCTTGAGAATTGGAGTGCTTGATGGGATGGATAAGTTTTCTTGGGAATACCCATATGAGAATCCCTCCCCCACCAAGAGGTTTGAACAGTATACTTGTGACACCATGAAGACCGCTCATAAGGCGTGCCTGTAAATGTTATATAAGTGGATGCACGACGTATTTAGGGCTGAATGGAGAATACCCTAGAAGTTACCTTCACTAGTACAAGGAGAGGCTAAGTTTACCATATCCAAACATTTTGTATCAATGGATTTACTTTGATAGATGACACCAAGATTCCTTGGTGTAAATTGCCTTTCTCCTTCATGGTGTAGTACATCTAGGCCGGGGTCAATCAGTTCAAAGAGGAAAAGAAACTCAGGTTTAATCTAAGTTTAGTACATCAATACTACCACAAGTTACATAGGAAGTTAATATACCCCAAGAAGTGTACCTATGTGGAGAAGTATGTCTCCCATGACGTGCACATGTTAAAACTAGTAACATTACCATTACAAGGAGGACAATAGTGAGGGTGTATTTTCACATAAGGCCTAAGTATAAAAAAGGTGCTTATGTTGAAGATGATGTCTCCATTCCTGAGGACCCCACCACATAAAAAAGGTCATGCCAAGGAAAAGAGGAGGGGAAGCTCTCGAGAAAAAGGTGTCGAGCGTGCGAGACAGACAGACAGACTATCGGGGCACATGAGTCGAGGATCGCACACAAGTACTTATGTCCGCCATAAGAGGTATCTCATTTGGAAATATTCACTACAAAAGAAAGAGTCACCCGAGAAAGAAGTCCCCTAAATTGAAGTCACCAAAGAAGTAAGAAGAAAAGGGTGACAAAAGGGTTGGACTCATAAGAAACATAAAGTATGGAGGCCGATAAGGGTGATGGAGATGATGAAGGGAAAAATGAGGCTCAAAATAATCCTATATACGATGTACATGAGTCGATGAAGAATGAATTGAAGAGAAGGAAGAGAATGAGGAATGCACTCATGAATAAGGGCAGAGCGAGGAAGTAGACATGAAAGGTCAAGACCCTAACCCCGACCAATGAGAAAATGGATAACACCGTAGAGAGGGAGGTGGTAGGTATTATCCAACAATTAGTGGAACACGAAATAGAGTGAATTTCTGAATAAGTGCTGAAGGAAATTGAGGAGAGTGCAAGTGTAGGAAAGGAGTATGGGAGCATGGGTGGAGACCCTAGCTTAGTAGTAAGCTTCCCATATAGCAACACACATAGGTGGAAAGGGCACATTAGAAATACAAGAACATAAGATGACTTATATTAACTATCCAAATAAGGTACTACACGCACACTTCTAAAGTACTCATGCCCACCATCCAACTCCTCGCATGGTATTCCTTTGATAAAAGGGTGCATACTTGTGCACAAGGAAAAGTTTATCTTGGGCTTTTGAGTCCCACGTTGATGAACCCGAGTTCGAGGTAAATCATGATGCATTGATGAAGATACTAGATGCCAAGGGAGTAAACCCTCTTTTAAATTCCCAAAAACTGTTAGATGAGTAAGTTTGCAATGCACTTAACAAAGTATCGATGGAGGTGGAAACAAGACTCTTTGGCAAAAATTACATAATAAGGGTCTTGGAGGAGGAGCTTAAGAAAAAGAATGAGGAGATAATTGAGTCGGAAAAGGAGATAAAACACAAGGAATTGATCAGTTTATAGTTAAGGCATGAGATGAGGGATGAAAAGGTGAAGGTTCGCAAAGTCCACAAGAAGATAAAGGCCATTTCAAATGCCATTATCTTGAAACACCCGAACTTGGTCCTGCCTGAGTAGAAATACGAGTCAACCATGCACTACTTAGAAGACTTGACCCACATCCTCACCATGGAAAGGAGACCACTCACATTAGAGTCAATAGAGGAGGTGATGACATGCCAAAAGGAGGAGGAAAATATGAAGATTAGGGAGATACTAACTTGGTACTCTGAGCTCCTTGCCGTAGTAAAGACTGCTATGTACATGGCCAAAGCTCATGTATGACAATTGTGCCAACAGAGATAGGGTAGCAAGCATATTGGTTGCTACACATGAGGTGGATCTGAAAGAATTTCAAGAAAAGAACAAAGGAAATAAGGTGGAACGTGTTAAGATCCTAGCTAAAATTGAGAATATTTTTAAGTAATTAAAACCTTGTGGGGTTTGATTAAGAATAGGCTAAAGGAACTATACCCCAAGTCACTCACAAGATGGATGTGCTAGGTGACATTAGTAAGTAAGTGGAAACCATTACGATATGCTTTGAAAGCTAAGAGTGATGAACTAAGTTTTGATGAAGTAAGTGCATTGGTGGGTGACCTACTTCAGTAGGCGTAGGGAGAAGTGGATGCCTGGAAAAGATTGAGGCATCCATAAAGAAGGAGTTCCCACTCCTCATGCAACAATAACATATTCTTCCATTCTTTATTTATTGCAGTTCCACCATTATTTATTCTTTGAATAAGTAAAATTTTCTCGAGGATGGAGAACATGTGTAGTGTGGGGTGATGTTGGACCCTAAATATTGGCTAAGTACCAAAAGGCGTGTATGCGTAGGATCGGTAAATAGATGGGCGCTCGGGGAAAAGCATGTAGGAAAAATGGTTTAGAAAGGGATTAAGTGAAATCTGGGCACGTGCGGGAGGTAGAATAATGGTTTAAATGAATTAGCCATATTTGGCATCATGGAGTCACTTGAGGAAAAATGTGAGGACCCGACTAGGTGTGATAAGTGGATAAGGTGCCACCTAGAACCTTGGAGGCCAAGAAAAGGATATTCCATGCAAGGGATATTCCTAAAGGCATCATTACAATTAGTAGAATTTTTACAAAGAGGATAAGAATTCTCCAATGGAGGACCACATTGACACTTGGCACGTGATCTGATTAGAAGAGAATTCATGGTAGTGGACGTTATTCCTATTTAAATTAGTGCTTGGGTTTTGAACAAGATATACGGGAGAGACATGAGAATGGAAATGGAGAGAAGGAAGGTAATAAGGTCTTTGTAGAAATGTTAAGAAATGCTCATGGTGCTAGGACTTAGAGTTATTAGTGCTAGAGGGTTGTAAGGGATTTCATTAAGCATATGTATGGGTACTAGGGTTTGTAACAAGGGTTATAATGGGGAAAACATAGTTAGGATCTCTGATCAAATTAGTTTGTAGGGGTTGTATCTTTCTCATTTGATGTATATGGTCTAAGATAACCCTTTTGAATGTAATATGGCTACTAGAGACTCTTTTTAAATCAATATACATGGATCTATTATGTACATCTTGTTTATGGGTGTAAACCCTCATGTTATTTGGCTTGTCATGACTCGAGATCTAGTTTTTTATGCTTCATACAATGTTTATTTAGCTTTTGTGATGTATTGATGTGTATATCTATTAGTTATGTCTTGTGCATTTTTAATAGATACATGTACTTATATTTCTGCAAACAATTTTCCATTAATGGCAAAAATCTCTTGCAAAGCTCACATAAAGGAGTGGCTCAACACCCACACATGCCTTAGGTGAGCACCCAATGTATGCTTTGGGTGATAGGATGACCCACTTGGGGTTAGAAAGAAGCATTGAGGGTAAAATAATGACTATAAAGATGTTTTGTAACTATGATTGTAATATATATATATATATATATATATATATAAATGAATTTATTGACATATGATGATCAGTATTCATTGTGTAAATCTTGAAGTTATGATGTGATGATGATGTATGTGATTATTGTTGCTATATATGATGCTTGATGTGTTGAGTGTTGTTCGTATTTGTTGAATTGATTTGTAATGCATGGTTGTTGAGTAATGAGTAATGTGATGATGATATAGTGTAGATGATAATAGACTATGTATGTAATATGATTGTGAAAATAACATTGTGATGAATGATTGATGATGTGGTTCTATGTTAGGAAGATGAAGGTGGGTAGGGTGGAATATCGATGCCCCTATTGTATAGATGATGAGTTTCATTTAGAAAAGATCCCGCAATAATCAATAATAAATCATAAAGCAAGAGTACGTCATCAGGAAATGATTTGATGAGGTATGTTAGATGAATCGATAAAACATGTGAAGATAGGTTATTATTATAACAAATCCCTCAAAATTCATGTAATAACCATAAGAACATGAGTGTGTCATTGAGGGTAGGGTAATAGGAATCACCTACAAAAACTCGAGGTGACACAAAGTGGTGGAAGCATGTGGAATGAAATCATTGCGAGCATATGAACTAGACCGAATGTCATGTGCAATGGTGGTTGGAGGTAAAAATGCTTTGAGGGATGTGGAAGCTAATGTGAAGAAGTAACATTATGTGATGTATTAGGTGGATGAAATGGTGCAATGATGGATGGATGTGATGGAGAACGTGGATGAGTGACAACCTGTGGTGATGGATGAATAATGATCTTAACACTAGACGAAGGAGATAACTCAACTGAAGTAGTAGCTCATGGATGAGGGAGAGGAGATATGGACCGATCATATGAGAAAGATCCAAAGGAAATGATGCCCTTATCCTCTAACTATTGTAATTGTAATCAATCATGAAGGACGAAGCAATCATCATCCCTATGGCCATTGAGATGGTGATAGTTACAATAGGTTTGATCACGGTTATGTTGTAAATGATGTTATGGATGATACTAGTTATAAGGCAAGCAAATTAAATGCTCATTGAGAAAATCATGCAGCACATTATGTGGTCAAGCGTGATGAGATAAATGTAATGGATCATGTGAAACACGTGTATAAGATTGAGGTGTAGCCTACCATGAGGTGTAGTCACAAAATCACACACTTACTACCATAATTATACCACTAAGTATGTTGTTTTATATATGGATCTTGTGTAAGAAAAGTATTCATTAATGAACCATCCCTTGGTCTTGTTGTCATTTTATTTAGTTTTTGTCGTTGTTTGTCTCGTAATTTCATCACTTACACAGCTTCTCGCTCATCTGTCAATGAGTCTTAGCAATTTGTCATTATTCACTCAGTTGTCATCTTTGGTCTTTGACTAGGAACTTAGGAATGGATTTGGGTGCCCCGGTGAGATGACCCTCATTTCTAGGTGCCCTAGTCCTAGTCACACTTGGTTCTCATTTATATGTTTGAGGTTGGTCTTTATGATTTTCCCTCCCATTCCCCTAGGTACTAGTTAGCATGTCAGGTCATTAGTGTCAAAATTTGAGCAAGAGATCCCTATATAAGCACAACATACATACTACCTTATGGGAGGACTACTTCTACTAAGGGCTAGCTATCTACATAAGGCAAGGGACTACATTTGGGCACTATTCTACATCACACACTTTGTATAGGAAGGGGAGTCTATTCTATTCCATCCACCATTTTGTATTTTTATCTAGCTATTTCCCACTACTTTGGCATCATTGGCACTAGGGAACCCTAGGCACACCATTGCACACACAAAGCACATAGAACTACATCAGTTTGAGATGTAGTGTAACTCTCTCCATAAGTCCATCCATTTAGCAACAGAGGATAGTCTAACCATTCATCTCGCATCTTTATTTTTAGGGCTTGATGCTTTTGTGTGGTTTTTCTCGAGATTATTCATTAAATAATTACAGTGACACCAAGCAAACCAAATGCGGTACCAACCTAATTAAAGGAAAAATACTAGAAGTTTTAACAACCATATCAGATCTAATTTTTGAGTCACTCAAGACTAGGGCACCCATATTTCAGACCAAAGTGTATCCATAGGCACCACTCTTCTTCCCTAGGTGCCTCACCGACTAGATTTGCCACTTCTATAATTTTCTTAGGTTTATTTATGACACTCATATCTGCACAAGAATCATCTTGCCCGACTCCCAAATTACTAAGGTATGTCCGATTCAGGTTAGTATCTTGCACCTCGTATTTTAGTTTATTTAGAATATCAAATAAATTATTTAACATTTATATTTATGTATATTTCAGTCATTACATTGCTTTAATTTCTTATATTATTACTAAAATAAAAAAATAGCTAATCATTTTGGTGAACTTGTACTTCACAACATTTTACATTAGGATCCACTTCAAACCCTAATGGCTAAGGATATCTATTCTCCTTCTCGGCCCATCATGTCACACTTTAGTGTTAATCCAATCTATGATGAGGTCTACTATTCCGAGCTCACGGATCTCTATAGTAATGTTACTATACTAGACCATATTCAACAACAACTCTTAGACGGTCAACGATATGTACCTACTAGTTTTAAAAATTCTCCCATTGGCATTAGTATCATTTTGGATCTGATAGCCTTCACTCATTGTACACCATGCTATATGGCTACTAGTGATCCTCCTGCTGATATTTCTAAGGAAATTCTAGATGATTCTCTTATTGATTACATGTTAGGTCTTGACAATAGCTCTCATACTACTTCTCCTCCTAATTAGACCACTGTTATGGCTACATCTCATGACTCTCCTATTTCTGATACTGCTTCTCCTAATCCATCACATACTAGTTCACATACTCTCTCATATTATGTTGATGATCCTATTGATAGTACGCTTAATGACATTTTCATATCTGAGTCTTTATTTGATGTCGATGATACAATTGATAGTCATGATTCTACTACTTTTCATACTATTGAGTTTGAATCTCCTACTCCACTTTCTCCTAAGGTTATATCTAGCAGCATGCACGCGTATCCTCCATTTATTAGTTATTATTCTCCTACCATCTCACCTCCTCTTAAATTTTCACCTACATCTACTAGTTCATCTTGTCCTATTGAGGTATATCCATTGGTTGTTTTACCTCCTAGGATTTTTGTGATGCTCTTCCTATGGCTTCTATGGACGTTCCATCTTCTTCATCTACTATTTCTTCTCCAAAACCTACCCCTAGTGTGCCTTTAACATTAGAATCTCCTTTATCTTCTCTTGAGGTACCTATGATTACTCACAATGGAAAGTTACAACCACTTAATACATTATTTCCATCTCCTACTATTCCTTCATAGGACATTCTGTCTCTCATGCATGCCATAGGTCAATTACAATCTCAGGTTCAATCACTCACCTTAGAAAGTAGGGCCTATTATGCTTCAATTGATAACAATTCATTACATGGAAACCCTATTCCTAGGAAAATTCATAACTCCACATTTCTTAAGGACTTTATCATGCATAAATTTTTATGCTTTGATGCTACTTGTGACCCTCACTTATATCTCCAACATTACCACATGGACATGGCTCCCAGTTGTGATGATAGATTATTACTTAAAACCTTTGGATATAGTCTTATTGGTGATGCATTACAATGGTACACTCATCTTCCATTTGGGTCTATTAGTACTTACTATGATATGGAGGACACTTTCCTCCATCATTTTATCATCAACAATGGCCCTAGAGTTACTTATGATCATATACCTACTTTACATCAGGGCGCATCTAAACCTATCAAGGATTACATCTTATGATTCAATGCTTGTATGCATCAATTAGTATTCCAACCTATTGATCTTAAGAAGTAATTCATCTTTTCCGTGGTTTAATTACCTCTCTCAAGAAAAGATTGCAATATTATACATGTGATTCATTTATACTCTTGTGCTATAAAGTTATTGATCTAGAATAGGGTCTTCTCTCGACATGTTATCGATCCTTAATTTCCTACTACTCTTTGCTATCATATCATCTAGTTCTTCTACATTTCCCCTAGTTAAGAAACCCACACAATATCCATATCTCCTTGGAAAGAAAGTTCAACCTCACCGTTGTTGATCGAATTTTCTCTTTCCCTGTTCGAATAGTGGACTACATACTAAAGAAAATTAAGCAACTCCAAAATGAAAGGATTTAAGGTATCTTGATGTAAGATGGATGAAAAGGAGGGGCAAAAAGTTGATGACCTCACTTTAAACTTGATGAACCTACACAAAAAGGTAGCTAGAAAGATAGTGGATTAGATGGCGATGAGGGGGATGCTGAAAAATTTGGTTCCAAGAAGTGTTAACTTCCTTAGTGGATGTCAACCCCCGTATAGAAAGGATATGATAAAATAAATGATAATGGAAAAGATAATATGCAGAATTTGAGGCACATAGAAACTGAAAATGTAAAAATGTAAGGCACATAAAAATCTGATCTAGATTGCTATAAAATAAAGTATACTTGGTTGGGTCTACAATGACCTAGGCTATAGGGAGTAGGTCGACGACAACTTGAGTAGATGGAGTAGAACATTGGATAAAATTTAGATCTAAAGAACACATAATTTGGATCTGATGATGACAAAGACATGTGAATATTGACAAGAAACCCGCATAAGAGAACTTGAGATAGGAAACAAGAAAGATGTAAACAAATATTTGGGTGGATTAGATGGAAATAGAGCTTGGGTTGATGAAAACTAGGATGAGTTGGAAGAAACTAGAGACAAACATAACATATTTGGATTGTGAGAATGAAAGAGTGAAATATATGAGTACGGAAAAAAAAAACAAAACAAAATAGAGGAGCACACTTATGAGGATCCGACAGACATAATAGATGACAACACGAGGATGGGTTGACGATGGCCTGGTGTGGATTGAAGATGACCTAGGAGGTGTAAGATGAGGCTGAGGATGGATGATTTGAACGGAAAAATTGTTAAAAAAGCTGGATGGAGAGGCTAAAGATGAAACTCGATGGAGATAAACCTATAAAACGTTATGTCCCGAAATATAATAGTAATAATAATCAATGATAGCATAAACCAACACAATATAAGGATAAACTTCCCAAATTATTTGCAAGTGATGTAAGAAAAGATAAAATGGACTCCAAAGAGGTTGACAAAGCCACAAGGATGCTCAATCTCGAAGATAAGTTCCCACCGCACAAGAAAATTCTGATTATGCCTCCTTTTAAGGGGGTGAAACTAGCTTTATAGGTCGATGGTGACCCTTGTGGGTCACCGCCAACTTTAGGGAATTATCCCTTTGGGTGTTCGATGGGTAATTTATTCATGATATGGGGATTTTATGGATTAGGATAATTGTTTTAAAGCATATAAGCGAGTTAGGGTTTCTAGGGAAGTGTCATGGGTAGATGGGAGATAAAGATGGATTAAATAAAATCTAGAAAAAACATAGGGATATGGAACTAGGTAGTTAGGGATGATAAAAAACCTAAGGAGGAGAAATGAAAGCTAATTAGAGGTAATTAGCTAATGAGATGAGGATTAGAAAATGATTAAATGAAGATTAATAAAAATTAAAGTTGATAGGTTAATAAATAGGAAAGGTGAGAATGATTAAGATAAAGGGGGCATAGATAGGACCATGGTGAAAGAAGCGAGATGCAAGCAATAAGGGTAGCAATACAAAATTTAGATGTCTACATTTTCCCATTTTGTCGAGTGGTTTGTGATAGCAAGCCATGAGACAAAAACGATAAGAGATAACAAGTAAGATGAAGGATGACGAAGGATTGATGATGAGCCCCCTTAAATGAGGGATCAATAACAAAAATGGGAATTCATCAAAAGTTTGAAAAAGGTAGATGAATAAGGGTGTGTGGAAAATACAAAAGGGGAAAATGATAAGATGAGGCAAGATGCCCCAAGCTAGAAGGATTCAAGTAAAAACAATTAAAATATGGCGGTGATTCTGATATCAATTCGGTAGGGAACAAGGATGGTGTCAATGGAGACAACAGAAATGTCCTATACACTAATGAGTGAGATAAAATCACTAATAAATGGAGAGAATACAATAAAAAACCACTCAAATGGATACAAGATGTGGAAACCAATGGATGATATGCACACATCAAAATTACGTGAAACCAAATGCAAAAACAATAATGTCAAATCCTTCATACATGAGGAAACAGATGGAATGTATCTATCCAGGAAGGATGAGAATGGAAATAATTCTGCCCCAACATAGGGCACACATATGGAAAAAGAGGAAGAATATGAAAAAGTGATGATATAAAATTCCTTAATGGGGAATGAATATTACCATGAAGGTGGACTTGAAACAAGATGAGATGGCACCATAACAAAAGAGAACAAAATGGATGAGGAGAGAAATAACGATACCCTAATAAAAGAAACAATAATGGATAATGAGGTGAAATATAAAAGATGAGGAGGTATGGTGACCCAAGAGGGAACAAAAATATGGCCACAAAAGTGGACTTGAGATAAAATAGATTAGAGAAGATTGGATGAGATAGATAAGGTGTGATAGGATGATGGATGAGACAATATATTGGGTGAGGTGAGATAATAGATATTGATCACACTAGATGGATAAGATAAGATAGTTTGATAATATTAGATAATATGTCATATTGGATGAGATAATATAAGTCACACATAGACAAAATGATGGATCATATGATGTAGAATTGATGTTAGGATAATAGATAGGGAATGGAAGATAGAGGCTTAGATTAGATGGTAGAAAATGAACATGACTCGATAGATGGTGACCAAAGGGTATGAATGATACTACGTCATATCAAGGAATGCACGAGGAAACGATGCCTCCAACCACATTAGAGGTAAACGAGTAGGGGATCCAAGTAACACAAGGCACATGCAACTAACAAACATGTTACACATAAGCACCAATAGTTAGTTATACCAATAAATCATGGATGAAATATGGATGGAATAATCTCATAAACATAATGTCAGCACGAAAAAAGGGTTTGTGATGTAACTTATACATGGGAAGAGGGTTCTCCATAAGTGGTGTTCCCAAAATCTATGCTCCAGATATGGGTAGGGGAAAGAGAAAACTCATAAATGCGGAAAGCCATCACTGCCATGATATAAGAGAGTAGCCATCCTTTGAGGGTATGGTTTACTTTATACATATATGGTTTTAAAAGGAAAGAAAGATATACATGATATCTATCATTTGAGGGACCCGTCTATTTATTTGATTTATTTTTTATTTTTGACATCAACTGTCCTTTGAGTGGGTAGTCTATTTGTGTTAGTTTTGACTTTTGATAAGAGAATCCTTGAATTTTGATTTTTACATGGGAAGAGTTGGGAATAGTTTGGTATACCACTTAGAAGGAGACAATGAATCTACAAAAGACACCCATGGACCATTAACGTGGTTCCAATAGGAAAACAAGAAGGTGATGGATATAATGATTGCGGAGTTCTCACAAAAGAGGGAGAACCTATCCATAAGGATAATTATATGGGTACATCCTGGTGCCCTTATTTAAGGTCATGCCTAGGAAAGTTATGATATACCACATAGTTCCAAACCATTAAAAAAATAGATGGAAGAAGCTAATGATGGAGGAATGAACTAAGGATATCACTAAGTTCTCACTAGTAGGTTTGCTAGCAATAGAATAGTCACAAGTGCAATGTGTTAAGTTACTTCACTTTTGGTATACCATCAAGAGAGGCCAAATGATAGGCTACCATAATTATGTGAAATAATGTAAGGTCTAATCTAGTTGGGGAAAAATTTCCTCATTGGCTCCTTTCTAGAGTAATAAAGTTTTGATTTTCTTTTAAGGACGAGATCACCGACATTAAAGTCATGATAGGATAGACTGACAACTTGTAAAAGATGGGATACGATGAGATAGATGAGCGAATATAAAAGCTATGCACTACCCTTGAGGAAGTAAAGAAAATATGCATCCCTAACAAGATGAATAGATGGCCACAAAAGTGGGCTTAGGATGAAAATATGGTGCCCTAAGAAGGGCACAAACATGGCCACAAAGGTGGACTTTGGATGAGCAAAAATGGTCCCCCAAGGGAAGCACGAATATGGCCAAAGGTGGACTTTGGATGAGGGGATAGATAAGAATATTTGGACAAGATAGATTAGATAAGATTGGATGAGATGGATATGATAAAATATATGCAACACCTCAAAAATGAGGAAGTGAGAGATATGTGTATTATGAGACGAGAAAATGGCCATAAGAGTGGGCTTAGGATGAGAAAATGGTGCCCCTGAGAGAGGCACAAAGGTGGAATGAAAAATATAGTGCTTAAAAAGAGGTACAAATATGGCCACAAAAGTGGACTCGATAAAAAATGGTGCCTCAAAAGAGGTACAAGTTTGACCATAAAGGTGTAATTTGATGACAAATTTTGTGCCCCAATAGAGGCACAAATATTGCCATAAAAGTAGACTTAGGATGAAAATATGGTACCTTAAAAGAGGCACAAATATCGCCACAAAAAGTGGACTTAGGATGAGATGAGATGATAGATAAATTGGTTGGTGAAGATGAGTCATTTTACTCTCCTTTTAATCAAGTTTGATTACATTTTGTGGATTTTGTTTGATCTAGTATAAGTTAGGATGTAATTGTCCATCTTTTGTTTGATTTAGTTCTAACGTCTAAAAACTCTATAATTCCTAACAAAATGTGTGGAAATTCAGTTTTTGGAATAAAACAGGTCATATTTGGTCAGATAAGTGAAGTGTGAAGCAACCAACACCTTTTTGAGGAAATTGGCTTCAATGTGGCTTAGCTTCGAAAACTCCATCACTTAGCTCTAGAACTCCATCACTTAGCTCTATCACTTAGCTAAACCTTATCACTTAGTTCTCGAAACCATCACTTAGTTCGAACTCCAACACTCTTGAAACTTTCAGTAGTTAGTTTTCGGAAGGTTTCCTTTGGTTCCGGAACTTCTCCAAAGTTCCAGGAATCAATGGGAATATTTTTATTCTATCAAAATCTAGTTATGGAGTAATTAATGGGCCCTCCAATCAGGAACAAACCAACAAATTTCTGATTCTTCACACTCCAAAATACTTATGTAAGACCAACAATTGTATATCCAACTAGTTTTCTAAATTTCATATCTACTTTGGGCACTATTTGGTTTCACTAGAACCTATAGGTGGAAAGACAACTATTGAACACTCATGATTGTAAATGCATCTTCGATGAAGAAATATATATAAAGAACTAAAGATAGATAAAAGGATGATATATAGATATATATATATATATATACATATACATTAAGTTTTGTAAGATAGAAAACAATTCAATAATAAGAATAGCCATTTTATTTTGAGAGCAACATATTTTTTAACTCCTTGATTCAAGGTGGAGCAAGGGCCCACTCCTCCAAGAAAAATGATCTTCTCTTTCATTGGTATTTATATTTTCAAGTAATTTGTATAAATCTATTATTAGTAGCATTTTGTAAGTACTTTTGATTCTTAAATTAAAATTTGTTACATAAGTTATTTATCATCCCTGTAAGTGTTTTAGTGTACATTTTATTTCCTCAAAAAATCATTTTAAAACAATCTTTCTCAAAGTGTGTTTATTTCTAGCAGTGTGTTTCATTTCATTCGTAAAAGTGTGTTTATTTCCAGTAGTTTGTTTCATTCTACAAAGTGTGTTTATTTCCAACAATGTGTTTATTCTTTGTATTTTATTTCAAGTGTGTTCAATTCTGCAAGATTTGTTCATTTCAGCAATGTGTGTTTATTTCAGCAAGTTTCTTATAGTTTAGCTTTAATAAGGCTTTGGCCAAGGAAATCTTAAAGACACTTTAAAACCCCCAAAAAAAAATAAAAATAATAAATATCTACAATCAATTACTAGTTCACTAAGATTCTTCTTGTTGCATATAGCTTCAGACACACCCCTGGTTTGAATATGACATCAACCATGAGTTGATTAAATGAAGGGAATAATGACACCCATCATTTTTGGCATCATTTTGGGGACCACTAGTTAGAATTGTCTAATTAGGTGTCAACAAGGAAAAAAAATCATACATCTAGTAATTGAAAAATCTTCCCTACGTTATCATAAATTTATGAGTAGACCAAGAGACTCAAAGGGTAGATTTCTCCCAAAAATATCTCAACAAGAATTATCAGCATCCTCTAGTTCAAATAAGGAAGTTGAGAAGGAATTAGAAGCACCATTGTCCCCTGTTAGACAAGAAGCAAAACTTCCACCTTTGGAATTTTTGGATCAATCACTAGAAGGAAGTGGAACTTTTAGGAGAAGGATTATATCCCAAGACCCACTTAGAGAAAGTTTTGATTCTCAATTGAGTATTCAACCTCCTACTCTTGACTTCTCACCTTCACCAAAGTGGATCACATACCACATTGATTGGGAAAAATATCTAGAAGATACTGTAGATATGGCACAGAGATGAAAGAGAACCTGATAGGACCTTTACTTATCCAATTCAGTTGGAGGATGATGATACACCTATGAAGAATATTTCACCTGCACACTTTCCCACATTTAGAGGGATGTCATCTGAGGACCTTGACCAATTTTTGTTTGAATTTAAAGTATTGTGTCGACCTATGACTACAAAATAAAAAAATCAAAAACTCAAGTTGTTCCCATCTACTCTAAAAGATGCAAAGAATGAGGTGGTTTATGGGATTAACATCCAATTCCATTACCACTTGGGGAAAATGGAAACTACCTTCCTAGAAAAATATCAAGACTACTGTAGAGGGAGAAACAAGAAGGAAGAATTTTTTAGGATCAAACAGAAGAGGATGAAAATATGGAAGATTATTTAGATAGATTCCTCTTTGTAAGTAAAAGGTGTGGATTTGTACTTCAAGAAGAGCTAAGAAAAACCATTTTTCTTAAAGGTCTGGATGATGAATCTAGGGAAGCCCTTAATTTAATGGGAGGTGGAAACATCAATCAATTGAGAATGAATGATATTAAAGACCTTTGTAGAAGTTATTCAAGAACAAGGGGTGGACCTAGGAAAGGAAAAATATGAAAGGTACAAATCCAGACATGAACAAACTTATGGATGAACTAGAAAACTTTAAAATAGATATCCTAGTTCAATTAACTTCCACCATGGATGGATTGCAAGCCAAAGAAAATGCTAATACTTGAACCATTAGCTATGTATTGTCCTAGATGCAGAAAGAAGCATGCAATAAGAGATTGTCCTCTGGATAAAATAGAAATATGTCTTATTTGTGAATCTAGGGAACATGAAGTTAATGCTTGTTCTCTTCTTCCATTCATAAAAAATCAGCTTAAACAAACCAACACTTCATCCACTACGAAGAAGTAAACTTTGTCTCAGAGACAACCTAGCCAGGGGCAGTTCATACCAAGATCTGTTCCTAATCCCTGGATGATGCCATGGGTGGCTCAGACAATACCAAAAAAAGGGACAACCACCTTGGGCCCCTCAACCAACATGGAATCCCCAGATTGGGCAGGACAAGCTTGGTATGCTCAAGGACACCAACAACCATGGTCTGGTCAAGGTAACCCTTATGCTTGGTCACAACCTAGGTGGAACCCTAATAACTACGCTCAAGGGAAAACATATCCCAACCAACATCAACAAGCCATAATGGGTTCTCTAGCACAAGGTTCACAAACTAAAAATGTGGTTCAAACACAAATACCAACACAACCAGTGGCTAATCCCAAAAAAACAAACAAACAACCCCTGTCTATGGAACAGAGAAAGAAAAACCAGTTGATCTTAATGCCATGGACTGTAAGGATATTCAAACCAGATCTGGAAAAATAATTAATAGTCCACCTATTATAATTACCGAGATGTCAGATGAAAACTAAAACCCCTAGTTCAGTTATTCCTAAGGTTGATGAAAAAGAAAAAGAGAAGCAACTAGATAACAATTCTACAAAAACTCCATTTCTAGAAAGACTTAAGGAAGTTATTGAGACCAAGGAATCTGAACTAGTGTAGGAATTAAGGAAATTAAATATTGAAATACCATTGTTGCAAGAAATCAAGGACATTCTTGAATTAAACAAATTAATCAAAATGTTATGTTTGAAAAGACCTGGAAGGAAGAAGCAATACCCTAGGACTATTAAGGTAGATGGGAAACTTGTTGATTTATTAGCAGGAAAACTCTTACTTCCCAAATATGGGGATCTTGGAAGCCCTGTTATTTCTATCTCTATAGGAAATAAACATATACATAATGTTTTGGTTGATTTGGGAGCAGCTATAAATGTGATGATAATAGACACTTTGAAAACATTACCATTGATAGGTATACAACCTACTAGCACCATATTGTAGATGGCAGATCAGTCGGTAGCAAAACCAGAAGGGATCATTGAAGATGTGGCAGTCATGGTGGAGTCATGGGAGTATCCAGTGGACTTCCTTATATTACGGCCAAAAGGTAAAACACTTGGTTATCCCATTATTTTGGGTAGACCATGGTTAGCTACAGTTGTTGCCTTAATTGATTGTAGATCAGGTGATATGACTATCTCCAAATGGTAAGAATTCTAAGAAAATTTCCTATATCCTTTTGCATGACCTTTTATTGATAATCAAGAACAATTATGGGTTGATGATCCTGATACTAATAAACAAAAAAATTTTCTTCTTTGGCTATGATAACATTGCAGGATCATGTATGGGAGGTAGAGAATATGATTAATCATCCATTGAATGATCACCAATTGTCTTTGGAACAATCGGGGATAGTTTCGAACCTTTGGACTTAGTTCCAAAACCTTTGAACTTAGTTCCGAACCTTCTAACTTAGTTCCAAACCTTCAGACTTAGTTCCAAACATTCATACTTATCTCTCGAAACCACAACAATTCCATGCAGATGTAAATAATTTCACTCTGAGAGAATGTGATTTCTCTTCGGGAGGGGAAAAAATAGCTATGAATCAATAGCTTTAGTCTCAAAGATATCAGGAATAATAAGGAATGTTTGGAAAACATCAGTGATGAGGAGTTTGACCAATGACAAGATAAGTATCATAACTCTACCTACTATCCTTTATCCAATATTCTTTCTCAAGGGAACTTTAGAGACATTACTACATATCATATGTTGTTACCACATTCATGTCCACTAAACACCCTAATGGAACCTTTTCAACAAATCAGTTCATCACACACTGAACCAAACAAATTGAGATTCAACTAGGTAAAATTTTGAACATTAACAACTTGGTTGGAAAATGATCAAGAAGCTAAATTGTTTGATGTCTTGAAAGGTCATACTAGAGATTTTTCTTGGGACTATAAAGACATGAAAGGAATCCATCCAAGTATTTGTACCCATCACATTTATACTAAAAATGTTAAACCAGTTAGGCAACCTCAGAGAAGGATCAACCCAACCTTGAGGGACATAGTCAAGCAGGAAATTGAAAAGCTATTACAAGTAGGCTTTATCTACCCCATCTCAGATAGTCAGTGGGTGTCTCCTCTTGTAATTGTGCCTAAAAATAATGGAAAATGGAGAATTTGTGTTGATTATAGGGAATTGAACAAAGCTACACTTAGAGATTATTTTCCCTTACCATTCATAGATCAAGTTTTAGACAACCTTTCAGGTAAACAATACTTTTCCTTCCTGGATGGCTTTAGTGGATATAATCAAATCAGGGTGGTTGTTGAGGATCAGAAAAAACTACCTTTACTTGTCCATGGGGTACCTTTTCCTACAGGTATTTCCATTTGGACTATGTAATGCTCCAACAACCTTCCAAAGGGTTGTACTAGCAATTTTTGTAGATCTAACTAATGATTGTGTGGAGGTATACATGGATGATTTTACTATGCATGGAGAAACATTTGATGATGCCTTGAAAAATTTGGATAGAATATTAACAAGATGTGAGCAACACCATTTGTCTCTTAGTCATGAGAAATGTTTGATGATGGTTGATGAGGGAATTGTACTTGGGACACCACATTTCAAAAAGAGGAATTCAAGTTGACCAAGACAAAATCAGATTATTTCAGACTTACCTGTTCCTCAAACCCCATGGATATCAAGTCATTCTTAGGACATGTTGGATACTATAGGCATTTTATCAAATATTTTAGTAAAATTGTTGCCCCCATGTTTGGTTTTCTTACCAAGGATTGTGAATTTCTTTGGGATGAAAAATGTCAACATGCTTTTGAAGAGATTAAAGAAAAATTAATCACTGCCCCAATATTAAGAGGACCTAATTGGGAGAAACCTTTTCACATCCAAACAGATGCCTCAAATAACTCAATTGGTGTAGTTTTGGGACAAAAGATGAAGAAGGGAAAATGTATGCTATTTACTACCTTAGTAAAAATCTTACTCCCACTGAAAGAAATTACACCACCACTGAAAAATAATTTCTTGTTGTGATTTATTCAATTAATAAGTTCAGACATTATATTACAGGTACAAAATATTTGTACATACAGATCACTCAACAATTAGATACTTAATGAACAAACCAGTGGTTGGAGGTAGGATAATTAGATGGTTATTACTTTTACAAGAATTTGATATTACCATTGTGGATAATCCAGAAAATCTAATGTGGTAGCTGATTTCTTGTCAAGATTAACCACTACAGGGGAGAAAGATCTAGTTAAGGACAACTTTCCAGATGAACAATTATTTGCTATTTCAGTTGATACACCATGGTTTGCTGATATGGAAAATTATCTTGCAACAAGGAAGTTTCCTCCTTTTTTACTAAGAAACAAATGAAAAGGTTAATCAAAACCAATGCACAATTTAAATGGTTAAATGGAATGTTATTTAAATGTGGTCTTGATTTGGTTTTACGCAGGTGTGTGAGAGAAGATGAAATCTTTGACATACTTAGGGCATGTCATGATGAACCAAGTGGAGGACACTTTTCAGTGAAAAGAACAACCCACAAAATACTTGGCACTAGCTATTATTGGCCATCTCTATAAAGATGTGAAGAAATACATCAAGCAGTGTGATCCTTGTCAAAGGATGGGACAACCAACTTTCACTAGTGAAATGCCTCTACAACCTCAAGTGGTGATTGAACCATTTGAAAGGTGGGGGCTGGATTTTGTTGGCCCTTTTAGTCCTCCTTCACAAGGAAAAGAGCACATTCTTGTATGTACTAATTATGTAACAAAGTGGGCAGAGGTGCAGGATTTAACAAATGCTAATGAAGATGCAGTTGTTGATTTCCTTTGGCACAAAATTATGATGAAGTTTGGTGCACCAAGAAGTATAGTTTTAGACCAAGGCCCATAGTTCATGTCCAATATGATCCAGCCTTCACAATGTACTATCAGATCAATCATAGGAAGTCATCTCCCTATCACCCACAATCAAATGGACAAGCAAAAGTGACAAACAGGGAATTGGAAAACATTCTCACCAAAATAGTTGAAGCAAGTAGAAGAGATTGGGTGAAAAGACTACCTTGAGGTTTCTAGGCTTATAACACAACTTGGAAGACTACAACAGGGTTCTCACCATATGAGTTAGTCTATGGGAAGAAGCCCTTGTTACCCATTGAATTTGAACTACAAACATTGAGGACAACAACTAAATTGGGTATTGAATTGATACAACACAAAAGGAAAGAATTCTACAACTCAATGAATTGGATGAGCTGAGATTGGAAGCACTTCAAATAGAAGAGATAATCCAAGACCAAAGGAAGTAGTGGCATGATACACATATCAAGGAAAGGAAATTCAAGATAGGAGATTGGGCATTACTGTTTGATTCCAAGTACCAACAATTCAAAGGCAAGTTGAGAACCAGGTGGTTAGGACCTTATCAGATTGAGAAGATATATGACAATGGCTCTATTCAGCTACTTCCCATTGATGGCAGAAGGACACTTTTGGTCAATGGACACAGGCTAAAAATCTATAGGAAGCCTCCTACCAGGATGAATTCTTGAAGCAAATTGAAGCAGACAAGGAATTTGATCATATGGAAGAACCTAGTTCTTCCAAAATGATCAAGTAATCAGATGCAAGGATCTAAAATAAAGGGAAGGGAATGAAAACCAAAAAATGGCATTCTCTTCCCCCAAAAAAAAAAAAAAAAAAAAAAATAAAAAAAAAAAAAAAAAAAATAAAAAGGGAAGGGAATGAAAACTAGTAAATGGCATTCTCTTCCCCAAAAAAATTCTCTCAAAAGGCCAATTGAAAACCAGAAATGGTGGTTGGTCTCATCAATAAGTGGCTAATTCAAATAAAAGGAACTTCTTTGGAATTCCAGTATCTTTTCTAACCATTTTTTTTTTCACTTTTTTTTTAGGAATGATGAGTCATCAAGGTGGATGGATTACATCAACAAGGATGGTAATTATGTCTTGATCTTATTAAAGGTTAAATTAAAAGTTTGCATGTGTGATTAGACTTGATTTAAGTTGGTAGTATAATGAGTCATTTATTACACATCATGATTAAAGGGGAATAATCATGAAGGTGATGTCAACTAAATAAATGGAAGTGGTGGCATATTAATAATGAATGGTCATTTAGGTGGAATAAAATAAAATTGGGAATAGTTGCAGAGAAGTTCAAGGAGGAAAATAATGAAGTCATATTTGGAGTTCCAGCTAAATCTAGTAGTTCCATAGCCAAATCTAGTAGTTCCGTAGCCAAATCCACTAGTTCCACAACTATCTCCTGGAGAAAGGATTTGAAAGAAGAAAGAATTTGAATCATCCTCTTTTCCATGGGTATCAAAAAGAAGTCAGAGCCAGAAGATGATACACAACTCCTTGCAGATGGAGAAGTAGCAACCATTTTTGAACAGGCAGGTTGGTTGGAGTTTCTAAAGAAATTCTCAAAATACAATGATGAACTGGTAAGAGAATTTGTTGTGAATTTAGAGCAGTCTAGAACTAAGGTTAAAATCATTGTAATTCCCTTTACTATTAATACAATGAGCAATGTATCTAGGGTACCAATTGTACATGTTCCAAACTCTATAAAGGGAACCCTAAAAGAATTAGTAGAAACCTTAAGGAAAGAGGGTGAATCTGAACCCCAGTACATTTATAATACTAAGAAGATCATAAAGGGGGTCAAAGAGCTAGCCTACCCAAACCCTTCGACAAAGTAGCATTTCTGGGTAGTAAAGTACCTAACATGCGATGGCCAATATGGGACTGTTGGAAGGGAGGTCCTTAAAATGTTGATATATCTTAGGTATGGGGAAAAAAAAGGAGTATATAGTAAACCTTCCTAGTTTCCTCTTTGATTCCATCCAAACAATGGCTCAGAGATATTCTTGGGGTGTAGGGATGATTAGGCACCATGGATTAGTCCATCTAGTCTATCAACATCATTTTCTCTCTAAGAAAAATGGAGAAGAAGCATGGGAAAAATTCCTCAATAAGTTCAGAAAAACTCTTGATATTATCAGAAGGGGAATACCAACCCCTTTCTCTCCTAAAAGTAACTTAGAAATTAATCCCCCGATGATGAGAAAAAAGAAGGAAATAAGTGGGGTTAAAATACCAAAGAGGAGGAGGTCTGAAAGGATGATCAAAGCTACAAAATCTACCATTTCTTTAAAAGAAACTCCTTCCCCTCTATAATAATACCAGAAGAACTAATACATGTCTCTGATAGTGATAGTTCACCCAAGCTGGACCGTGAAGTAAAAATCAAAGAAGTTCAAGGAGAAAGTCCACTTTAGAAAATGTTGAAGCTCCTAAAAGGAAAATAATTCATAAGAAGTCTAGGGAAACTCTAGGGAATATTGAAGTACATGAGGGTTTAGAGAAAGAAGTTGTTGATATTCTAGGGTAAAGCATGGCAATGTCTCCTCCTCTACCAAGTCAAACTAGGAGTTGGAGAAAGAAGATGAAATATTGGAAGAGCAAGGATTTTCAGAGATGGATGACTCAACAATACTGTCACATGAGGAAGAAGAATTGGCATCTTGGAAACTAAAAGGAAATCCCCTTTGGTGGAAGAACAATGCTCATTCCCTAAGGAACTCCCAGAAAAAAGAAAAAAACAACAATTTAGGTAGGCTTTGTTCTTGTCTAGAGAAGAAACTTATCATTAGGGAGAAAGATGAGGAATTAAACTTCCTCAAACACAAATTGGAGCATAGAGAAATGCTCATTGAACAACTAAAAACTCATCACATATAAGAATGAAGAATTGACATTAGTAAAACAAAAATGGTGGAAAAAAAAAAATTGCAATTGGCTAGTGAACAAAGTGCTATGACAAAAATATCTTTAAGTGGATCAAATTGTACAAATAGAGATAACTTACTGGCCACTCAAGCAATTATGGGATGATACCTATAGAAAGCTTAATGAGTTCAAAATATCAAATCAAGAACTAAGAAGCCAGATGGAAGAGGAGAAGAAGGAAAGGAAAGAGTGGGAAGAAAAATTCTATAAAATGGAGGAAGAAAAATTTAAATGTTTGGAAAATACAGATGGTCTGTATAATGAGTGAAAAATTACTCACATGTAGAAGACCTTCTCCTACATACAATGTCTTTCTAGAAGAGAAATTTATCCATTGGAAACTATCAAGGATTTCATGTGGCCTTCCACATGAAGTAAAGGATGAAGCAAAATTCATGACAACATATTCCTCATCCAGTGTAGAGTAAAAAAAATATTCTTTGTGAATTTTATCTCTACAACTTTATGTTAGAAAAGAACACAGGCTTCATGATTAATCTATATGTGGGGAAAGCCAACTTAATGCATTTGTTTCTATGCTCCAAAATCAGATAGCTTGGAAAGAAAGGGATATTGAACACTTAATAAAGGCTAGTTCATTTGGCCTATGTATGAGAGCTCATTATGGAAAACCATCTACATTTTTCATACATTTCAGATCCCATGCCTTTGATAACCGATTTAAGGAACATTATATTGCCAACTTGCAGAAAAGTATTGATGCCTTCACCTCTTATGAAGAGAAAAAAATTTGAGGACATTTATGATGGATGCCTGAAGAGATGGGAATTCCTCACTTGTAGCATTAAGAAGAAGAGAAGTGATATCTCCCACAAATTTAATATGGAGTCTGGAAAGGGCCAGAACTTTGTGTACACTCATTCCTCAAATTTGTGAAAAATGTAGGGGTATGTGGATGGGTATGAGAACAAGGCCTCCTCTCCTTCTTACACCCATGTCTCCATGGAAGAATAGAGAACCTCAGATCCCACTCACTTTGAGGATTGGTAAAAAATAGAGGAAGGATCAGATACAACACTTCTAAAAAAGCACTTAGGACATTCAGTTTCAACCATTTGACCTTAGCAGTCAGTTGGAATGCAGAATTCACAATCCCAGTTTTGAAGAATAGAGTTTGTAAGAGGACTTACAAACAAGTAAGTGTGGGGAGATGATAAGGCCAAAATATGCCTCATCAATGTGCAATGAATGATCTCATTTTACTCTCCTTTTAATCAAGTTTGACTACATTTTGTGGCTTTTGTTTGATCTAGTATAAGTTAGGATGTAATTGTCCATCTTTTGTTTGATTTAGTTCTAATGTCTAAAAACTCTATAATTCCTAACAAAATGTGTGGAAATTCAGTTTTTGAATAAAAACAGGTCATATTTGGTCAGATAAGTGAAGTGTGAAGCAACCAACACCTTTTTGAGGAAATTGGCTAAAATGTGGCTTAGCTTCAAACTCCATCACTTAGCTCTAAAACTCCATCACTTAGCTCCGAACTCTATCACTTAGCTCTAGAACTCTATCACTTAGTTCCGAACTCTATCACTTAGTTCCGAACTCCAACACTTAGCTTTGAACTTTCACAGTTAGTTCCAAAAGGTTTCCCTTTGGTTCCAACTTCTCCAAAGTTCTAGAATCAATGGGAATATTTTTATTCTATCAAAATTTGTTATGGAGAAATTAATGGGCCCTCCAATCAGAACAAACCAACAATTTTTGGTTCTTCACACTCCAAAAATACTTATGTAAGACCAACAACTGTATGTCCAACTAGTTTTCTAAATTTCATATCTACTTTGGGCACTATTTTGTTTCACTAGAACCTATAGGTGGATAGACAACTATTGAACACTCATGATTGTAAATGCATCTTCGGATGAAGAAATATATATAAAGAACTAAAGATAGATAAAAAGATGATGATATAGATATACAGACATATACATAGTTAAGTTTTGTAAGATAGAACAATTCAATAATAAGATAGCCATTTCATTTTGAGAGTATCATACTTTGTTAACTCCTGATTCAAGGTGGAGCAAGGGCCCACTCCTCCAAGAAACATGATCCTTTATTTTATTGGTATTTATATCTTCAAGCAATTTGTATAAATCTATTATTAGTAGTTCTGTAAGTACTTTTGATTCTTAAATTAAAATCTGTTACATAAGTTATTTATCATCCCTATGTAGTGTTTTAGTGTATGTTTTTATTTCCTCAAAATCATTTTAAACAATCTTTCCAAAGTGTGTTTATTTCCAACAGTGTGTTTCATTCTACAAAGTGTGTTTATTTCCAAAGTGTGTTTATTTTGCAAAGTGTGTTTATTTCAAGTGTGTGTTCATTTGTTCAAGATTTTTCATTTCAGATTTTAATGTGTGGTTTATTTCAACAAGTTTCTTATAGTTTCTTATAGTTTAATTTAATAAGGCTTTGGCCAAGAAATCTTAAAGACACTTTAAAACCCCCAAAAAAAAAAAAAAATAATAAATATCTACAATCAATTACTAGTTCACTAATCATTAATAAGATCATAGATGATGGTTTAGAGGGCCTTACGATACTCAAAGTGTCATGACCTAGGGTATGATGATAGGAATAAATAAGATTGGGATCAAACCATGATGGCTTCTTACTATGTGGATTGAAGGCTTTGATAGGAGGAAGTGTGATGGCAGAAATTTGAAGCAAGTGTTGAAGGACCTCCACATATGATTCAACCAAAGTATTAGGAGGTACCTTATCTTTGTGAGAATTTTTGGATTTAGAAGAGGAAGTGGATGTTTGAGATGTGGATGTGTGGGATGACTTGGATGTTGAAGGTTGAGTTCTAGTATTTTGAGGTTTTTATGTCTTGGTTTAGGTTTAGTGATGGTTGGTGTTCTAGAAGAAGAAGTGTTGGATGATTTTGGTTTGGGTTGATTGATTGATTTTGATGTTTTGGATGAAGGGGCTAGTCCTAGGAGAGATGGATGTGGTCCTAAGATAGATGATGTGACATTAGATTGTTTGATATTAGGAATGTCTATCTTTTTATGGGGATGTGAAAGAGACCTTTGAGGAAAGGTGCCAAGGGTCTTATATTTTTCTTGTGAAGAAGTACCCTTGGGAGGAATGACAATGATCTCAACCGAGCTGAAGGTTGAGTGGTATGTACTGGTTGGGCAAGTAATTTGTGTTTGATGAGATCTAAGGAAGGTGAAGATTGGCTTGATGTGGGGATGTCTGATTTTGTGGATGATATAGGGACATCATTTGAAGTTATTACAAGTTGGAGTGCTTTTAAAAACTCTTCAAATGATGAGAATGATGTGGGAGGAGAAGATGGTGTAGATGTGGTCACAATAGTTGATGTGGTTGGTGTGGGTAAAAGTGAGGAAAGAGGAATTGGGATTGATTCTAAGGATGGTATAATAGGTAAGGGTGGAATAGATGTGGGTGAAGTAGTGGGTATGATCAAATCCAATGAAGTGGATGTGATAAGTGATGAAGTAGATATAGGTGTATAACTAATTGTGGGTGTATATGCTGAAATTGATGGAGACATAACTATTTATATGATGCGATTAATGAGGTCTATGTGAGATGTGGATTGTGTAGGTTTTAGATTAGTTAATGTAGAAATAGTTGGTTTTGTAGAGGAGGCATGAATGCCATTTGTGTTTGTCTTAGGTGGGGATGCTTGCTTCATAATTGTTTTAAGGGGTTTCATAGATATGTTTGAAATCAAGAAGATTTGATTTGCATGGTAGTGGTAGATGTTACAGATTAAGTGTAGATGATCGTGATAAAATAGGTGATGGGGTCATGGGAAAAGATGTAGGAATATGTGATGAAGATGTCAAAGTAGATGTGAGTGAATTTGCTGATGTGGTAGATATAGAGGTAGTTGGGATTGATGGAGAGATATGTACAATTGGAATATTTAGGGATGTAAGTGATGTAGTGATATGTGTGTTTGATGTAGATGTAGATAAGGGGTTATTTATGATAGGTTGGGGCATAATAGATGTGGATGAAGTGATAGGTATAGTCAAATTTGATGTGGATATGGTAAAGGTATGAATCAATGTAGAACAAGTGGTAGAAGTTAATGTGATAGGCATGGTAGTCGTGAATATAGTTGATGCATATGTGGGGGTAGATATTGAAGAAGTTGTAGGCACAATGTCTAGGGTAGGAGTAGATGATGAGGTAGATGAGATAGGTAACAATGGATGTGTTTAATGTACAGTAATGACAACATAAAGATTAGATTTGTAAGATTTGGAACGTGGAAATTGATTTTTCGGTGGTGGATTAGGAAAGGGTTGTTTGAAGAGGTGAAGATTGCATTGGTTGGGGAATGTGTGATGTTGGAAAGTAGGAATGTAATAAGATGGTTGGGATTGGATGGGAATACTTGATTGTTGAGGCACATGAGAAGTAGAAATGTGAATGTCAATAGGTTGGGATGGTTGGATAGGTATATTAGCAATGATATCGATGAAATGAGATTATGTTAGTGTGAGGTGGTAGGGGTGGAATATTTTCCACAAATTGAGTGGATTAGTAGGTTTGAGAGATTGTAGGAGATATATGAAATAATAAGTCATAAATGGGGCTAGGATGAGACCCAACAATAGGAGGTTTTGGTATAGCTGGTCTAGATGGGATGGAATGATGATATAAGAATGGGTTGGTCTCCTCATAGGTGGCGGTTTGAACAAGAGGTCCTTGATGAGGCACATTGATGATCAAAGGTTGGGTGACCGTTATCACATGCATCATGCACCTATTGAATCTATGAGTGATCCCATGTAACATTAGGATATTCCCAAGGTGTGGTACCTTGTCACCTTTGGATGAACCTACAAATAAGGCTGGATTCCTTTGAAATTTAGAGCACTTGATTTAAGATCAATACACAAGGCTAAAACATTTGAAATAATTCTGATCTACTCAACCGATGAGCTTAGAGTCAAAGATAACATAAAATAATAAGGTGATACACCAAGTATTTTAAACAAATAGACCCACTTAAATGAAGAATCAACTATCGAAAATAATATATCGTATGCACATATCTTTCAATCCACTTCTATCCATGCCTATAAATAATAATGCAACCTTGTAAATGTAAAGGAAACAAATTTTGTAAAACTGATATAAACATAACTATATCAATTTTCACATGAATTAAAACAAGATAACTAGGATAAAGGTAGATTAACCAATCACATCAAGGAATTAAACATTCACAAGCTATAAATTGATCAATGATTAACACAATAAACCATATTTTTCATGGCAAAATATTGTTCTGAATATAATTGAAAGGCTCAAAGTATATGAAGCACTCTTCCAAGCTTGAAGAGTAACTTCTCTAAATTATCTATATCCCTAAACTTAATGCAACTTAACTATTTATAAGTTCCAAAGGTTGAGCCATTACAAATGAACCTTAACTAAAAAATTACTAAAAATAGAGTATAATAAGTTCAAGGGAACAGGCTCCCATAAAAATAGCAAATTTGTTGCAAAGGTTTGAATAAGTCAACCCTGCAACTTTGAATGATTCAAAGCTTGGAACTATCCCTATCATGGTCGCCTCTAATCAGCTTGGACCTATATTTTCTTTCTCTTGTTTGGTTTTTTCCTAATCTTCTTCTTCCCACATAGCCATCTCGATGTTGGTAGTCAATGAAATGTTTGATGATTCCCTGTACCTCTCCTTCCTCTGGTCCATAAGAATAATGATTTACCACATCTGCTGTATCAATCTCCCTTGCAATTTTAGCTGGTAACCTTTTCAACTTATTCACCACTTTCTTCAGCTGATTTATAAAATTCTGGCATGAGACCAACCTGTCAATTGAATTGCTATTGAAAGTTTTAGTTATTTCATCATCTTCCATTACCAAATATTTGAAATTTGATTTAATTTGGTCCACTGGAAGAGCATCAATATTCTCATTGAAAAAATTGTAGTTGATATTATAAAACTCTTTTGAAATATCATTTAGACTATCCATTATTTCCACGTGTTTTTCATCCAATTTCTTAATCAAATCTGTAACACTTGGGATCTAAATTTCATGGCCTTCTGAAACTCAAAAATTTAGAAACATCATTAATTAATCTTTAAGGAGTAAATCTAGGTCCACATCTCTAATCTCACTCCATGTAGTTAAATTTAGTTTCAAATTATTATTAACCTTAGAGAGAATTTCATCTATCCCACAAATAAAAGTCCTCCCAGTTTGTAAATCATTATATAATTCAATAACTATTTTAACTAAAGGATTAGTTTCTGAAGCATTCGTTCTATCCATCCATCCACTGATCTTCCCTTCTGACCTATCTTCTCAATTTCATGATATGAAATATCATCTAAACAGAAGAAACTATCATAGCAGTTGTAGTTGAAGGATCAGTGGTTGGAGTGGGTTGTGTTACTTTCCTTAATAGAGTAGTGAGTTGTTCAACCTTTGACTGAATTGTTGGAGAAATATGATAAAGATAAATCTTCCAAATATGAATTTCCAAAGGCCACTTGGAAATCCTGTTTGGTGCCTTCATGTGTTGCCTTCCCTAGCGAAAACCTAGAGATCTGATAATTTGTTGTTGTTATAGTTTCTTTAGTTTTCCCCTTAATGGGGGTGGCTACTTCCATGATCCTTTCTCCTAATCAGTTTAATAATAAAATAGAGATGATATTTGGTCATTTGTCCTGTCTCTTCAAAATACCTTCCAACACACTCAGATCTATCACATCTAAAAGAGGTACCTTCTTCTTTTACTTTGGGGTTTGGAGATATAACCATTCAGGTATAGTGGATGCACATAAAAGTGGAATTGCTAATTCAACACTTGGATAACTAGATAAAACAATAACATAGGTAATATTATTTGGAAGGGAAACAAAGGTGGTAATGATAAAAGGGGTGAAAATAAGAATAACCTAAAGAGTGGATCTAATAACATTGGAAGTTGAAATGGAAGGAAATGAGAGTCTTTGAGGCGAAAGGAGTAAAACTGGATAAGTAATCATTTCCCCTACCAAGAGGAAAGGAAGGGATGAAAATACTTGGTCCATGGATGGATATGGAGAAGTAGAGAGGAGTGAAGGAGTAGAGGATAATGATTGGGAAAGTGGAGCTGAAGATAATGACAATGGTAATGAAGAAGGGGGTGGAAATTTGTATGACACAACCAGAGAATCACCGATTTTGAAAACCTCTATTGCTTGTATTATAGGAGACAAAACCTTGGGAATGGGAAATTTTGGAATAAAGAAACTCCCAACAACAAATGAGACCTTCCTTGGAATTATATTGGCCTTTTGGGTAGACCTTTTACCTTTTGTGGGAATAGGAAGACCTCTATGTTAGTTAGGGTTCTACTCTTATAGATTGATCTAATTATGTAGGTGAAATTCCCAATGTAGCCAACCAATCACATGTGCTTTGAAGAATGGGCCCCACTCTTTCCTTAGTATTTCAAAGTTATTCCTTGGACCAATCTATCCATGGAAAAGGTTGATTGACAACATTATTGTTCCTGTACACTGGATCCAATACTTCATCATCATCTTCCATCCCTTCTGGAATATCTCGCAATACTAAATTTTCTAACCTCATTCAAAGTCAACCTTTCATATTATCATTTCCTAATGATAACCTCATCCTAAAAATGAATCCAAATATCTTCTAGTTGAGGCACGTGAGAACTAGCCAACCCACTTCATTGAATTTACCCCAGTAATCAAAGTTGGTTATGGGATGGAAAGTTCTCAAAGTAACTTCCGACATTTCTCCATCCACATTATTTTCTTTATAAATGTTGGCACATGTATATCTTCCTATTGAAATAGGAAACTGAACTCCCACCTTATGTCATTTGTTTTGAATTTTTGATAATCCAACAATTACTGAAACAACTCTAATAAAACCAATTTGTCAAGAGGGACATCTTAGTAACATGCTTGGGAACCACAAAAATAAGGAATCTTGATATATATAAATGTTGGGAACTAATATCTCCCCATTCCTGCACCTCTTTAAAAGATTAATAGAAAATCCTTCAATTATACAAATCTTTATCAAACAATAAAGGAGGATAACAAAAAGGAATCATTGACTCTACAAAAAATGTTTGTTTCATTCTTCCATTGTAATTTGAGGATAAAAGTGATAAATCATGACACACTTCTGACACCTTTTGTGTTCAAACCATTGAATTCCCCATGGCGGCGACAACATAAATGAGAAAGGAAGTCATGAAGAAGTTTTTAGACATTAAAACATTGCCCAATTGAAAACAAATTGAGCTGCTAATATGTTCCCCCATCATATGAACTCCTTATTTTTCTTGATAGTAGCAATATAGAGGAACATCCATTCCTGAAACTCCTTCATGGAAGTGAGACCCAAAATTTGACTCAACAATACAATAAGATCACTTACTTCCTGGATGAAGTTTGAGCGGAACAATGTTTTAGGAAGCTTGATGACACTCTTAGCCAAGTAACTCTTCATTATAACCTTCATACACAGTTCAGTTTCTTTGTCCCAATATTCCACGAAAGCTTTTAGTGAAGTTGTTGTATATCCCTCAACATCTAGAAGTTTGAATAAATCTTCAAATAAATCGAGTGTCTAGCCTAATTATGACCTTTCCATTATCATATTTTACCGATTCATAATCCTTATCAAAATGGGCTGCAACTGCTAAGATGAACTCAGGAAAATGCATGGATGAAGGTAAACCTGCAAAGTGAGAGTGAGCCCACTATCGAATATGGCTTACATCCAACACTTCTTATTAGGAGCTTTTAATCTTTCCTAGAAATCTGGAAAATCTATTTTTCCAAGGTCAGTATCTCCAATATTCCCCAAATCTAAAGAAAGGCATGAGTGAGGAGAAACTCCTAAAAATGTGTACTTCATCTTTCCTTTTCCCTTTGATGAGGAGGTTGACATTTAATTCAGAATTTAGAATCTGAATGGCCTTTGGAAATTTTGTAAAAAAATGTAAAGGCTCCAAAATGCCAAAGTCCAAAAGTCTGAAAATGACAACTCTAAAAAGGATTTGGCTCCGAAGTATAAACTTCCAAAACACGAAAGGAAGACTTGAACCTTGAAAAGTAAACCTCCAAAATTTTGAAAAGGTGAATCTCTCGAGAAGGCAAGCTGCAAAACCGTGACCTATGAACCTCTGAAAATCAAACCTCTGAAAGTGTAAAAAGAAGAGTTTTAAAACCCCGAAATATTTAAACCTCTGAAAATATGAAAGGAAAAGTTTCGAAAAGGTTACTATAAAACTCGAAATCACCGAAGGGAAAAAAATGAAAATCAAATGCTTGTGAATATTTGGAAGGAATTGGTGCAAAATTTTGGACTAGATGTCTACACAAATTGGGATTTGCAGTTATGGAAATTAGATGACATGGTTAAAGGAAAAATAATGGATGATGAGGGTTCCATTTTCAAATAGGAAAAGAAGAACAAAAAAGAGAAATAAACAAATGAAGAAAACCCAAAATGATCATAAACCAAAAATAAATAACCCAAAACAAACTTACCTTGAAAATGATGCCTTGAAAGTACAAAATGGTGTGGTAAAAACAAAGTGTCAAAGCCAAAACTAGGTGAAAATGATAGGTAAAAACTTGAGTTAAAATAACCTGGAATTAATGCTCAAAAGCTGACACGTGGGTTGGGGGTAGTTGAAAATTAAATGCTCATAGAAGCTCCAAAATATGAAAACTGAAACTTTGAAATGGAATGCGAGTTTTGTAATACGAAACTCAAAGTCCAAAACCCCAAAAGCTGAAGTTCAAATTTTCAAACTTGATTTTTGGACTTCAGATAAAGGAAGTAATTTTTCCAAAAACAAATGTAAAACTTTGAAACCTGAAAGTCTGAAGTTCTGAAATTTCAAAACTTTGGAGTTTCAGACTTCAGAACTCCAAGTTGAAAAAGTTAAAAAATGCCAAAGATGACTTCAAAACCCAAAAGTCTAAAGTTCCAAAGTTTCGACTTTTTTCGGACTTTAGAACTCCAGAACTCAAAAAATTTCATTTTGTAGTGTCTTGTTCAAAACCCCAAATAGAAAACTTCAAAATCCAAGTCTGAAATTTCAGACTTCAAAGTTTTGAAAAACTTCAAAATTTCAAAATACTTTTGGGCGAAAAACTTTATAAAGAATTTAGTTAATTTTTTAAAACATTTTCCTCTTAAATTAAAATTTGAAGGTTAACAGTGACCATGGAAGAGGTAACCATAGGCATGGATGAGCCAATGGCTACAAGTGGAAGTTGATTGGGATGATATGATGGGATTGTTCGATGCAAGATTTTTTTCCATTTTCCTAGCTAAAGAGCATGTGATAATGGGCATGAAACAAAATAAGAAAATGATTGTTTCACTAATTAAGACAAACAAGTCAAGCATATAATGTTTTCTTTATCTTGATTAATTAAAGAATGTGAAAAATAAAAAGGGAATGGATAATGAAGGTACCTAGGAAATGGAAATCTAGGGTTGATTTTAGGTAGTTATGACTGGGGAGTCCTCGATATACCTAAAGGTATGTGAGGCCCAAATCATGCAATATTTAGAATGTGACCATAAAACCGTGACAAATTTCTTGTTGGGTGATAAAATCCTAATGAGTTCCACCCAAGAGGAAATGTCTAGATGTATGGATTAATGTGTGAATTTGGTTGTGTGTGATGAAATGTGAGATGTAACCAATTAAACATGTACTTACACTAGATGAGAAAGAAAGGATGCAAAAGGTTTTTTTAATCCCAAAAGCCAATGTGAAAGTTTGATGAGAACAAGCACACAAGAAAGGGAAAATGTAATGCAAAAAGCAGAAAATAAGACAAAAAGAAGAATACATAGAGAACTTTTTTCCTTTTTATCTAATTTTAAAAGCAAGTTGTATTCATTTTTTTACCCTCAATACCTCTTTCTAACCCCAAGTGTGCCGGCCTATCACCAAAAATGCACTTTGACGCTCACCCAAGGCACGCATGGGCACCAAACCCCTCCTTTATGTGAGCTTTGCAAGATATTTCCACCATCAATGGAGGATTATTTGTAGAGACAAAAGTACATACATCTACTTAAAAGGTAGAAGATATAACTAACAAATATACACATCAATGCATCACAAAAGGTAAATAAACATTGTATGAAGCACAATGAACCAGATTTGAGTCATGACAAGCCAAATAACATGAGGGTTTACACCCATAAAAAAATATGTACATAATAGATCCATGTATATTGATTTAAAAGAGTTTCTAGTAGCCACACTACATTCAAAAGGGTCATCTCAGACCATATACATCAAATGAAAGAGATCCAACCTCTCCAAACTAATCGATAAGATATCCTAACTATTCTTTCCTCATTATAAACCTTGTTACGAACCTAGTACCCATGCATATTCTTAATGATATCCTTTAGAACCCTTTAACATCAATAAATATAAACCCTAGCATTATGAGCTCTAAAACCTTAGCATTACCTAACATTTCGTAACACCTTATTACCCTCCTTCTCTTAGCACTCCCTTACCCTCTAACACCTTCACACTACCTTCTCCCTCCATATTTTTGTCCCAAGCACTCCTTTAAATAGGATCAATTTACATCACCATGAATTCTCTCATGAGAAAATCACATGCCAATTCTCCATGTGGTCCTCCATAGGTAAATGCTTATCTTCTTTGCAAAATATTCCACTAACTATAATGATGCCTCTGGGAATATTCTCGTATGTGGAATATCCTTTTCTTGGCCTCCAAGGTTCTAGGTTGGCACCTTATCCACTTATCACACCTAGTCGGGTCCTCACATTTTTCCTCAAGTGACTCCATGATGCCAAATATGGATAAGTACTTTAAACCCTTGTTCTGCTTTCCCCGCATGCCATGGTTTCACGTAAACCATTCTTAAATCCTTTTCCTCCATGCTTTTCCCCAGAGCACCCTACTATTTAATATTCTTGTGCATGAACCTCCTTGTACTTATCCAATATTTATGGCCTAACATAAGCAGAGAAAGAATCCAATAAATACGAAGCCCAACATGGACAAGAAAAGGGAAAGCCTCTACCTACAATGTTAGTGGAAGATGGAAGAAATATAAAAAATGACAAGAAATGCAAAAGAATCACCTAAGAGGGTTGTCCCACTAGGTGTGACAAAATGTTGATTGAATTTTCTCTTTCCTGTTCATATTAGTAGAATAGATACTAAAGAAAATTAAACAACTCCAAAATACAAGGGTTTAAGATACATTAATGTAAGATTGATGCGAAAATATGGGTGCAAAGTGGATGACCTTATCGAAAAGTCGATGAACCTACACAAAAAGGTAAGTAGAAAGAAAATGGATTAGATGGTAGATGAGGGGGCTTCCTAAAAAGTTGGTTCCAAGAAGCGTTAACTTCCTTAGCAGATGTCAACCCCCATATAGAAAGGATATGATAAAATAAATGATAATAGACAAGATAATATGCAAAATCGAGGCACACAAAAACTAAAAAAATACAAAAATATAAAACACATACAAAAATGATCTAGATTGCTATAAAATAAAGTATACCCAAGCTAGGTCAATGGATACCTAAGATGTAGAGTGTAGGTTGATGGTGACCTGATTAGATGGAAGAAAATAGTGGATAAAATGTAGATATGAAGAAGAACACTTGAATACATATATGATGATGAAAGGGACGTGTGAATACCGATGAAACCTGCAAAATAGAACTTGAGACAAGGAAACAAGAAGGACGCATGGAAACACAAATTTTAGTGGATTGGATGGAAATAGGGCTTGGGTTGATGGTGACAAGTGATAGGAAGAAAAAAATTTACATTGATAGAACAAAAAAGTGATAGATCTCGAGTACGTGAAACAAAAACAAAAACAGAATAGAGGAGCACACTGATGAAAACAAATGGCTTGGTTGAGGACGACCTAGGTGGTGTGATGGTGACTCGCATAGTAAAAGATGAGGCTAAAGATGGATGATTTAAATGGGTAACCTGAAAAAATATTAGAAGGATAGGATGAAGATGGAATTATGATGGCAATCAACTCGGGAAATATTAATTCTGAAATATAATAGCAATAATAGGAAATGGTAGCATAAAAAAACACAAATTAAGGAAAAACTTCACAAAGTCTCCATAAGTGATGTAAGACAAGATCAAATGGACTCCAAGAAGGTTGAAACAACTACAAGGATGCTCAAGCTTGAAGATAAGTTCACACCGCATAAGAAAATCATGATTATGCCTCCTTTTGAAGGTGGGTGAAACTAGCTATATAGGGTCAATGGTGACCTAGGTGGGTCGCCACCACCATTCGGGAAATGTACCTTTGGGTGTTGGATGGGTGATTTATTCAAGATATGGGGATTTTATGGATTAGGATAAGTATTTTAAAGCATATAGGTGGGTTAGGGTTTCTTAGGGAAGTGTCATGGGTAGGTGGGAGATAAAGATGGATTAAATAAAAGATAGAAAAAACATAGGGATATGGAACTAGGTAGTTAGGGATAATAAAAAACCTAGGGAGGAGAAATTAAATCTAATTAGAGGTAATTATCTAATGAGATGAGGATTAGAAAATGATTAAATGAAGATTAATTAAAAATTAAAGTTGGTAGGTTAATATATAGGAAAGGTGAGAATGATTAAGATAAAGGAGGTTTAGATAGGACCATGGTGAAAGAAGTGGATGTAGGAAACAAGGGTAGTAATACCAAATTTTGGTTTTTATAACTGCATGACAATAATATCCTTCTCCTCCTTCTCGGTGACAGACTACTTCTCCATCTAGTCCATCTGTTTCACATGAGCCATTGCACTTCTCTCATCACGTTTGACTAGATGATGTCTTTGTGTCTTACTTAATGATAATTTAATTCACTTTCCTCTAATCAATATCAATCAAAAATTATCTACAATGTCAATGTGTTCAACCTAATTGTAATTAACATTATATCAATGGCTATAGGAAAATGATTTATTTTCCCTTCATGATAGATTACAACAATTAAAGGATAAGGGCATCATTTCCTTTAGCTCTCACTCACGTGAGTGGTCCATCTCTCCTCTACCTTGTCGGCACGTTTCTACTTAGGTTGAGTTCTCCCACATCTAATTCTAAGGTTATTATCCATCCATCGCCATAGGTTGTCACTCATTCATGCACTCCACCACATCCCTCCATTGTTGCATCATCGTATCCATCGCATCCAATTCATCCATATCATCCACTATATCATGCTAATGTGTTACAATAGCTTCCACAACCCTCAACATTCATCCATCCCACTGCTGATCCACATGATATTCGATTCACCTTGTATGCTCACGCTACTTCTATGTAATATGCTTCCATAGCTTCACGTCACCTCGGTCTCTGGTAGGTGATTGCTATCACCTTACCCCTTGACGACACACTTGTGTTCTTATGGTTATTACATGATTATTGAGGGTTTTTATATAATAAAATTTCACCACGTGCTTCATCGATTCGCCTATCACACTCAATCATTTACCAATAACACATTCTTACCTTACACAATTTATTCTTGATTGTTGAGGGGTATTAAATAAATGAACCTAATCATCCATACATTGGGAGGCATCACTACTCTCCCCCCATTTCATCACGCTAACATATTACGATCACATTACATTATCATGTCAACATGCATTCATCACAACTTGTTAGTTTGGAAATCATACATTATCTATTTTTACATACATTCTAATCTCATTATTACACTAACTTCATCTTGCCAATTCCATTCAATAAATATGCTCATCACTCACCTCGTGAAGCATCATATCTAAAAATCAAATTACATATGTTATCTCTCATCATTCACATTATGAATTTTTTCTATCATTATCAACATCACAGTATAAGTATCCACCAATAAACATGAACGATATCCAACACATTACATTTATTACGACAATAATCATTGAATCATATATCATCAATCACATTACGACATCAATACACAATGAAATAAACTCATCATATACCAACAAAATATATCTATATATCAAGTATAATCATCATTACAAAACATCTCATCGGTGGGGTAACTCCCTACATCGATAAAACAATACAAATCAAATATCATCATCACTATCAATCTCAAAAATTGAAAGATCCCTAGAACTTGATGCTTCACCACTAAATCTATGTCAGTGGTCTCCACCTTGATATCTTTCCACCCGCCTACATAATAGGATATTCTCTATAGACTTCTTAAGAAAGTGACTTTGTAGTGCAATAAATTGTGCAAACACATCTTGTGCTAATGGACCACCACCCACGACCTCTTTCTCATCATGTATCCTTGTGTGCCTTGTACCTCTCACTTAGTAACACCATACATGTCTACTTCTATAAAAAAAACCTCAAACAAATGGGAATACTCACCCACAATGTCATCCATATGTTCTAGTATCCTCGATAACCTGC
Source organism: Taxus wallichiana var. yunnanensis (assembly GCA_018340775.1). Lineage (NCBI taxonomy): Eukaryota > Viridiplantae > Streptophyta > Pinopsida > Cupressales > Taxaceae > Taxus > Taxus wallichiana. The sequence continues at coordinate 634,584,885 of CM031237.1, read as the reverse complement.
AAGTACTTGGCCAACACATTCCATGTGAAGGTGTAGATAGATGTATCCACTATCAAGGACCAATATGTATCACCTATAATACATAGAATAATGCATTATCTAGCCATCACCATAATATAAAAAAATAACATATCACAACATAATTATATAGATACTCACGCTCCACTATAGCTATCGCCACATTGTCGAGGCATGTGCTTCCCCTCTCCCTCTCCTCCCCCTATGGTAATACTGATGCATTCATGAATAACGAAACAAGAATACCCATTGATGTTCCACTCACCATGCACGGTACTCCTCCATATACCCCGCATCATCTTTATCTACCATATCTATCGCCGTGTCCACATTATTTTTCCAAGGAAGTACTAGCTACTCTCCTATGGGCCTTGGTCTAGCTCTGTCCCTCCTTGATGCTCTAATATCTCTCAACCATGTATATGGAGCTGGGAGCATTAATCGAGCCATGTCAAACCGACATGACACCCTCTCTACCCGGAATAACTTGGCCACACTCGGGAATCGGACCTCCAACCACATACTGCGTCTGTATGTACCGTAGCTTGATAGCATCCTCTATCCATCCTCCATAATCTAAGTATGAACTCCATATCACTTCCTCAAATCTCATCCTATCTATCAACGTTCTATAGGTATTAGTGTCCATCTTGCGCCCATGCACACAAAACCATCTCCTCACATATATATCTAGTTTAGCCCAATTCGCTCATGGACCTCCATCCGGCCTTAACATTACTATGTTCTCATAGGACCATACATGTAATATTATAGTAGAACCTATCTCACCTCCATGATCCTCCTATGTGAATATATATAGGTATTTATATAGGTGGGTGCCAACACATACCACACCCATGCATATCTAGTATTCTCCTCCTCTATTCGGTGACATATGTCGTGTATCTTATACAAGATGCCCATACCTCCCCCCTATACTACAATAGATGAAGTGATAACCATGACTATGAATTTCCACAAGCACAGAGCCCCTAACCTAAAAATAGTATCCAAACTGAATTGGGCCTTGGTAGGTACTTGTGTCCCCATAAAATACCATATCATAGCTCGAATATGTCTCTTCATATCCTCTAACGACATAACCTGTACTCTCTCCCCAACAACTGGAAATAGCAATATGCGATACACATTCTCCAACATGACTCAAGTTATCTCACCAAGTAGGAAAGCAAAAAGTAAAAGTATCTGTTAACATAGGCATATTATGGGGCACATCCCCCATATGTGCTATCTTTCCTAAGACGACACAGTCCATAACCTCCCAATAATCATCTGACAAACCTTTCCCAATTAGAGTACTCAAAATATGACCCATGCGCAGAACTTCCTTGAGTGGATATCCCTCTGCACAACACAAAATGACGCCAAATGCAGTGTTAGAACACTATACGAATCCAAAATCACTCACTAAATTACTACACATCCAAAATCACATTTACACCACTCTAGATTAAATACACACTTTCTCGGACTGGGTCGCCTAGAAGAAGGACTAAGGCACGCATGAATAGGACACCGACACCCGTGTTTGGGTGATACTATCTTAAATGCCATTAATGACTTCACAACTCTTCTCCAAGTATAAAATGTCAAGAAAAGTCAAAATGACAATTTTTCAAAAATTCAACAAAAATGACTAACACACACATTTTTCAAAAAAACATCACACTTACCAACTTTGTCGTCATACATGATTCTACGGAGGTCACCACTGCCTCAAATTGGCTAGGTCATACCGATCTCACTTGTGACATTCTTACTCGTAGCTTACTATCACTCCCGCATAAAATACAAATGAAGTGACTAATTAATTTTTTTTACCATACTACTTATATTTAATTTTCATTACTTACACTACTATAGTCATTATTTTGTGATCATAACCTCAACTAATAAACACCACATGATTTTCATCTTATCTTGAGTTTTTACTCGATTTATACCTCGTGTATGGTTTTCTGTTCAGAATTCCACCTATAATCATATACATTACACACATGTTATCTCTCCTCGACGTTGTATTTTAACTACTCTATACACATTTTTCCATTATTTATCATACACTATCTATCTTGAACTTACTTTCAGCTCAACATTTGTTATTATCATTACTTCCCCTTTCAACGAAAGGGGGCATACAATTGGGGTCATCCTATAATTCCACTTATAACACTATGTGATCAATCAACACTACCAATTTATCATTTTAAAATATTTACTAATGCACCATGAGACACTTCATCATTTCCCCCTAATGACCTAACCTGGGGGCAATGAATGTATGAATTTTCTATACGAAATTCCATCACTTCCCCTTAATGACCTAACCCGAGGGCCACAAACATACAATTTCTCCATGTGATCATTCATCAATTTCTATAGATCCCCTGATGACCTAACCCGGGGAAATTAACATAAAATATATCTACGAGTAACCAATAAAACCAATCAAAAAATCAATCAATAAATGCATTTGATTTTCTAACAATTAAGATCTTATCATTCAATCACTACAAAACAACACAATTGGCCTCTCGGATGACCTAACTTGGGAGTTGCATTTGTAATTTACCGATGACGAAACTTGGGAAGTTATTCTATACTTTGAATTTTATTCTAGATGACCTAACTTGAAGCCATCATACATTTTACATTTGATCCCGTGATGACCTAACTTAGAAGCCATCACATTGTGACGACACTTGTGGAGTGGGGGCAAGAGTGCCTTTCCTATACCACTCCTATATGGGTCAAATGTTTGATCAAAATTATTTAGATCTAAAAAAACCACAATTTTTTTATATGAGTTTGTCTACAATGGCTATATCTTGGGGATGTAGTTAAAGGTTGGAGAATAACACACCTTTCTCCCTACAATTTTCCTCTAGTGGCAAGATGCCTAAATCCTCTGGTTGACTATTTGTATTCATACAATTGGTTTGGGAATTGATCACTCCCTACCCCATCTCATCGTCATCATACAACATTCAAAATAATCAATTATCTAACATTACAATCATCACTTTCATTCAATACACTTCATCATGATATTATATTTCTCACTATGTTACATGGATCAACACGTTGATCCATGGTTTGACATGCTATATGGTTCATTCGACACACTTTTATACCAGATCTGCGTATTATACAAAGACATAGGATTATCTAGATTTCTCTTAGGTATGCATCTCTAACTACTTTATGTTATCAAGTTTTCATTCACCAACATAAAGTGGGGGAAAATTTAGTCACAAAATCACACACTTACCACTATAATTATACTGCCAAGTATGTTGTTTAATATATGGATCTTGTGTAAGAAAAGTATTCACTAATGACCCATCCCCTGGTCTTGTCCTCGCTTAGTTAGTCATCATCATTATTTTTCTTGCACAGCTTATCACTTACTTGCACAATTCTGGTAATCTCTTAGGGAGTCTTAGATATCATTATTCACTCAATTATCATCTCTGGTCTCTGAATAGGGTGCTTAGGAAGAGATTAGGGTTCCCCGGGTTACCTCACTCTCATTTCTAGGCACCATGGTCCCACTACACTTGTTTCTCATTTATATGATCGAGGTTAGTCTTTATGATTTTCCATCCCATTCCTCTAGGTACTAGTTGACATGTCAGGTCATTAGTACTGAAATTTGAGCAAGATATCTCTATATAAGCACAACATATATACTAACTTATGGGTGGACTACTTCTAATAAGGGCTAGCTATCTACATAAGGAAATGGACTGCATTTGGGCAATATTATGAATCACACATTACATATGAAGGGGAGTCTATTCTATTCCATCCACCATTCTACATTTTTATCTAGCTATCTCCAGCTACTTTGGCATTATTGGAACTAGGGAACCCTAGGCACACCATTGGACATAAAAAATAGATATAACTACATCGGGTATGAGATGTAGTGCAACACTTAGTCATAAGTCCATCCATTTGGCAGCTGAGGATGGTCTGACCCATTCATTTGCATCTTTATTTTTAGGGTTTGATGTTTTTGTGTGGGGCTTTGTAGGAGATTATTGATTGGAGACTTATAACAACACTCGTGAACTAAGTGCAACACCAACTTGATAAAAGGTGAAATACTGCGAAGGTTTAGAAACAATATCGATCTATTTTACGAGTCAATCCATAGACCAGGGTGCCCATATTTCAAACTAGGGTTCCCACAGGCGCCCATGTTCTTCCCAGTGCCCCAGTTTGGCTAGATCTTCCACTTTTGTAATTTTTAAGGTTCGTTATGACACTCGGATCTACCAAGAAATCATCTTACCTTGTCCTCGATTATTATGAGGTAATTCTAATTCAAGTTAGTACCTTGTACCTCTTATTTCATTTCATTTAGAATATCAAATAAATTATTTAGCATTTATATTTCAATAGATTTCAGTTATTACATTGTTGTACTTTCTTAGATTATTACTAAAATATAGATTTTAGTTAATCATGAGGTAGGAGAGGAAGGACACTTTTGTGATGTAGTAAACTGAGCTTGATTGTGAGGAGGAGATGGAGATCATGTAGGATGCTCAACTGATGGTAATGGAGAAGAACTAGATGATGTAGTAGTAGTAACAATAGGTGGAGGATCTATAACATGTGTAGCAATAAGGTCTTGTTCTAGATCAATGAATTTATAACATAGAAGTGTGAATGATTCACATGTGTCATATTGCAATCTTTGTTTTAATGTGGGAATCAAACCATGGTAGAAAATAAATTGCTTCTCTAAATTGATAGGTTGAAAAACTAATTTTTAGCATACAAGTATTGAATCGTAAGATGTAATCCATTACAGTTTTTGTTTTTCCTCGATATAAAGTAGGTAGATGATCATAGGTAACTCTAGGGCCATTGTTGATGATAAAGTGATGGAGAAAAGCTTCTTCCATATCATGATAAGTGTTAATAGATCCAAATGGTATATGAGTATACCATTGTAAAGTGTCATCAGTAAGACTATGTCGAAAGGATTTAAGTAATAATAATTCATTAGAATAATAAGCCATAGCCATATGGTAATGTTTGAGATGAAATTAGGGGTTTCTAGTACCATCAAAACATGAAAAGGTAGGTATGATAAATTCCTTAGGAATGTTGAGTTAAGAATCTTCTTAGGAATAGGGTTGTCATGCAATGAATTGTTATTAATGGAAGCATAGTAGGCCTTGTTTTATAATGTGAGTGATTGAACATGATACAAGATATCCTATGAAGGAATAGTAAAGGATGACAATAATGTGTTAAGTAGTTGTAACTTGCCATTATGAGTAATCATAGGGATGTCGAGAGGAGATACATGAGAGGCCAATGATAAAGGCACACTAAGTGTAGGTTACTAAGCATAAATAGGTGATGAAGGACATGAAATGTCCATAGAAGTGGTAGGACTAGCATCAGAAACATCCCTAGGAGATGGAGTGTCAAATGGAGATGTGATGATAGGAGGAGACAAACTAATAGATGGAGATGGAGTGATAGGAGGAGATGAAGTGGTAGGAGGAGATGAACTAATAGATGGAGATGAGTCATGCATATTATTAGATACAACCTTAGAAGAAGATGAAAATGGAGCAGAGATTCAAAATCAGCGGTATGTAAAGTAGTAGCCCATGAATATCGGTGTTGTCAAAAATCGAGAGAGACTCATACATGAAAATGTCATTAAGTGTATCATCAATTAGATCATCAACATAGTGTGAAGGAGTATGTGATGGATCATAAGAAGCATTTTAAAAAATAGGAGAATCATGAGAGGAAGATATAGTAGTGGTTTGATTAGGAGGAGAAGTAATATGCACATATGTACTATCGTCAAGATCAAGCATGAAATCAATAAGAGAGTCATCAAGAATTTATTTGAAAATGTAAAAAGGAGGATCATGACTAATCTGTATAACAAGGTTGATAACCATAAAATATATCCGGATCTGAAATGATGCTAAAGGAATAATTTTCAAAGCTAGTAGGTATAATGCATTCATTATCTAAGAGGAGTTGTTGCATATGATCTAACATAGTAACATCACGATATAGAACTATAAGCTCAAATATAGTTTCCTCATCATAGATGGGATTGATACTAACATGAGGCATGATGAGCCAAGAAGGAGAAGATCTATCCTTATCCATTAGGGTTTTAGTGGATCCTAGGGAAAAATGTTCTAAGCTATGGATTCACCAAAATGATTCAATAAAATATGAAGTATTTTATTAAAATCGAAATGTACAACTATGATAAATGACACATAAATGAAATATAAATGCTAAGTAATTTATTTGATATTATAAATGAAATGAAATGATAAGGGAAAGGTATTTACCTAAATTAGAATAAAGCGTCACAACGAACCTCGAATAGTACAACGGAGGTAGATTTGATCGATTGGGGCACCTAGAGAGGGATAAGGCACCTGGTCTATGAAAAAACTTAGAATCTGATCCTAATATGGTTGTTAGGTATTTACAATAATTCTCCTTTGGTCAAGTGAGTGTCACACTTGGTCCGCTGATATCACCATATAATTGCAATGAAGAATTACTTGTAAAACCCCATTAAAAACATCAAACAATAAAAAAGAAAGATGCAAATGAAGGGGTTATACTATCCTCAACTTCCAAATAGATGGACTTATAATTAAGCATTGCACTACATCTTAGAGTCAATGTAGTTATGTGTTCTTAAGTGTGTAATAATGTGCTTAAGTTGACCTAGTGCCAATGATGCAAAGATAACAACCATTAGCTAGATAAAATGTAATATGTGTGGTATGGAAAAATAGAATCCCCTTCCCGTGTGCAAAGTGTGTGATGTAGAATAATCCCCAAATGCGGTCCCTTTCTCTATGTAAATAACTAGAGCTTGATAGAATATAGTCCACCCATAATGTAGTATATATGGTGTGCTTATATAGGGATATGTTGTTCAAATTTTGACACTAATGACCCAACATGCCGACTAGTGCCTTGGGAGATGAGAGGAAAAACCAAAAATACCAACCTCAAATGAAAAAAAAAAAACCAAGTGTGACAGGGACCAGGATGCTTAAAATATAGACCAGGGTGCCACAGTTCCCTAATCCCTTTCTAGATGCCCTAGTTAGATACTAGTCATGACTAATGAGTGAGTAATGACTGATAGGAATTCTTAAAACCCTGACCGAAACTATGCAAGTGAGTGATAAGTGTACAAGAAAAATAGTCAGAAATACCAACAAGACAAATGACTGGACTATGGAATGGGTCATCAGTGAATACTTTTCGTATGTAATATCCATATATAAAACAAAATACTTAGCAGTATAATAATAGTTGTAAGTGCGTGATTTTGTGACTACAAAAATTTGGTGAACCTGAATTGAACATCAAACCTCATGGCTCAAAACCTAGTGGCCCTAGGGTTTATTTTATATTTTGTTTTTATATTATAATTTATCATGATAAATCTTATGAATCATTATCAATATTTATATAGCTTGCCAAAATCTTCTAGTTCTCATATTACCCCCACTCTTTCTTGTGCCCAAGTCCATGATGATCTATTTTCTAATGATATTTTGACTATAAATGTCGACCATGCGCAACCCAAGTCCATACCGATGATGACACCCAATAATTTGGTCAGTTTTACAAGATAATCCCTCTAACATTGATATCTTATTATATGTTACATGAGAGTAACTTGAGAATGCTCCATCATCTAACTTATAAACAATTACTATCCCTACATCTATGGTACCCACATTCTCGAGGGAACCCAATATGCCAATACAGATTTTTTCTATGCCTATTCCCATAACCACTATTACTACTACACTTCCCATCTCTAATGATTCACATGCCTCTTAATCTAATACACAATCTCTTGAAACCCTTGTTCACACATTACAAGCTCAAATATTATAATTACAAAAAGGTATGTCTTCTTCTCTCCATGTTATGGACTCAACCCAATTCTTACATAATCCACTAGCTCTTGTGGCGGCCCTTTACCCTTTGCATCTCACTTTTGTTTCACATAATATTCATATATATGATGGCAAAGGTGATCCCACAGAACATATTAAATCATTTCATGTGGCTTGTATTGATTATGCCTCTTATGACATATTGATTACTAATTTATTCCCTATTATTCTTAAGGACTTTGCATTACAATGGTTCTATGATCTCCCTAGATTGGAAAATTAATTTTTAGCCCACTTTGATATAAAAATTGGAAATAAGGTTTGCTATGTACAAATGTCCAAGATATGCCAAGGATATGATGAACATCCAATGATTATGTATTGCATTATCAGACCATGTTTACCAAGATGATAGTGAATTGCAAGATCTCTTTAAATAAATCCTACTTTCTCCTTTTCAAGAATAAGTCATATTTGAAAAATTTAGATCATTTGACCATCTATGAAGTACAATTAATAATCTCAAGTATGTTGTTAACACTTTTAATCCATCTAATGCTAAAGCTCAAAGAAAATTTACATTTAAGGGAAAGAATAATGATGTTAAGGCTCCTCCAATAGAAACTATCAATGTTATTAATCAACCTACTAAGCTACAATTAAAAAATTCTCAATGTCAGTTTACACATTTACCATGTCCTCCTATTTTTTTCGTAAAAAAATTACTTGAGTGCAATCTTGTGTCTCTCCCTCCACTATTTAAGGTTAACACGCGCAACCTTAAAAGTAAGAGTTTTGATGTCAAATCCTATTGGATTATCACCGATGTATTGGTCATGCCACAAAAAATGCATCAATATTTTTCATGTTATCTACAATCTTATTGAATCTAATGTCATTGAATGGGATGATACCACTAAATATTCCAAGCCACCAACATCAATTCTAAATTTAATATCTTAAATGATCCACTCCCTAAGCATACAAATGATAAATATAATTATGAATTTCATAAGATCATCATGCAATACCACCACTTTGCCATCCTATGATAATCCCGTAGATGCTATAATTGGTATTATTACTCGTACAACTCATTTTACACCAAGCACCACTTTAAATTAATTTGATATAGATGAAACATTTATTTTTGATACATTATCTATTGCTATCTCTATTCATCAAGTACATATACATGGTGTATTGGATGATCCACACAACAAATATAATGTATGTTATTTTTCATTCCTTCAATATCTTGATGTATCTACTTAGAACCTTGCATTCAAATCTAATCCTTGCTACCATCGCATCACACTACCTACTCTTGTTGGTCCTATTACCACACCCATTTTATTCTTGGTCATTAGTTATCTTAGCTCTAGTATCTTATGCCTCAGTCTTCCTTGGTTCCATGCTTTTAAATTTATATTGTCGATAATTCAAAATTTATCAAGTTAATTCACAACCAACATATTGTTATTGTTTGAGCTTGGAATTGTACCCTTATAGAGATCATGGAAGAATTTTGGGTTAACATGGGATTATCTCCAAGTGTGGGACTATGTAGCTTGAGACAAATCCTTGGATAAGGCTGAATTCATATACCTATCTAACCTAATGATAACCCTACCTCTAAGATAACCTACACTAACACATCCAAAGAACCATGGTTAGAGAGAGAGAGAGAGAGTAAAACCTAAGCTAAAAGGGATAGTGATAGCACTAGAAATAAATGGGTGATAACTCTCTAAAAGGGGAATGAAGGGAAGAAAATGTAGGAGAGAGGGAAGACACACGTGCCATAGACCCAAATCCACACAAACTAACCGATTAAACCAAACATAAAATTTATAAAATGTTAAATCTAAATATGTAACAATGCAAATATAGATATGTAATAAAGTACATATTTGACACAAGAAAGTAAGCTAATAAATTTGAAACCCTAAGTGCAAGAGAGAGGGTAAGATACTTAGTTGATTCACAATAAATCCAAAGTTGTGTCAAGTTTGAAAATTGATGAAATAGGAAGGCAGACTGTCGCAACCGAGCCCAAAAATTATGTGAGCACTTGAAATGCTAGGACTAGGGTGTTTAGATAGGGTCAAGGTCACCACAAAACTCCTCTGGGAACCTATGAATGCTCGAAACTCAAAACTCAATTTCAAAGGGTCACGATATGTTCACCGTCCTTCGCTTCTTGTTGTTAATATGTCACACCAAGTTCACCATTGTTGATGATAACCTGCAATAAATATTTCACTGTAAAATCATAAAAGTGCATCAAATCCAAAAAAGAAATAAATGAAAATGAGGGCTCGATGTTGTCAACTTTCAAATGAGTGAAATTATGACTAAGATTTTCACTACATTTTAGACCCAATATAGTTCTAGGTTTGTGTTTGTGTGTGCATAATTGTGCCCTAGGTGGCTCTTGTGTGTGCCACACTTGATAATAATCAAATAGCTAGATGTAGAAGATGTAAGTAGATGTGTGCATGGAAAAGAATAAAATTTCCCTTTATGAAGTGTATACGAGAAGAATGTAGTCCTTTCCTTTGAATGGATGCTTGAATTCTCTTGAATAGCCTTTGGATGTAACCTTAGGTGATGATAGCTAATGCTTAGTACTTGGTCTTATATCATGGTAACATAACTTTATATTTATATCATTCCCTTGCTTGAATTTCATAATTAACCCCAAAAAGTTCAACTACAAAAATGTAAGATGCCTAAATTGATAGAAAGGACCCAAAATAAGTGAGCAAAGTACAAATAGGTTAGGGGTGCCTAGAGGGGCTGGGGGTATCTGAACTGGTGTCCTGGCTGATTGCTATTGTCCAGACTTAGAAAAAATAAAGGGTTGAAGTTCAAATTATGAAGAAAGGTGTAAGACCAAAAGTGGGAACACAAATCAAGAAAATGGTGAAAGACATGGGTCAATTAGTAATTTTCTTGCTTGGGACTCATATGAATAGTAATATGTGATCAGGACTAGATAGATACCCAAAGTGTGTGATTTTGTGTCTTCATTTGCCACCAAATTTATGTTGTTGAGTGAGTTATCGATACCATAAAGTACATAAGATATGTGTACCTGATAACCATGTAGATTGATGGTAAAAGCATGCGGAGAGACAAGGAAAAACATGGAGTGATAAAAATGTGGAGTGTGGAAACTAGAGAGGAGAAAGTGAAAAATTGATGATGAATGATGACCTTAGGGTGGAAATGCATGTGTAGATGTTACCTTTGTACCTATTATTGACATCAATGTTGATGTGATTAGTGTTGTTGATATTGTTGATGTTAGATGATGTTGAATACAACTTCATATAAGGATGGACTTGCAAAAGAGAAGAATGAACAAGTATTCAAATACACATGTTTATAAGTAAAAAGTATGTAAAATGAGAAAGTGTGAAAAGGAACATGTGTAACTAATCCATGATGAGAAAAGAGTGTATAAATGATCTTGAAGATGATGTAGAAGAATGAGTTTGTTAGGTGATCTCACGCCGCCAGACCGACAATTATTTTTTTAGGCAATATCACACTAAGAACTAGAAAAAGTGTAGGGAGAAAATTCCAATGTCATCGTCCAACCTCAGTAACTTCTTCTTGAAATCTAGAACACCACTACGATGGTATGTAAAAAATTTGATCTGTTCAACCAATTCGATCGAATGAGAAAGTATAAAATGATTTGTAGAGTATGTATACTTGATTGCTAAGGACCGTATGCCTTGTAAAAATGCTATGTGAAGTGTCAGACTACAATGTATTGAATAATTCTGTTTAAATCCCCTTGGTCACATGCATCCGTGAAGGGTCGGGGGCATGTAGACGCTATTGTCCGGGTCCTGACGCTAGTTTCTTATCTATGCTAAGGACCCAAGTCAAGATATGGGCCATTGTTGTGATTGATGACTATGTTGTACCAGTACTAAACTATGATGTGTGATTATTGTAGACTATTTTATGGGGTGGTTGATTCACCAAAATGATTCCCCCTTGTTTGGGGTACTTATGATGTCACTAAGGAGAATTCGACCCAAAGGAGGATTGAATGCTATGCAGAAACTGATGCCTTGCAGGGGGAGGGAGTGTTCTTGGTAGAAACCAAGGCACCCAAAAATAAAGTAGCTAGGAGACAAATATTAGTACAAACAAGGAAAAACATGCATGCAAAAGATAATATGTAAGCTAAGAAGACAATGTGTAAGCTAAGACGCAAGAAGAAAATGTAGACCACAAAAAGTAGGCTAAAAACATGAGACACCACTCATGATGTTGCAAGAAAATCAAGGATGAGATATCTAAAATTAGACAATGTGCACACAATACAAAGGGGAAATCCTGCAAATAGTGGCATACAATAGTAGAAATGTAATAGAAAAACATGGTAGCAAATAGACTTGCAAAGAAAATGTTGCACATGAAGCACTGCTTAGCATGTTAGAAAGATAATATCTATGTCAAGGCATGTATAAAAAAGTACAATAACGTGCTATGAAAAATGAAACAATAATACATGTAGTGTACAAAAGTGGATGCCCATAGGAGCTGCTGTGGGACAGGTAATAGGTAATGTGACAAAAATCCATGTTGTGTGTGTGGATCTATTGAATATGCTATCACAACTAGAAAGAAAGTGAATGTGCATGTGTATATAATAAAGATAATGACATACAAAATATCTAACTAGCATGTGTAATAAAGTGTACATGTAAGCATAAGAGAATAAGTGAAAATGTGAACAAGATATGTAGTATGTCATGTGGATGAGATGAAATGGAAGGTAGAATATATGATAAAAGACACTTTCCCCCGAGTGGATGTGGATGAGTATGTGTCTGATGAGATTCATTTATATATTCCCCCTCGCAGTAGTAAAAAATGAACCATATAGAAAGAGTGCATCATTGGGAATACGTTTAAATGTGTGCTAGAAATATGTGATTGATTAAGCGTAGAGCATAATGAGTGTGTGAGTGATTGTGGTGGGGTTTATTTTATATTGAAACCCTCAACAGCTTGAGTATGAACTACGGAACTAGAGCGTGTCATAGGAAATGAGTGCATTGCATAAAAGGAGATGCGAGAAAGATATAACATGAATTTGCAATGTGGATAGTGTGTATAACATGTGAGAGATGCTACGATAAAGAGGTGTGAATAACACATGACGTGTAAAGAGTGTAGTGTGTAGTGTCTGAGGTTCATGTGTATAGTATGCCCTCAATAGTCAAGTGTGAACTGTAGAAAAAGAGTGCGTCATCAGCTAATGATGATACAAGTGTATCATGTGGTTTATATTAATGCGTAGGAGATATTATACATTAAGCACAGAGTGTCTAGTGCATGGGATGATAGAGACATTTGATAGCAATTCAAAGGGGGAGAAGCTATGATGCCCCTCAAGTATGTAAGTGATGGAGATCTAGTCAATGACACTAAGTGGATCAATATAATGAGTAGTTTGTTTGACAAAAGTGATTGTACCAAGAGGAGATTGGGGAGTGAACTCACATAGTCATGGGCTTATTTGATGACACTATGGAAGACTTGAGTGGAGGAAAGGTTGAACTGATATTTATAGGAGGTTACTTAGATTGAGTTGGAAATATTGTAGATGATTTAGTAGGAGGAGGTGATGGAGAATGAACCTTGAGAGGTGATTACTTAATTTGACTTGGTAATGTTGCAAATAACTTGAGTGGAGGAGTGGGACCATCCTTAAGAGGAGGTTGAGTGGATTGAATAGGTGACACTTGACTGACCAAAGAAGGGACATTATAAGTAATAACATGATGTTCATTAGAAATAGATGAAGCAAAATTAGGATCCCATTTTGATGTATCATTTGTAGATGACATGCAATAGAATGTTGTGAAGCGAATGAGATAAAGAAAAAAATTATGGGATTTATTTTTAAATTTCCCAAACTAACTTTTTGTCTTCAATGATTTAAATGCACAACATTTAAATCTAGAAAAAATGTAAAATTCACTTCACAAAAAACCAATAAATAAACTAGATGCATAAATATGGGTCAATTAGATATACCCGATCGCCCAAAATTTCCTCTTTCAAGTCTCAGATACGAAGTATAAGAGTGATACCTTCCTAGGCATTGATTTATAAGCAATGTCTTCTAAGTTTCTACCTAGAATTTAGTCAATCAAATTCCATCTGACATCTTACACCATTGATTAGAACTTAGTGAACTTGAAAGTGTAATTCACAACTTACACTACTTCGGAAAAAGTTTAAGATTCATACTTGCATGCTTAGTTTCATGATGACACATGTGTCAAAAGAAACTTATTCCTTCACCATATCACTTTATTCAGCTTATCATGAATGAATCGGTTGGTTGAGTTAAAATAAGTTACTTGTTATACACAAGGTATAAAACATGTTCATCTTGTGCGAAGAAACAAATTTGTATAGGAGAGAAAATTATTACGCAATGAATTTCATCATTACGTAAAAAATTTATTCCCCATAGACAACTTAAATTGGTACCGAGGTGACTCAATCATACTAGAAAAACAACTTTCCTAACTTTAGTGAAACATAATTATTTTCTAGCTACGATACTCGTAATAAATGTACCTCAAAGGGACAACTTAGGATATCTGCTAGATAGTAGTATTCACACAATGACTTGCATCATTAAATGAATGCTACTTTATAAAATCCATCCAAAGTTAGCCTACCAATTTCTAGTTATTAGGAACATCGTAACCCATGGCCTAATTAATTATAAAAAAGTAGTTTACAAATGGTTTCCCTTATATCACAATGATATATTTATCGCATCTAATTACGTCCTTATGGTTCATAACTTAGTTTCTGCAATAGGATATATTTACTTTCATGAGTTATTTATTTACATCCATTATGCATCTTAAATGTAATTTAAGATAGTTTTCTGTGTTATTGTCATAGTTCATAATTTTTTATTATGACATTGTCGTATTATTCCATAAAGTACACATTTTATTGAACTTGCTAATCATAATAGTTTATCAACATTCATGGTTGTAATTGTTCCAATGTATATATATATATATATATCATAATTAATCCTCAAATAATTAATATGATAATTCTTAGTACACAAGAACCATATAAAATTAATCACACATTTGTCACATAATGTTGAAACCAATAAGTAGAACAATATAATTTACAACAATTATTGAACCACTTTATAAACATTATCACAATAATAATTACAAGTACAATATTCTTTCTGATAAAGTACAATAACTGATTGGGCTAAATTGCCTTTCTTTAAAATAGGAAAATGAAGCATATGTTCACTTTTACAATCATGCCATGCATTTAAATACAACTTAAACATCATAATCAAACATTTTTAAATAAGACTTAGTCTTTATAAATCATCCACTAGAGAATGAATTAATTTCCGCCATCTATAAAAATGTTAAAAATCGGTCAGTTCAAAAATAATTGGCATGACAAGTTATCCTTCTCATCTTTACAGGTTATATCACTAAAATAACTCAATGAATAAACTCCAATAATACATGATCAATCATCATCATATCATAAAAATAAATCTATTTAGTATACTTTGTTTCATACATTAAACTACTCCAACATTCGTTATTAACTAATGTTCAAAACATATAATTGGCTAGGGAAAAATACTAGTTTTAGAGATAGAAATCATAACATTAAATTTCCAACTCATAATCTCTAATATTCCCTAATTGTCCTAGTCTATCAATTTTTTTCAGAACCATAATTTTTGCAATGCCACTAATGATAACACCTTAAATAGAAAATGGACATCACATTCTAATTAGTACAAACAATAGAAGTTTTTTAAAGCGTACAACATTCATAGAATAAAATAGATCTATCTTATTCATTGATTCCTTTTAATCCCAGAATAGCATTTCCATATTTTGAAACCTTCGGTATTCATTTATCCCAATCAAACAAGAGAGGTAATTATTACTCACTCATCATATGATATAGGGTATTCAAAATATCCTAAGGGATAGTAAAGGAAAAACTTAATATAATAAAACTTACCTTAACATATGCAATACGTACAGTAAATTTTCTTAAACTTGTCAAATGACCATTTAAAACTTAGAACCAATGAATCACCCATTGATTTGTGTAAGTATTGGAAAAATAACAAAAGAAATTAAGCATTGATAGTATCATCAATTTTGATGCTCCATACATGAGATATTTTCTCCACAGTTTTCCATATCTACTTGACCATAAGAGGACTAAATAGGAAGCTATAAAAAGTGAAGCTACAATATTCACTCAATATAACACACATGTATATTAAAACATGATAAATTAATTTTCTTTTGTCCAAGTCTACCTACATTCCTTCGGCACAGTTTCAGGGATAAAAGTACCATTTTACAAACCAAATAAAAAAGGATTTGGCCATTGCAAAGGTCACCTGGGTGTTCATCGAATTACCTAGTTTTACCTAGTCAAATTAATACTATTAACATAAAATAAAAAGTTCAACTCAAACATACAAAGCTCAAAAATGGGATGGAGTTGACTGTAGATTCTTATCCACATAAGGACTTAAGTGTATAAAACAAAAAAACCAAAAACCCGTATGGGTTATAATTGTGTTTTTACACTATTCACACTTCTAGTTTGTAAGTTAAGTTGATTGTAATCAGGCCAAATAAAAATTAATATAGACTAACAGACCCGAATAGCTCACAAAACCACATACAGACTAAAACTTAATGGGTTGTTACTCAACCATCAAGAAATTTAAAACACGAGAAACTTATTCATTCTCCTGAAAACCATAGAGGTTGATTTAATAAAATTAATGCATTCTAATACCCTAGTCCAGTTTCCTTCTAATACACATAGTCTAACTACCAACAAATGAATTCGTTAATCCCAATCACTCTCGCAACTAATAACGACCGCACAACTGGGAGGGAGTTGACATCAAATGGTCGAAGACCATTTTACATTTCAACTTTAGTTTTATCATGGTCAACACAATGGCCTATTGAAAATTTAATACAACACATTAACCATACCTCGGGTGGTGATGCATTATGTCTTAACTCATTTGCCTATGATCTCGAGTGGGTGCTCCATCGAGCTACCACCATTTACAATTTAAAATTGACCCCTTTTAATAAAAAAAGGTCCTTAATATGGTCAATGAACATTGTAGTGAATTAAAATTAGGTATGGTTGGTAGACCATTCTTTTATAAATATAACCGTATGAATTATTTTCTTTTTTAAACATAATTAGATTTCATTGTCAACCAGACAAAAATATTATTCACCCATCCATATGGTCGAAGACCATGTATTTCTTTTAAAATAGAAAATGGATTTATGTCCATTACACATTCATAACCCAAATTAAATATGGACTTGGTTATTATTTATTTACAAAATGATCAAGCATTAAATAGAAAAATAGTGACTTATCCTTACCAAAGTCGTTCTTACCAGCTCTAATTATTAAGGATTCATCATTTTTGCATAAACAATTGTAATGTTGTGACTATAAATGAGAAAATTTTGCTCAAAAGGATTTTATATTGTAATAGTAAATACAACCCCGTATTGAACCAAAATATTATCAACACAAAAAGAAATGCAACCAAGTATGTTAAATCAACATTGAAGTTATATTAAGTTCACCGCTTACAATATCCATTGTTAACGAAATTAATTAAGATTATAACAACCATAACCAAAGTTATATTCCAAGAAATATGTAGAAGTGTAACAAAATCATACCTATATTCAAGAAAAGGTAATTATTATTTAACTCCAAGGTTTTCTAAAAAATTATGGTATTCGGAAGCTTGCGGAACATGATGGCAAGTGCCAATATGCTATTGTGCTAACGGGAAGCATATTGAAACGGTCACCATGTGCATGAGCTACCCGATATTGGATCTTGTTTATGACTCAACAAAATGAAAAACTAGGGGTGTGACATACTTCCCCCCTTTAAGAATCATCATCCTGATGATTAATGCTAACCATTTACATATTTAAATCAAAATCAGATAAAATATACTTATTTCATCATCAAAAATTTCAATAAAGTATAAATGAAACTTATAAAATTAAAGTTTTTAGGGATTTTAAATTAAAGTTAGTTGGTCAGAACCACCAATTTTAATCAAGTTCTTGCCAAACAACAAGAATTATGAAATTTTTCAGTCATTCAAACGTTAATAAATAACAAGAGAATAATATATGATAACAATTTTTTATGTTTTTATCAATGAAATAGGTGTAGAAAAAAATTTTTTTAATTTCATCTAAATTCTCCTAGGTTGCACTTTTTTAGAAATTGGTCCCATTAGACCTTGCACTGAGTTATTTCCTTGTTTCGCAAGTACAACCTATAAATTTCCAACACTCTTATGGGTTCAACCATGATGATTCCTAGATTCTTGAACATGTAAGGAGTTCTAATTAAGCACATGCGATAAATAAGATACATACTTTTAAGCAAAGAGATATGAAAAACATCATACATCTTGGAAAATGTGTGAGGAAATGCTAGACAATATGCCACAGGGCTGACTAATTTAATTGTTTCAAAGGGTCTAACAAAGTAAGGTGACAACATGGCTAATTTTCCAAATGAAATTAAACTTTTCTTAGGATTGAACCGTAAGAAAACTTTGTCTCCTTGTTTAAATTTTCTAGTCCACTCTCTTTAAATCAAAGGTAACTCTTCTTCCTGTTAGCAACTTATTTTAAGCGCTCATGAATGATCTTAGCCTGTTGTTCCATTTTAGTCAAAATTTCAGGTCCTATTACTTCCATATCTTCCACACTATCCCAACTGATAGGTTTTCTACACTTTCTTCCATACAATGCCTCAAAAGGAGCCATTTTCAGTGAGGAGTGATAAGTGTTATTGTAAGAAAAATCAACCAGTGGAAGGTATTCTTCCCACTTGCTTGTACTTTGATCCAATCGACATCCTGAGAATGTCCTCCATAATCTAATTTACCCTTTTAGTTTGCCCATCTATTTTCTGGATGGTAAGCCAAAATAAAATTTAGCTTTGTCCTTAAGGATGAATTTAAAGTTTTCCAAATAAAAAGTCATCCTAGGATCCCGATATGAAATTATTAATTTAGGTACTCCATGTAATATGAAAATTTCATGCACAAACCTTTTTGCAAGCACAAGTGAATCATCTTTCAAATTCCTTGGTATAAAGTGAGCTACCTTAGTTATTTTATCAACTACAACCAAGATTACATCGTGTTTATTTTTGACATAGGTAGTCCTTATACAAAGTCCATGTTGATTACCTACCACTTAACTATGGAATGTTGTGAGGGTACTATAGACCTCTTGGATACATGTGTTCATCCTTGACACACTCGACACTCCAAACAATGAGAAACATAGTTTACTATGTCATTTTTCTTCCCTTTCCAAAAATATTGATGTTTTACATCAGAACATTTTTGTCATTCTCGGGATGTCCGTATAGGGAGCATCGTGAAATTATTTTATCACTTTAGTCTTTAATTCATTTTCTACAAGTACATAAACTCAATTTTCATACTTTAGGAATCCTTTGTATCTTTTATCATTTTAATTTGGTAGTAAACGTTGTTTTAACATGCTGATAATAAGAATTAGCTAGCATTTCTTTCTTTACATCATCTTTGAATTGAGTTCTCAAAGTGAAAAGAGAAGAAATGTGCTTCCTATGACTTAATGCATCTACCACTCTATTTTATTTACCTTTTATATATATATCTAATATCAAAGTCATACTGAGATAAAAACTCTAACCATCTTCGCTGCCTTGCATTTAAGTTAGGCTGAGTGAAGATGTATTTCAGCCTGAGATGATCTATTTTTAGTTCAAAGGGCTTTCCCAAAAGGTAGTGTCTCCATACTTGCAAATCATGTACAATGGCAGCAAGCTCCAAGTCATGGGGAGCATAATTTAGCTCATGTAATTTGATTTTCTTGCTCTCATACGTAATCACATGGTCATTTTGCAACAAGATACCTCCCAAACCTTCACCGGAGGCATCTACCACCACTTTGAAGTTTCCATTTGAATCTTGAAGATGATGAAATGGCTCTATGCTACCAAACCCCAAGGTATGTTATTCCTAATCAAATGATTCTTACTATGGGATATAAAGGATGTGGTCACTGCAATGAACAGTGGTATACTAGAATCCCTTCTAATACCTCATTGTATAGAAGGTAAGTCTCTGGTGTGTAACTATTTGAATCTCAACCCACAGAGGTCAAAGATACCTCTTCTCAATGTGAAGATAGTTTGTCTAAAAAATTCACGTAAGAAAAAAGTAAGCAAGGAAAAAAATTCCTACGTAAAATCCTTACGGAAATAAAAATTCCAAGTCCTATAGCGAAAACCTCTTAAAGATAATTAGCCCATGGACAAGATAATTAGCCCACCTAAAGATGAGAATCTCTTTGAGCTACATTTAGTAGAAGAGGATCTTGATATCCCCCGATTGTACACGTATGGAAGATGAGTCTAAGTTACTGGAAGAGGAGACAATAGATGTCAACATTGACATGAAGGAGTTACACATAATAGTTAGGTTGGGAGCTTCTCTCTCAGCTCAAGAACAAAAAACTTTTACATGGATTTTAAGAGAATTTACAGATATCTTTGCTTGGCCTTACACAAACATACAAAGGCTTGATCCTACATTAGTGGCACACAATCTTGTTGTACACCCAGACATAAACAACATAAAATAAAAGATCTAAAAGATGCATCCTCACATCACCTTGTTGGTTAAAGCAGAGCTAGAAATATTATTAGAAGTAGGATTCATTAGGCCTATTAACTATTCAAAGTGGATTTCCAATGTAGTCCCAATTCAAAAGAAACCTGTTGGTATCATAGTATGTACCGATTTCTGAGATATTAATAAAGCTTGTCCTAAGGACGAATTTCCTCTTCCCAACATTGACATGATTGTCAATTTGATAGCTGGTTATGAGATGCTATCACTCATGGATGGATTTTTTGGATATAAATAGATAAATATTATTGAGGAAGCCTAACATAAGAAAAATTTTACCACCCCATAGGGAAATTATGTTATCAATTCATGCCCTTCGCCTCAAAAATGCAGTGTGCTACCTATTAATAGAAATGACCTTTATTATCTATGACATGATCATGACATCATGAAAGATTTTGTGGATGAGATATTGGTAGAATCCAGGATCGAGGAAGTACATCCAGAAATTTTGTGATGCATATTTCAGCATCTAAGGGATTACAAGGTTTGACTAAACCCAAAGAAGTGTGTCTTCAGTGTGTTATCTAGAAAATTACTAGGATTAATTGTTCCATGGAGAGGAATAGAAGTAGATCCTACAAAGGTTGCTGCTACAAAAATTCCTCCTTCGATGAATATTAGACAACTACAAAGCTTACAAGGAAAGATCCAAGTAATTAGAAGGTTCATCTCTCAGCTTGCAGATAAGTGTCACACCTTTACACATCTACTTAAGAAAGATGCCGCTTTTCACTAAGGACCGTAGAAATATCAAGCATTTGCTTTTCTCAAAGACTATTTGGCTAAACCCCCTATTTTAATTCTACCCATGATAGGTGAGCCATTGTTACTCTACATTTCTTCCATGCACTTTGCAATTGGGGATTTATTGGCCTCGTATTGATAAGAGGAGAAAAAGAAAAATCCACGTACTACTTAAGCCGAACATTTATAGATTATGAGTTGAACTATTCAAAGATAGAAAAGGCTTGCTTGGCCGTGTAGTGCCATATTTTTTTTTGTTGCTAAAAGTAAGCACAACTAAATATTTTAAATTTAATGTATATTGCATAACTATATTGTGCAGATTTCTAAACAAAACAACACCTTCCAACAAGAGACATTGAAATAAAAAGTTCATGGTTTCATTATGATCTCAAATGATAATATTACAAGATTTTTGCAACAATAAAGTAAAACTTTCTTAGTGATGGCTAATGTTTTCAAGAAGCAATAAGTACAAAAATGGGTATTTACAAGAGTGTGAAACTTCACAAAGCCACACTTATTTACAAAATGAAGGTAATGCCCTCAAAATATGAGGATGACCAAGATGGCAAGAGGCTCCAACTATCTCCAACTTGAGTGTTCTTCCAAGGATGCTGAAATAAGAGACAAGGCTTGTTTACCACCCAACCAATAGGCATCATCACATGCCTTTCCATGGTTGGAAGCCATGCTAGCCTCCCCCAAGCCCATGGGAGAGAGGAACAAACTTCCACAATGTGCACAAGTATAATGGGGATAAACACACAACAAGAAAAACATAAGACCATTTAACCACTTAGACCTACTACACATGAAAACAACAACATGAGGATAACAAGGTCAACCTCACAAGGGGGAAGAGAAGAAGTAGGATGCCCAAATCAAAGGTGTCCAACCATAGGAGCACCAACAAAACATGTTTACAAAACTCCTTATACCTCCTAATCATTTATCCTCCTTATTCCTCCTTTATGTCAAAGAAATCCTTCTTGGGAGGATTTTCAAACCCAAAAGGGTTTCCTCACCAAGAATGGGGAAAGGTTCAAGCCATATGGACCTTTCTCCCACCTCAAACCATATGAGGGGATGAGAAGGGACCTTCATGGCTTGACCAACAACCATGAGGTTTGAGAGGGAAATCCCTCTCTCTTCCCCTACATTCTCCAAAAACCATCAATCCAAATGATGGTGGAGAGAAAACAAAGAAAACAACAAGAACAAGACATTCACCATACAACTTCACAACACATCATTTCACACACACCATTCCATTGATCAAGCATAGTTAACAAGATAAGAAAAACTAAGAAGAAAAAGGTTAAGTATCCTACCTCTACAATGCTTTCCAAGACTCTAAGCTTTTCCCTTTGTCCAAGCTCACCTCCAAGCTCCCAAAATTCTCCAAGTGCTCCCAAAAAAATGAACCAAGAAGACCCCTTCCTTCCACATGAGGAAGAATAAAAAGAGGAACCCAAAAGTTTCCTCACCAATGGGAAGGTGACAAGTGTCACCCCCTCTCCTCTCAAGAGTCAAAGATTCCAACAACCAAATAAGTAAGAGTAAACTCACCTTTTATCCCTTATCACCCAAAATACTAAAAACTAAAATAAAACAAAGTGGAGCAACTTTTAACAAAAACACACAAACCAACCATCTTACATGGATGGTGACTAAGGAGGGAAAAATGGGAGGGAAACTCCCTCCAAACCTTGGAAATAAGCCCCCTACCTATTAGGTAGGGTCTAAGGGCCCATTTTCATGCTAAGGGAACTCCCAAACTCAAAAGGGGTCCCTAAAAATGCCCAAAATAACCCAATTTCGGGTTTGGCATGCTTGGGCACAAGGGTAGAGGGTGTGGGGTCCACCCAATGTTCACATGTGGTCCCCAATCCCTTCTGCCAACACACACACACTTTCCTAAAAACAACACTTAAATTAAGATGAGATCATTAAACCCCTAAGCTATTTTACTTAATAAAACACACCCTAAACATAATTAATTTTACAAGACATAATTACATTACAATTTAGGGTTCACCCATGGTGCCCAATAAAATACACCTATTCTAAGGCCTCAAAATTTAGCATGGTTAGGAATCAGCCCATGGGCTGCTCGTGCACAATTGCGTAGCTGCCCGAAACCCATGCTCTCCTATACCACACACTGCACACTACATTGCACACATTAACCGCATCTCATCCAATATAATAAACATCATTTATGCATCACAAATTCAATCAAACTTACTCAATCTAATGCTAGGGGCATCCAATTTTCTTTATTTCTTTACATTTAGTTTTGGGAAAACTTCTTACAAAAATTCTAAAACATTCATCTAACTTTTGAAAATTTGAAAATAGTAAGATATGTTAGTCAGAAAAACTCAAAACATTCACATACGTTTCATAGAAAACTCCAAAATAATAGAACATTGTCTCAAGATAATACCAAAAACAACGAAAAATGTTTCAAAATTGTCCCACAAAAACAAATTAGTAGTTTGCTTACTTTTTATTTGTTGTTTTGTATAGTTTGATTGATTGCTTTCTCGTATTGTGTGCTTTAAATTGGGTTCATTTTCTTACTTAGATTAAGTGTTACTTTAATCTATTGTGCATTACATTGAGTTCATTTTATCTTACATACTTGTAGATAGTTGTGTTGCTTTGATTAATTTGTGCTTATTGTTTACTTGTGTAGTTTGTTGTCATCTCATCATCATGTCATATTTCATCACATCTATACATCATATATGAATAAAGGAAAAGATACATAATCATGAACATGAAAATTAAACATGTATGCTAAACAAAAAGCATATATTATTTCCAATAAGGGAAAGAGGGAGAACCTTCTCACCCCCTCAAACATAGACCATAATAAAAATGTGGATTAAACATGCCATCTCATACAAAAATGTGTTAGGTAAAACACAAAGTATCCCATCAACATGAAAAGTGATATAATCGATGCTATATCATGATATAACAACATGTGATACAAACATTAAAAACAATAAACATAAATATTAAACATGATATCTAATAAATAAAATGTGATACATCGGTAATCCATTGAATAATCATAAATATGTAGATATCAAATGTCCATGTACAAACTCAATGTGTTTCAACACATATCGATACAAAAACCATTATGGGTAGGGGTAAAAATGTTCCTTCATCATAAGGCATAATAAAAATAGCATATAGCTTACATCTATACAAAAATGTGCCTTCATCATGAGGCATGAAAAAAACAATACATATACATCCCTAAAAAATTATGCCTTCATATCAAGGCGATACACCAAAAATGTACATCAAGTACATCAATAAGAGAGTCAATCATGACTCTCACCCTCTCCAGGACTTCCTAGCTCGTGTCACTTGCTAGGTGGGGGCATCCGGTGTGATGGATGTGCGTAAGGTGCTCCACCATGCCGAGTTAACCTAAACTATTCTCAAGCCTATTGTGTTGAAGGACCCCGTAGTGATCATGCTGGTCATGATGGCCTATGTGATTTGAACCATGATAAACTACCGACTATCCGAATATAATCTGAATATCTCTCTTTCTGGGACAGCCACATGATACTACATCCTAAAGTAAGTGGCATCACTAGCCAAGGAGGCACTTTGACCAATCAAAATATATATACTTGAGGAGGTAACTACCTTCCGTAGTGTATAATTGCTTGCTCTCACACTCACTATCTCTACCTACAGCTGGGATCTATCTAATAAATCATGATATCTCTTAGTATGTAGCCATGATCTCTCTAGTCACCGATCCCGCTCTATCCTAAGCTGATCTCACTCTAGAGTAATATGATCTCTCTCTAGAGCAATATGATCTCTCTCAACCGTCATATGAAGTCAGTAGGCCTATAACATGTTGTAATTATTGCTGCAAGGTAGCCACCTACCCACCACCATGTATATCCTCATTTATAGCCTCTCTACCCCCACCATCTCCTCCACCTTTTGGTGGATTATGTGCTGGAATCAGATTAGAAGGTGATGGAGGTGCCTATAATAGTGCCCATAATGGAACCTGAAGGGGCATCCATGGTGCCAGTAGTTGTGGCTGAACCTCTACCTTGTGCTACACAACCACTTGCCATCTTTGGACCATTACCTGCTAAACCTATGACCCTATGTGGGGATATTCCTTAGCTTGTGCTTAAGGATCTGGACCCTGTACTCTACGTTGTTATGTCTAACACTACTTGTTGAATCATCAATCACCGAGGAAACAATATAGTATACCATCCTTGATAATTTGGGGTCCTACTGATCTACTATATGTGCTTGTTGCACCCAAGGATGTGGGACCACCTATAGAAAATCAAAAGTGCGAACTCATCCTAGCCTAAACTTTGGCCCCATGTGAAAGGTATCTCTTAACTCAGAACATACCATATCACATCATTAGGAATCCTCCTCGAATGAGACCGAATTGAAGTTGGACCCTTTTCACTCTATGCCACCTAAGGATATAACTCCTAGTCCTAAGAATAAAATGGTCAATAGCCATAGAGCTTAAATTTTCTACATCCTAAGGCCATTGATATAACCTATATAGCCACCATGTAATCATATGAGGTTGTAGCTCATCTAGATCCCACTTGTAATAGGGTGTGTCTCCCATGTTCCTATGAATATCATCTCCATTTGGAACCGAACCCATTATAGATGGCTCACCGAGGCCCGGCTCATAATACTCTTCTGGGGCATCCTATGGTGATATATTCCCATGCCCATATCTATAGTAAAGTAGTAAAACCCACATTATTCTAAATGTAGTAGGCTATAAAGTGAATATATACATATAAATGAGCCAAGATATACATTGCCCCCAGTAATAAACCTCTCCATGGAGAAGGTCATGTATCACTCTAATAAGGTCCAAAGTAAACGGAGCACCAGTCTTGTTAGGGAGTAATAAGCCCTTGGAAAGAGCTATCGAAATACAAGAACCCATACTAACTAATGATATGACATGCACTGTAATGTTAATGGTCATACCCCAACGAGGTATGTCTACCACTCCAAACATCTCAGCTACACTCTACCAAATACGGTCTTGGTGGCCATCATAAGTAATTAGCCGACCCCGGATGGGTACTCACGTAGAATCCGCCACACATCCTCCAAAGTAATACTCATCTCACCTAACGAAAGGTGAAATGTCTAACTCTCACTGTGCCATCTCTCAGTTAAGGTTGTGAGTAGGCTATGATATAATGTAATTTGTGCCATGTGGCCCATGTGTGATAAACTAGCCACCTCTAGTGTAATCTCAAAATAAATTTGGTCATGTCATCTAAATGTCACCTCATAGGCCTAGAGCTACTGTGCCACTCTCGTGTTTCCAATCGAGGTAGCATAACCTCGTAAAATCGACATAAAATGTGTTGAAAATAATTATATTATATACTACATCATTACATTCTTCTCGTTTCATCATCTAAGTTTTTCTCAAAAATTTCCCGACATCTTCTAGGGCTACCAAGTTGACCCCTCCGCACTAGTGCACCTAAGCGCCGATGACTCCTTTTTCATGCAAGAACCTACATTTTAACACAGGCACAACCACCTCCCCACCCAACTCGGGCCTTCAATTCTAGCGTGTCCTTGATGACGCTAAAGCATGCTCATCTTCATACCTACGCATGCATGCCCATGTTCCCTCGGCCTTTACATGCTTTGGTGCATACCCCTTTTGAACTACTACATCCATGATTATGTTCTTTCAACACCAACATTCCTCGACCACGCTGGCATGCCCCAAGGGCCATGCCCGACATGATCACGTGTCTTTCTACTCGATAAATGTGATTAAAATGTAATAAATGCACTATAAAATTATAATGGTGAAACATTTGGCTTTATGTAATTGTGGGCCATCCATCGAAGTCTCGAATAGTCTCAAATGTGATCCACACGGTGTTTCTGGTTCTACACCCTCACCATTTCTCTTGTAGGTCAGAGTAACTTCAACAGTAACAATGGTAAAAGTGGGTAACAAATGAAATATTTGCAATAGTTTTTACTCCCTTGTGGCATGGTTTATATACCCATTTTGACCCCCTGTGTCATGTCTCTCACCCTTGAAACACCCTTGGACCATCATGTTTAAATTCTTCTAGCACTTGCCACAATGATTATTTTTAATAAATAAGTAATTTTCACCCATTTTCGCTATGCTAGGGAATGTTTTTTTCTTCCCAACAAACCTCTCAACTACTGGGGCATATTTTTTCCTTCATGCATCTTTTGTGATGCCCAACGAATTTTTAATTTCTTCTACAATGTTTTCCCTCCCAAAATTTTAAAATTTAAAACAATATATTTTTTTCAAAAATCCAAAAAATGGGTAAAAATCTTTAAAAATTATAAAAATTCAAAATTTTATGAAAAATTGGTAAACGACATGCACGCAACTAAAGCTTGTATCAAATTCCTTGTCCTAAAACATTGAAATTTTTCCTATAAAAACATCTTTCTTAGGTTCTTATTTTTTCTTGTCTCAAACAACTTTTAGATCATTGTGATTTACCTCCATTAACAAAGCTAGCTTGCTTACTATGGTAGTACTCTTATGCAACAATGAGTTGTTAGAGACTATGTCACAGTGCATGAATGATTTCCATGGGACTAATTATGTCCTCCATTATTCCCCTTGCATGTATCGTTGTTTGGGGCACCATTTTTAACCCTTATCATTAAAACACGAACATTCAAGAATTGAAGCTTGATAACAAAAACATTGGTGCAACTATCTTGAATGTTGTTTGTTTGAGTACATGTGATTATACTTGTTTCATTGTTAGGTTAGCTTGTTTAATTTCTTGTATTATATTGTATTATGTATGTTACACGGAGTTACAAATTTTTACCAATGACCAAAATTGTTAGTAATATAGATTTTCATGTTATTTTACACTTTTATTTTAATAAGGGCCGATGATGTAGATAATAGGGAAAACATGATGAAATAAAGTTTCTTATTGAATATTAGATGAAAAAATCTATTCCTACATTCACCGCTATCGTCTTATCACTATTAAGTTTTCTTCCAAAACACATGGGGCAATAAACAATCATGTTTATACATATCTTATTTCTTTTATCCATTTCAATCATATTTTTGATCGTCGATTGACTTCTTCTATCACCCCATCGACACTCAAGGGGGAATCCTTCATTCTACTAATTTTTCTTCAAAAATTTACTTGTTTATACTTGTCTACTATGTTTGAAGTGACATCACTTACTTCAACTCAAACAGGGGAAAATGTAGACACCTAAATTCCACTTTTGCAATCTTATTGCTAAAAGCACACTAATCACTCTCATTCTTACCAATTTTGTTATAATTAGTGATTTTTGCTGATTAACTAACATTTCTTACCATTTTGGTTAATTAACAATGCTTTGTTGATTACCAATTTACAACACATCGTAAGTCAAAATCCTCTTTTGAACAAATAATTTGTGATTATTATCTAATTCAGTCTATTTTACCCTTATTTTGGTAAATAAACCTTATTATGGGATTAAACCCCTCTTCCAACCATTCAAAACCACCCCATTTCCCTCTAAGACATCTCAGAAGGCTTCAAAATCTTATCCTAGCCTCTTAATTGACCCTAAGTGGTTGATTAAGGCTCCTCACATCCTAATCACTTGTTAATTTGCTAATCATGATTAGAAATCCTTAATAAGATTAACAAACCTTAGTATACTTTGTTATTTTAGTCCCACATGCACCAAGATGTAAGTTTTCCTCAAAGGAAAAACTATAAATAATACTAGCCACATACCTTTAAACTTTACACCATGATTTGAATTGCATAGCATATAAGAAATATGATTAAGAGCCTAAATTCCTTCTTGGAATAGCTTGCTCAATCTTGGCCTCCAATATTCATGTTGGTTAGTAGAAGGATCCATTGTTGGAGAGATCCTCTCACCATTTCTGAAGTAGTAACAAACCATAATTTGATTGCTCCTAGATCTATTTAGGCCTATCTTAGTTAGAAATTCATACTAAGTAGGCATGATTTAGCTAAGATTGATTGATATCATGTTATTTCTTCTAAGGGTTCCATTAGGTTTAATCATTGATGTTACTATTGTTAATTACTAGCTTTGTTAATAGACTATGTGGTGTTAGTCTAGCTATTTGTATTTGTAATATTTTTAGTAGTTATCAAATAATATCGTCCAAGAATACCAGCAAAAACTTGTCCAGGTATTCTTGAAAGATATTATTCATTAAATTCATAAAATTTGCTAGAAAATTGGTAAGCCCAAGAGGTAACACGGTAAATTCAAAGTTCCTATAACTTTTCCTAAAGGTAGTATTTTGAATATCATCGTCTTTTTATTCTCATTTGATGATAAACTAATTGAAGATTAATCTTAGAGTATATCGATGAACCATGCATATGGTCAAAGAGATCATCAATTCTTGGAAGGGGGTATCTATTTTTTATCGTGGCTTTGTTAAGAATTCTATAATCAATGCATAACCTCAATGTTCCATCCTTTTTCTTAAAAAGATGATTAGTGCTCCCCAAGGAGAGACACTCAACCTGATCAAAAATTTAGATAATAGTTCATGAAGTTATGATTTCAAATCTATAGGTTCAATTGTATTCATTGTATAGGAGCCTTAGAAATTGGTTTGGTTCCGGTTTGATGTCAATGGTGAAATCAAACTCTTATTTAGGTGGAATACTAGGTAGTTCTTCCGTAAAAACATCATCAGACTGACATAACAAAGAGATGGTCTTCCACATAAGCCTTACCTTCTTCCCCAAAATCTGAATTTTTTACATCAAAAATCATGTAGCCTTTATTCTTAGCCTTTTTGAGCTGCATGAATGAGATTTTCCTTACCATAAAGTCTTTTTTTATCCCTTGAATCAATACTATTTTCTGCACATCATTTAAACATTTAATCCACTTTTCATAGCAGTATTTTGTTTCCTTATGTCGGGCTAACTAGTTTACACCTATGACTATGTCATACAAACCTAGAGGAACTACATAAAGGTCTATTTCTATGGTGAAACTTGAAAGTTATAATGCTACCCTAAAGAAACATTATATAACCGTGTAGAAAATGTTGTTCCCATCATGAAAAGACCATGCATTTTTCATATATATAACTTTTATTTTAAGTTTATATGCTAATTTAGTTGAAACAAAACATTCAATTGCACCAATATCAAATAAAATTGTTACATGTAGTCCATACAACTTACCTATAACTTTTATTGGAATAACATTATTCTCAGCTTGCTTATCACCATTACAGCATGAATACGGTGATGCTGGTTGCTATCCTTCCTCCTTTGTGGGTGGTTATTTTCATAGTGGTCAAGACCGCATATAAAACATCCCTCGAAAGGTCCCTTTTGTCGGGCTTTATTTTCCTTACTAGCTGTAGTATATTTTGCCTATTTTTCTTATTATTTACAACAATCTTAACTGTTGTATTTTTATTATCAATAAAATTTTTGTTCTTACTACCAAACTTCTTCCTCCCAACCTTTTTAGGTGCTAAAGATGAGGGTGTATTAACAGCATTTATTTTACTTCTCATCTCCATGTGTAGAAATGGCCTAGAATTTCTGCTCTTGTTTGATTTCCTTTTTGAAAACAACCTCCATAGTTGATGGTGTGTGGACATAAAATTCACTTCTTGTCACACGGGTTAAATCCCATTATGAAATTCTTGATCCAAAATTATCATCATTCTCTTCGAGGCATGTACTTGAAGTTTCATGAACTTCTCCTAGTATTCATCACTGCCATCTTTCCCCGAGTTAATGTTTGAAATTTAGAATTTTTTTGATCATAATAAAGCTACGGAAACCAAAAATATTTAAAATAAGCCTTAAACTAATCCTAGATCGACTTGCCTCATCAATACCCAGCTTTACCTTCCTGGATGTCCCACCAAGAGGATGATGCATTGGAGAGCTGATAAGCTCCCCAAATCACCTTAGTTACTTCTTAGAAGTTCTGGATGGAAAAATAATTCTCCATCTCATAGATCAAGTTCTCGATTCCATCTCTTAAGGTCATACCATAAAACTTAGGTGGGCTGATCCTCTTAATATAGTTTAACAGATTCTGCGCCAAATGTGTCCTCTTGTTCTTAGGTTGATTATTGTATTATTATTAGTATTCGTAGCATTAGGATCCACTACATTATTATTATTTCCTGCATTTGGGTCCAAAGCATTACCATTTACAATGTTAGGATTCCCTTGAGATGGTTCACTACCATCACTATCATTACTATTGTCATTACCCATGACTTGTTATTCAAGAACAACCATACGGTTTCGAGTGTCCTGAATGGCAACAAGTATTTCATCTAACTTCTGGCATGTGGCTTCTTTACCACAAGCAAGTTGCTTATTTACAACATTTCCCCTTGTTCTAACTATATTCTCTATTAGATAAGAATAAAGTTTAAGTTAGTGTAGAGAATCAATAGGTTTAAGAGTTTCAACCTTCATCTCGATACAAAAAAATGTAACACCTACTTTTAAATGCTTCAAATAATGGTAATTTTATTTTATTTCCCAAACTAACTTTTTCCTTTAATGATTTAAATGTATAACATTTAAATCCAGCATAAATGTACAATTCATTTCACAAAATACTTAGTAAACCATGTGCATAAATATGGTTCAATTAGATCTACCTGATCCCCCATAGTTTCCTCTTTCGAGTCTATATACAAATTATATGAGTGGTACCTTCCCTAGGAATTGATTTACAAGTGATGTATTCTAAGTGTCTACCCAAAACTCAGTCAATCAAATTCCTTCCGAATCTTACACCATTGATTAGAACTTGGTGAACCTAACAATGTAATCCACAACTTACACTACTTTGACCAAAATTTAAGAGTCATGATTGCATGCTTAGTTTCATGAAAAACCTACATCAATAGAAACTTATCCCATAACCATGTCACTTTTCTCAATTATCATGAATGAATCAGTTGATTAAGTTAACATCGAGCTTACATGTTACACTAAAGGTACAAAACCTGTTCATCTTGTGCGAAGGAGCACATATGTGCCAACTTAGGTTACCTATGGGAGGAAAATTCTTACGTAATGACTTTCTTCATTACAAAAAAAATTTATTCCCGTAGCCGAGGTGACTCACTCATACCGAAAAAATAACTTTCGTAACTTTAGCGTAACATAATTATTTTCTAGTTATGACAATAATAATAAATGGACCTCGAAGGGACAACTTAGGATATCTACTACATAGTAGTATTCACTTAATGAATTATGTCATTAAATGAATTATAGTTTATAGAAGCCATCCAAAGTTGGCCGGTTGAGTTCCAATTATTAGGAACGTCATAACCCATTTCTTAATTAATTATTAAAAAAATAGTTTACTGACAGTTTCCCTTATATCATAGTGATATATTTATCACATCTAATTACATCCCTAAGGTTCATAACTTAGTTTCCAAAGTAGGATATATTCATTTTCATGAGTTATTTATTTACATCCATTATGCATATTAAATGTAATTTAAGATAGTTTGTTGCATTATTATCACAATTCATAATTTGTTTATTACAACATTTTTGTATTATTTCACAAGGTACACATTTTACCGAACTTGCTAATCATAATAGTTTTTCAACATCCATGGTTGTAATTGTTCCAATGTATATATCTATATCATAATTAATATGATAATTCTCAAGATACACAAGAACCATATAACATTAATAAAAAATTTGTCAAATAATACCTGAAATCAATAATTAGAACAATATAATTTACAACAATTATTGAACCACTTTATAAACATTATCATGATAATAATTACAAGTACAATATTCTTTCCGATACAATACAATAATCACATTGGGCTAAATTGCCTTTCTTTAAAATAGGACAACGAAGCATATGTTTGCTTTTACAAACATGTCATGCATTTAAATAAGACTTAAACATCATAATCAAACATTTTTAAATTAGACATATTAATTATAAATCATCTCGCGAGAGAATGAATTAATTTCCACCATCTATAAAAATGTTAAAAATAGGTCGATTCAAAAATAATCGGGATGACAAGTTATTCTTCTCATCTTTACAGGTTATACTGCTAAAATAACTCAATGAATAAACTCCAACAATACATAATCAATCATCATCATATCATAAAAATAAATACATTTAGTATACTTTGTTTCATACATTAAACTACTCCCACATTCGTAATTAAGTAATGTTGAAAACATATATTTGAATAAGGAAAAATACCAGTTTTAGAGATAGAAATCATAACATTAAATTTCCAACTCATAATCTCTAATATTTCCTATTTTTCCTAGTATGTCACAATGTTTTCATAACCATTATTTTTGCAATGTCGTGAGCTAATGATAACACCTTAAATAGAAAATGGACATCACATTCTAATCAATACAAAAATACAAGTTTTTAAAGAGTACAAAATTCATAGAATAAAATAAAGCTATCTTATTCAAAGTGATTCCTTTTAATCCCACAATAGCATTTCCATATTTCAAAAACTTTGGTATTCATTTAACACAATCGAACAAGAGAGGTAATTATTAATCACTCATCATGTAATATAGGGTATTCAAATATCCTAAGGGATAATAAAGAAAATAACCATAATAGACTCGAACTTACCTTAACATATGCAATACATAAAGTTATTTTACTTAAACTTTTCAAATGACCATTTAAAACTCAGACCCAAAAAATCACCCATTGATTTGTTTAACTATTGGAAAAATAACAAAAGTACTTAAGTATTGACCGTATCATAGATGTAGATGCTCCATACAGGAGATATTTTCCTCCACTATTTGCCATATGTATTCAGCTAAAGGAGGATTATAAAGGCAACCATCAATAGTGAAGCTACATTTTTCATTGAATACAACAAATGTGTATATGAACACATGCTTCACTAATAAATTGTAGTCCAAGTCTACCTACATTCCCTTAGCCTAGTTTCTAGGATACAAGCACCATTTTACACCATGAAAAAAGGATTCAACCCTTGCAAAGGTCGAATGGGTCTTCTTCGACTTACCTAGTTTGAAACACATTCGAACTAATACCAAAAACATAAAATAACCAGTTCAAATCAAATATCCAATGCTCAATAGTGGGATGGAGTGATCAGAGTTCTTATCCACATAAATACTTAAGTGTATAAAACAAAAAAACAAAAAAACTAAAAATATCATATGGGTTATAACTTTGTGTTTACACTATTCAAACTTCTAGTTTATAAGTTAAATCGACTATAATTGGGATGGATAGAAAATAATAAATGAGTAAAGGTAACAAATATACCCATTATACCCTTTTGGGTATGGATATGAATCAAACCAATAGACCCAAATAGCTCACGAAACCACATATAGGCTAAACCATTAATGGGTTGTCACTTAACCATCAAGAAATTTAAAACATGCATGCATAGAATTATAACACCCATAAATAAAAATCACTCTTAGTAATTTAAATCTAGCAACCATAGATATAATCTATTTCTCATACAAATATAGAGGAGTAAAATTACAAATATTTTAAAGAATTGAAGTATTTTAATGCTAAAAACTATAAAGATGGCAAGGAGAACAAATCATGCATGTAAATGTTTTGCATATAATCCTTCCTTATCTTCTCAAGCCGCCAGAATTCATGACTATATTTTCTAGCTTGTCTCGAAAAATTGCCTTTAAAATCCAAATAAATAAAAATCTCCATTCGATCGAAAATTACCATTTTATTCTTAACAAGCTTCATAAATAGTCCCGTAAAAATATACTAATAGTTTGAAAATAAGAATGTAAAGTTAAACTAATAAACACAAAAATAACTTCACACTATTTCTCCATGCAGAGCTCGAGAGAGAAAAAAGATATCAAAATGCAAAAGAGACCCAAAAATACCATTTACTTTCATGGTAGCTTTCTTGAGAAGCTTCTCACTTCTCTCGAAAATCATGGAGGTTTATTTAATAAAAGTAATGCATTCTAGTACCCTAGTTCGGTTTCCTTCCAATACACCCGACCTAACTGCTAAAAGCTAAATTCGGTGATTGTAATCACTTTGGAAGTTGATCATAATGGCATAACTGGGGGGGAGTTGGCATCAAATGGTTGAAGATCATTTGACATTTAAACTTTAGTTTTATCATGGTTGACACAATGGCCTATTAAAAATTTAATACAACATATTAACCATAGCTCGGGTAGCGATGCATTATGGCTTAACTCATTCATCTATGAACTTGGGTTGGTGCCCCACCAAGCTACCACCCTTTACAATTTAACATTAAACCCTTTCAATAAAGCAAAGGTCATTAATATGGTCAATTACCATTGCATTTAATTAAACTTAGTGTATGGTTGGTAGACTATTCTTTTATAAATATAACCATATGAATTATTTCTGCTTTTAATCATAATTGGATTGAATTGTCAACCGCACAAAAATAATATTCACCCATCCATAAGGTAGAATACCATGGTACAGTATTTTTTGAACTAGAAAAATTGATTTACATATATTACATAATCATAACAAAAATTTGATATAGACATGATTGTTCTTTATTTACAAACCAATCAAGCTTAGAATAGATAAATAGTGACTTAACCTTACCAGATTCGTTCTTACTAACCCCAATTATTAAGTCTCCATTATTTTAGCATAAACAACTCTAATTTTGTGACTTTAAATGAGAATTTTTTTCTCAAAATAATTTTATATTGTAATAGTAAATATAACCCTATATTGAACCAAAATAATATCAACATAGAAATAAAATACAACCAAGTATGTTAAATTGACATTGAAGTTATATTAAGTTCACTACTTACAATATCCATTATTAATGAAATAAGACAATATTATAACAACCACAACCAAAGTTATATTCTAAGTAATATTACAAAGTGTAACGATAACCATACCTATATTCAAGAAAAGGTAATTATTCTTTAACCGCAAGGTTTTCTAAACAAGTTACGGTTCCGCAAGCTTACGAAACAAGATTGCAAGTGCTGATATGCTTCTGTGATAATGAGAAACATACCAAAATTGGTCACCATGTCTATGTGATGACTAATATCGGAGCACATTTATGACGTAGAAAAATGAAAATAGTGGGGATGTGACACCATGAGTAGATGGTAAAGTAATCAATTTATGAATAAGGAGATCAATAAGAACATCATTTTTCTTAGCATTGTGATCAAAGGTGAGAGGATCTAGTGATGGCAAGACTTTAGGCTCACTTATAAAAGCACATGTAGAAGTCATATAATGAGGATGAAGAGAATAAAAATAATGAGCTTGAGAAGTGTCCTTAAGATGTTGGACTTCAAACTTTAGAGATGTAATCGTGGATTCCATAACCTTAAATTTATCATGAAATAAAGAATGCAAAGCTTAAATTAAATCCAATATGGGTTGATTGGATGGAGGACCATGAAGGCTAGGGTCATCTGATATTTATGTAAGATAGCATTCACTTGATGTGGTGGAGTATCTCTAGGGAGATAAGTGGTGTCTAGGGATTTTTTCGAACAAATTGGAAATTAGGATGTATTTGAATTAAACCATATAAAGAGACTTGAGGAATTTTAGGACCTATGAGAGAAGATATATGGGGATCTAAGAGCGTTCGAATATTGAGTTCACTAAAATGATTAAGTAAAAATATATTTATAAATGCTAAATCTACATATGTAAAAATGAAGATATAAATATGCAATAAAATACGCTTTTGACACAAGTAAGTAAGATAATAAATTTGAAACCCTAAATGCAAGGAGAGGGTAAGATATTTAGCTGATCTAAAAAAAATCTGAAGTTGTGTCAAGTGTAAAATTTATGAAACAAGAAGGAAGACTATAGCAAATGAGCACAAAAAATTGTGTAAGTGCTTGAAATGCTGGGACTAGGGCATCCGAGATGCTACATACCTCGTTTGGGAGCTTGTGACTACTCGTAAACTTAGAAAATCAGTTTTAGAGGGTCATGATATGTTCACCGTCTTTCGCTTCTTGTTGCTAGTATGTCACACTAAGTTTGCCGATGTCACCGATAACATGCAATAGATATTTCACCCGAAAACCCTCAAAAGTGCATCAAATCCCAAAAAGAAAAGAATACAAATGATGGGTTGGACCATGCTCATCTATCAAACGAGTGAAATTACAACTAAGTGTTGTACTACATTTTAGACCCAATGTAGTTCTAGGTGTGTGTGTGTGCACATAATTATTCCCTAGGTGGCTCTTGTGCGTGTCACACTTGATAGTGAGAAAATAGTTATATGTAGAAGATGTAAGTAAAGGTGTGCATGGAATAGAATGAACTTACCCTCCTATGAAGTGTATGCAAAAGAATGGAGTCCTTTACACTTGAATGAATGCTAGAATGGATGTTTTAATTCTCTTGAATAGCCTTTGGATGTAAGTTTAGGTGGTGATAGCTAATGCTTAATGTTTGATCTTTTATTATGGCCACATAAATTTATGTTTATATGATTCGCTTGCTTGAATTTTGTAATTAACCCCAAAATGGCCAAGTACCAAAAATATAAGAGGCCCAAATGGCTAGAAAGGACCCAAAAGAGGTGAGAAAAGTAAAAAGAGGTCAGGGGAACCTAGAGGGGACATGGATGCCCACACTAACATCTTGGACGGGCGTTAGTGTCTAGTCTCTAAGTAAATTCAAGGTCAAAGGTCAGGCTAGGAAAGAAGGTGTGCAAGACCAAAAGTGGAAATAGAAAGCAGGAAAAGATGGTCAAAGACATGGGTCAATTATTGCTTTTCTTGCTTAGGACTCATATGAATAATAATATGTGATCGGGACTAGATAGATACCCAAAGTGCATTATTTTGTATCTACACTAACCCTTCACACGCATTGACAACATAATAAATGGAACCCTATAAGTAGAAACCATGAACAACATACTAGAGAAGAAAACAAAGAGGTGAGAATATAATAAATGCATGCATAGGGTAGAGAGTAGCCATAAACGTGAGGTTTAATGCTAAATGGATGCATAGAACATTACACTCAAGACAAAAGGGAAAAACTACATCTTAGAGACCAACTATTAGGTTTATAACTCGTGAGAAGTTAGCGACCATTTTGGCATGGTTCCGTTACAAAAAGAGGGATCTATTTATAATGGAATGAGTTCCTTATTTGTAGAGAAAGAAAGAGAAAAGAGAGAAAGACGAGGTGCCAACATGAATGTGATTCAACCACCAAGGACTAATTGCCATATATGCCTACATATAGGTATGAGAACCCGACATGGATCCAATCACACGCCATTAGATTTATAGGTTGAGAAATGACACCTATACTTCATTTAATTATGGTTGGTAAAGTGGTTGGATGTTTGATTTCAAATGAGGCCCTTCTCCTATGTGCAATTTTCATTTTTTTGATGATTTCATACTTTCCCATGACTTTCCATTGCTCAACCATGGATTTGGTTTATTATGCAGCCATTTTGAATGGTCCATAGCTTTTCCTTATTTCGTGAATATGAAAACTTATGTAATTAGTAATTTAATACTCCCACTATGCCACGAGGTTTATTTCGAGTTGCATGACATTCTGACTCGGTGACCATGTTTCTTGTTTTGTGGATTTGAAGTCCATAGGACACTCTATTTGAGAAACTCGTGAAACACAGAAAATGTTTCACAACTTTCAACCTTAGTCACTTTCCAACCTTTTAGTATTACCATGCAGAGCTTTCAAATTATCCTTCATGCATCACGTATTTTTATTAATGGAATTCATATTTTGGTGTACGGAATTAAAAAACTATGGGGAATCCTATATCATCCAAGTCCATAAAAAAATGTGCCTTTCCATGCTTTGTGAAACATAGAGCTTATTTTCCACTAGTCGTTACATGATTCCGGTCCTTAGCCGATATTCAAAATTTTTATGGGTGTGTAACCCTACGGTACTATGACATGCCTTTAACCCATGAGAGACTGATTTGATACCATGGAAGATTGAATTCATCAATTCCAAAAATATCTAACAACTCCATGAAGAACTAAATCCACCAAAAATCCACTTAAGTATTTTTCTCTATTTCCTTTGTCTCATGGGTTAGGATAACCCGTGAAGCACTTCATTTCTTACCTTACGTGGAACACCGTGGTAGTGTTTTGCAACTTTCTAAGAAAATATTTTTAAGTCCAATTTGTTGATAAGTTGTCTAAAATGTCAAGGGGTAAAATTTGGGTCAACAGTTTGGAAAATTCATGGGGAAATATTCTGCTAGATGATGAAGACCAATAGCCTTGAAGTATCCATTGGGCATGGAGTCAAGTATATACCTTGAAGAAAAATAATCTTATCCTTTAAACTTTGTCTCCTGAATTTGTGTGAACTTATCACTAATTGAGTTTGATCTTGTGGAGTTAAGGGATATACACTTTGAAAGATGCTCCAAATATCTAATTTCCACCATTTAACCTACTCTAAATCCTAAAATGTGCAAAAGGAACAAGGGCCCAAAAACTATATACAAAGTATGAAAATTACACATGTTCCAAATGGAAACATGTGAAGTGTGCAAAATGCACTTGTTTTACAATAAAAACTTAATATTCTCCTAATATAACAAAAAGAAAAGGGAGCTAAAGAAAACGTGATACAAGATGGGAGAAATAGCTTCCCTTTCTTACAAAATGTAGCTATATGCTCACTTTGGAAACTAAAACACTTGGTAGCAGAGCCTACAATTCTTTATTGCTCAAAGTATCATCTGAAAAAATGATGAATGCCTCCTCAAGTTACTCTGAATTTTATTTTTGGAGGTTTTGAAGTTGACCTTTGATGCCTTGATGGTCTTCCTCATGCTATGAAGTGAGAATGACTAGTGGAAACTGAATATTTTACTCTAAACCAGCTAAGTATCTATTGGGAAAATGTTCTTTTGATTTGTTTGGCTGATTTTCCATGGTTTTCCCATCTTCTTCACATTTAAATCCAAATCTAGAGCTGGTAGAGACAATTTCCTCTTAATTGCACATGTTTGTGAGTTGATATGGATTTTTATTTCTTTATCTTGCACAGATATCTATGTTTCCACTAGGAGGTGCATGTTTACTTCCTCTTCATTCTCTACCATAATCTGATTTTCTTCCAAAAGTGAAGCAATTTCAAGGTATGTTTGAGTAATATGAATCATTACATTAAGTTGTTTCACATTTCTCACTTAGAAAATATTCTTCCCCACACCTGCAGATGTCATAAGTTTTGAAATACACTTTCTCCTCAACCTACGACCCATTATGAGATTCCACCATCAAATCCAGATGCTCTGGTTTTCACCATTGTCTCTCTTTGTGGATTTTCATGCTTCTCATCCTCCCAGTCATATTCACACCAATTTTCAACAAATGTGGAGTTTTCATCCTTGCGAGTTTTTGGAGATGAGACATTCGAGAGAGGATGCTCCTTGAATTCACCTACAAGAGATGATTTGGGTTCCAGAATTATAAAATGATCATTTGGAGAAGCCAAATTATCCTCAAAAGAATATCCTATTATCCACAGTTTATCCTCTCCATGGAAATAGAAAACATCTTTATTTATCTATCATGTAAGATAACTATGCTCATTGTGGGTTGGGTAGAGCATTAGAGAAATATTTGGAACA
The DNA here is from genome assembly GCA_018340775.1 of Taxus wallichiana var. yunnanensis. Taxonomy (NCBI): domain Eukaryota; kingdom Viridiplantae; phylum Streptophyta; class Pinopsida; order Cupressales; family Taxaceae; genus Taxus; species Taxus wallichiana. The sequence continues at coordinate 634,543,547 of CM031237.1, read as the reverse complement.
CCACAACTTCTCAAAACATTATGAAAAGGTTTTAGAGAGATGGGTAATGCCTTGGGTGGAGATGGGGAGAAATTTTGTAGATCATAGGGGATATTTTGGGCATGATAAACTTGTAGAGCACCAAAAGAGGAACTAGGAAGAAAAGGATATTCCTATTTTTGGAATGGGACGATGAGTTTTCTTGATTTGCACAAGGGGTATGGAGAATTTGAGATGGTGAGGGAAGAATGGAAGTAAGGGGATGATTTTCCTTTGTTCATCTTGAATGAACATCTCCCAACTTACAATGTAATTGTAAAATCAAGAGAAAGAATACCTCCTCCTAGGGTTTGGATAAATACAACAAAATCCGCATCAAAAGATTTCAAATAATACAATAAATACATACCTTGTGAGGGTTTTAAATATTGAGGGATTCAGAGACATGTCCTCAAGAATATTATGTTGAAATTTGAGATAAAATCCATTGAAGCTCGTTGTATTTTGTTGAGGTGTTCCATGAGAGAAATGACATCTGTATTCTCCTTGAACTAATTGTGTAGTTGTTCTCCCAACTGATCCCATGTGGAAATGGATTTTGGAACCAAAATTATTCACCAATATCTTTCTTTACCTATGAATGATGAAACAAAAAGTATGAGGCAAATATTCTCTTCTATGATATTGTGAATGACATAATGGTTGGTTATATCTTGAATGTGATCAATAGGAGATTGATCTCCATTTCCATGGAAAAGAGGTAGGGTTTTTAGGGATATTTTAGGGATATCATCCCACTACTACAAATGAAGGGGGCTCAAACTGAAATGAGAGAATGGAAGAGCTCTTTGGAGAGCCATGAGAGAAATGGAAACATGAAAATGAGTGGAAAGGTGAAGGGAACATTCTACAGACTTAGAGAATGGGTTTCTTAAACAATGGAGTTACTAGATGCTTTGAGAACTACCTCCAAAGGATGAATATCACCAAAAAGACATCAAATTGATGATATGAAGTTGTATATAAATTCAATATTGTCCCATCAAGCATGCCAAAACCATCGAGCTTAGAATTGCACCCTTGTCCGGATCATGAAATATTCAAAATTTTCGGCCAAAATGGGATTGTCTTCAAGTGTGGGACCTTGTGACTTGAGAAAAACCTCTAGAGAAGGACGGATTACTCTACCTATCAAACCTAATTCTAACACTACCTTTGAGCTAACCTACACTAACACATATAAGGAACCAAGGTTAGAAAGAGAGAGATGCATAAAAAGAAAAAATATAAGCTAAAAGGGGCAGCGATAGCACTAGAAAGAAAGGGGCATTCACTCTCCATTAGGGGAAGGAAGGGGAGAAAATTTAGGAGGAGATGGTAGAAAAATGTGCCACATACCCAAATCCACACAAACTAACCCTTCCCACGCATTGACAACACACAAAAATGGAATCCTACAAGTAGAAAACAAACACAACATACCGAGAAGAAAACGAGAGACAAGAACACAATAAATTCTAACATAGGAAAAGAGTATCAAAAAACATGAAATTTTATTTCTTAATGGATGCATGCACCATTACACTTGTGGCGAAGGAATAGACGACATTTTAGATACAAAATTCGAGGTCTAGAACTCATGAGAAGTCAACTAACATTTTGGCATGGTACCATTACAACAAAATAGGGACTTGCTTAGAATGGAATGAGTTCTATATTAATAGAAAAATAAGGAGAAGTAGATGAAAGGAGAGAGAGGTAACAATAGGAGTGATATTTAACCACTAAGGACCAATTTCCAAGGATTCCTGTAGATAGGTATCAACACGTGACATGGCTCCAATCGTATGCCATCAGATTTACAAGTCAAGGAATGAAACCCATACTTCATTAAATTATGGTTGGTGAAGTGGTTCGACATTTGATTTAAAATTAGGTTTGAATCATGTGTGAAATCTATAATTTTTTTATGATTTCATGGTTTCCTACAGTTTTTCCTTCCTCATCCACAAATTTTCTTTGTTATATGGCTTTGAAAATGTTCCAGGACCCTTTTGAATGTTACACAATGTTTCCTTGTTACACGAATCTAAAATATTCCGTGCTTAGTCAAGCTTTCACACTCCTGCTATGCTGCAGATGTCTATTTCTTCATTGCATAACATTCTAACTTTCTGATCATGTTTATTGTTTTATGGCTTTGAATTTTGAAGAACACTCTATTTGGGAAACCTATGAAATGCTAAGACAATATATTGTGACTTCCATGCTTAGTCACTTTCCAACCTTTTTCCTTTACCACATGATGGTTAAAAATTTTCATTTGTGCATCATGAATTTTGCTTCAGTGAACTTCATATTTTAGTGCATGGAATTAGAAAAATCATGGAATCCTAAAACTTCTAGGAAAAAAATATTCCTTTTCATGCCACAAAATTCTAATCTTATTTTCCACTCCTCTCTATACTGAGATCTAGTCATTAGCCAATTTTCCAACTTTTCACATATATTTAAACCCATGGTGATATGACCTACCATTAAACTATGAGAGACTAATTTGATGTCATGGAAGATTGACTTCCTCAATGCCACAAAGGTCTAACAACTCCACAAAGCACTAACTCCACCAAAAATATGCCCAAGTATTTTACTATGTTTCCTTTGTTCTACGGGTTAGGAAAACCTATGAAACACTTCATTCCTACCTTTTGTGGATTTATAAAAAGATTTTCTAAGTCCAAATTTTTTGTAACTTTTCAAAAATTTCAGGGGTGTAATTCAGGTCAACAATTACTATTCAAGGTATCCCTTTTGAGGCTCCTTCCACTTGCATCCCTAACCATTATCCCATAGTCTATATCCATACTCCTAGTGCACATGCTGATAGGTTCTTGGAATCTTACATTATCCTCCTAGGTATTTTTATAGATTCTTGGATTCCCACACTAATTCACATAACTCTAGTCTTCCTAGGTTTTATAATAGATCCTTGGATTCCCACACTGATTGACATAGCCTTAGTATTCCTAGGTATTTTAATAGGTCCTTGGATTCACACACTAATTCACACAGCTCTAGTCCTCCTAGGTCTCTTGTTGTACCTTTGGTTGTACATGTTGATTCATATAGATCTAATCTTCCTTGACTTTTGAATAACTCTTCATCCACACATATCACCTTTCATGGCTCACATTCTCAAAGAATGCCCCATCAATCCTTTAGTGCCCCATGTCACTCTACATCTCCTCATCACTCTTCAAGGCATGCTCATTATTATAGTCCAACATAAAAATATCATACATCACATATTGGCAATTACACTGCTATACATTACTCTTCTCCTTGGCCCTCTTTGACACATATTACTACCACTTTTCTATTGGCACTTGAGTAACATTCTTTGGTACATATGAGACCCAGTCATCCATCACCTACAATGGTTGAATCACCTCCGTTGGAGGTTATAACTGGGTAGCTTTCATGACATTCCTTTATTTTGTACATAGCCACACACTAGAAAAACCAAAAACATTGATATAGTAAAAAAAAAACGAAAAATCCCATATTTAAAAAAAAACCAAAAACATTGATATAGTCACAAATAGGACCTATTTGTTTAGCATAATTGTTTTCAATTTACATTATACATGTTGTTTATCCTTCTGGTTTGATGGATAACATTATTTTTACACACATACATTCATAGGGTATATTAAGCTTGATGCAAGACATACATATTGATACATGCTTATGGGAGCTATCATTGTTCCTTACATTCTTTTTCTTAGGACATCCCTCTACACAAATAAAGTGTTATTATTTCATTATAGTACCTTTTCAATTCCTCATTATGTTTGATTACATACATAGTTTATTTTTATCTTTCAAATCAAAATGACTAACACTTGTGTCTTATGTAGTATTGACAAATTTTGGTTTCATATGCTCTTTTATATCACTTGTTTTGTCAACCCATCACATTATGATACTTTAGTTTTCTATACATGTTTGATAGTTCTATGAAGTTAATTTTTGCTACTATGATTGAGGCCTAAGGGATTTATTTTTCTTGCAAGACCGTGGGTGTTCCATGCTTGTGTCATCATTCCTTTCTCGAGTTAAATTGCATCTCTTATTTGTAGGACCAAGGGACTTGATTGTATTGTAATATTCTGGGTGTCCCATGTTTGTAGGCATTATATCTTTTACATGACATTGTTTATACAATTATCTTTTCACTTACATATGCATTATTATTGTTGATTACTACTAGTTCTCTTGTTGACATTATTACTATTAGTATTATTGTTGCTAATATTAATAATGATTTTTCCATGGTATCCACCATGTGCATCCTTTCGGTAGATACATGTTCTTTTGGTGGCCACCACATCATCCCTTCATATGTTTTCTACGTAGATTATTAGACTAATCATATATGATTGCACATATGTTCTTATGAGCCACACATTCAAACTCTTTATCATACATTCCTCAAAAGAGGAGGTATTCATATGGGTATATTCTACACCTACAATATATACCAACACAATATTGGGCATAAAAACATGCAAGAAAAGAAAAATCAATGGAAATAACATCATACACAAAACCTTCGAAAATAAATATAGGGTGAAAAAATATAGTATGGTTAGGACTGTACAAATATTCCTAACCCATTTCTATGATTTTACCATGGGGAATTACAATAAATATTCTCAATAATTTCAGATTTTATTCCTATAAGTACAGGTCTTTGGCACAATTTCATAATCAAATTACTCGGTTAAGATTAGTATCGTGGTGCATGAAAGGTTTCATTCCTTCTTCTCCAAAATAATCGAGTTTCAATTTCAAGGATATTTGCGGCATGGGTCTCCTTTCTTGAGCTATATTTAAGAAAATTTGAAATCTATTTAGTTTATACTCAGGTTGTGTGACTCATGGGGAGAGTATGGGGGAAATTAATTCTCATTTATACTGTGTCCTAATTTATAAAATTAGGCCTAGATCCATCTATAGTGGTGTTGTCCATGGGGTTATGGAAGGTAGAAAAGTGTACAATTTCTGTGTAGGCAGTCCTTCTTCTCCTTTTACACCTAAGAGGGAAGATATCATAGTTATTGAATGAATTTTATACAAGGTTTTCTTCCTTTATAGGGTGCTTTGGCTCCTCATTCTTCTCCTATCTTTTCTACATTCACACATTAGGTTCTATACACCCAATACTCCAACATAACCTTAGAAAAATTAGGGAATGATCACCACTAATTCTTAAGAAATTTTTATCAAATCCAAATATCCAAGTATAAGCAAATAATGAGAAACTCTGCTCTTATCAAAATAAACATAAGTATTCCTTCCACAATTTACATCTCTTTATTTCACTCTTTTTCAATTTTAAATGTCATTTAAATGACATATTTAAATTTGACTTAAAGTTTAATTATTTAGCATGGACATTGACTACAATCTATGTTGTATATTTCATCACGGAGTGTTCTAACACCAATACCACGAGATCTTATTAAAAACATTGAGTGAAGATAATGCGTGTTTAGACAATCAAATATCTTTATTTTAAGCATGTAATTTAATTTAATTTTTATAAGGGTGAATGTAGAAACTCAAATTTGGTAATTCTACTCTTTGACGTTGTTTTTCTTGATATTTGTCTATTTCTCAAACAAGTGCTCTTTACCCATTCTCATCTAATACAACCCTCGATACCTTGTATAGTTTTCTTGATCTTACACACTCATCTGTCAATAGATTCTAAGAATTGAATGCATGAAACATAGTAAGAAACTCCACTTGTCAGCTTCCAGACTTCAAATCACAAATTACCATTCTTAGGTAAAAAATGTATAGTAGGTGTAGGAATGTTCATATAGTCTTGACCCTAGTGTACAGTTTTGACCTTGCTCACTTTGGTCCCAAAATTTCCATTGCACATTATTATTTGGGTCACTTACTCCTCCTTATTCAACCTTTGTAACTTAAATTACCTTCAAAAGCATATATAAGTAAGTGAAACTCACCTCATTTAAAACCTATCACTATCAAATACTCTTATAGAATCCTATTTCAAAAGTTAGCACAAAATGAACCCAAAACTCCCTATAATCCTAAAATACCTCTCGCACATTCATCGGGGTAGTACTATCTACAGTGTCTAAATATTACCACTAGGTCTAAGGGACTGATTATCACATTTTCAAGCACTCAAATTCACTTGCTCAAGTATATTTGTAAGAGAATAAATAAAGTTAAGCAACTCAGAGAAAGGATGTGAAATATGATTGCAATATGTGGATTGAGGCCTCTTTAGAGTAGTGCCAACATTGGTGGTGCATGGGAGTGACCACAACCCAAATAATGTTTTTGTAAGAATTCATCCATGGTTAGGGTGTTGAAATATTTATAAAAATATTCGAGAGACTCTCGTGTGTGATCAATAGTATCGAAAGAGATTAAAAATTAAATCGAGCTTAAGTGAAAAACCTAGAAAGTCACAAACCATAGTTTTAAGCATGTGTAAAACCATAATAAATGTTCAAGATCATATAAACATTCTTGCTCCTACTTTACAGTCCTACCCCAATAGATTATCAAGTCAAAATTTTAGTTCCAGAGCATTCTCAGCCCAAATACCCCGGTTTAGCATCCATATCACCCATATCGATTGAGAATCACTTGTAATCACATAAGTGCACTTAATCCCATGTATTTTTGAGGTTTTATTAAACTATGTACATTTGTTACAAGTATTAATGCATTATTCTTATATGGAATGGTTAATGTTGGAAGGTAATTAGTCGAATAACCTCCCGTAGTTCTTATTTCATTATGTGGTTTGATTATAGTGTAAAAACCCTAATCAAACTTAAAAAGGGTGAAAATAATAAACAAGTGTTACTCACCTCATCGGGTAAAATTTTAGCAGTGAATATTCATAATTTGGCTAAAAGTAGGAATTATGGAATATGAAATTGACTATTTTTATGACCATGGTAGTGACCACATTTTTCCCGAATATTCCAAAAACAATAATTTATCCCATGTGAATAGCCAATGGAGAACATGTGGTTTGAGGCCTCTTCGGAGTAGTGCCAACATTGGTGTTACAAATGGGTTCTTGTAACCCAAGTAATTTTTGTTTTGCAGGAATTATCATACATGTTTAGGGTTTTAAATATTGAGTAGAGGATTTAGGGACCCTCATAGTTTTACTCGATAGAGGTGACAGAGATCAAGAAGAGATTTAAAAAAATGACAAACCCATAAGGGCATGTTGTAGGCCATAGTTGTGAGTAGGGTTAAGATCACACAAAGAGGTCAATACCATATACATGTTCCTACCCCTACTATACACTCCTTTTTAGGAGGATTTTCAAGTCATAGTTCCATTTTTGAATAACTCTTAGGTCTAGATCTACCTGTTCCATCAGCTAGATCACCTAGATCAGTCTGTAATCATTTGTAATCAGATAAGTGCACTCAATCCTTTATGATTGTGACCTTGTATTATATCATGTACATTTTTTTAACAATTATTAATTCATTGATATGATATTGAATGGTTAATGTTGGAATTTTATTAATCAATATAATCCCATGTAGCTTCTATTTCACTCATTTTTGGTTTTAGATGTAAATATTAATCAAACCTAAAAAGGGTGAAAACATTTGGTGAGCTTGAATCAAGAATTGAACATCATATTTCAAAATTCTAGTGACCCTATGTTTTTATATTCTATTTTATTATGTTTGGATATTGTGCTTTATTATGCCAAATCTCAAGGATCATTATTAGTATCTATGTATGTTTCCCACAACTTCGATTCCCATACTACCCTACTCGCTGTTGTGCCCAATTCCATGATGATATATTTTCTAATACTATTTTGACTATCAATTTTGATCATGCACAAGGTGATCCACTTCTAATGATCACTCTAAAAACCATAATTGGGACCTTACTGATAATGATGCCCAAAAATTTACACATTTTTACAAGAAAATCCCTATAAAATTGATATCATACTCGAATTTTACATGCTCCATCATATAACTTAGATACATATAACATTAATACATCTACAATGTCTAAATTATTGGGGGAACCTAACATTCTGATGAAAAATGTCTCTATGCCTATTCATATAGTCGTAATTGCTACTACACCTCCCATATCTTATGTTTTGCATGATTCTTCATACGACACACAAGATCTTGAAATCCTTGCTCACATGTTATAAGCTCAAATCTTAGAATTTTAAGGTGTGTCCAATTATCCTCATGTTATGGAATCTACTTAATTATTACATAATCCATAGGTTCCTGAAGTGGTGTCTTATCCTTTTCCTCTAACTAAAATTCCTATCTGATAGAGAATAGAGAATGCAATCATGCGGGACATATTCAATAATTTCATTTGGCTTGCATTGATTATGCCTCTTATGAAATCTTCCTTACTAGGTCACTCCTAGGATGCTTAAGGTCTTTACATTACAATGGTTTTATGACCCCCACACATTCTATGGGTTATATTCTTGTATTGGAAAATAAGTTTCGCACACATTTCTACCAACATTTGGTATAAGGTTTCTTATGCACAAATGTATAAGCTATGCCAATGATATGCTGAACATATCAATGATTATGTCTTGTGTTATTGGACCATGATTAGTAAGATGAATAATATCTTGGATGATAATGACTTGTAAGACCTTTTACACAAATATTACTTTATCCTTTGCAAGAATCAATCATGTTTTACAAATTTAGATCATTTGACCATCTATTTCATACATTAAAGAGAATGAAGCTAATATATTACATATAGATAAGATAAAGTATGTTGTTAACACTTCTAATACAACTATTTCCAAATTTCAATGAAAATCACATTTAAAGGCAAGACTAATGATATCGAGGATTCTTCTAAAGACATTGTTAATGTTATTAATCAACCTACCAAGCTATAGTTATAACCTACATGATGATATTTTACATGTTTACAATGTTCTCCTCATATTTTCCTAAAAACATTAGTTAAGTGTAGTCTTTTGTCTCTCCCTTCGCCATTTGAGGTTGATGCCAAATCCTATTGTGATTATCATGAATGTATCGGACATTGTATGGATGGATGTATAAATATTCATCATGTTATCTAGGACCTTATTGAATTTATTACCATTAAATGGCATGCACCCAATGATTTTTCTAAGCCAAAAATAACAATTATAGGTTAAAGATATTAAATGATTTAATCCCTAAGAATACACGTTATACATATACTTCTTAAGTTCATAATTATTATCATGTAGTGCCACTACCTCCCTCCTATGATCATCCCTTAGATGCTATGATTGGCTATATTACTCGCATGTCATTTTATACACCATACATTAATTTCAACAACTATCATATAGGTGAAATGTTTATTTATGATATATTGTTTATTCCTATCTCTTTTCACCAAGTACCTATATATGGTGTATTGTTTGATATGTACAACAAAGATAATTTCTTTGAATAACTCCTTATAGCTCTTATTTAATTCCTTGGTTTGAATATAGTGTAAAAACACTAATCAAACTCAAAAGGGTGAAAATAATAAGAAAGTGAAACTCACCTCATTTAGGACCTAACACTCTTATGGAATCCTATTGTAAAAGCTAACAAAAAGGAACCCAAAATTACCTACACTTCCAAAATACTTCTTCATATTCAATAGGGAAACACCATCAACAAGTTGAAGATTCCCACTAGGTATACAAAACTACTTGCCACATTTGCAAGTACTCAAAGTCACTCACTCAAGTATATTTGTAAAAGATAAACTCAATTCAATATTTTTAAAAAGAAGGATGTCAAATTTGACTACACTACAACTAGATACCACATGCTAGGTGGAGAATATATGGTTTGAGGCCTCTTCAAAGTAGTTCTAATGTTGGGGCTACATGGGGTTACCTTAATCCAAATAATGTTTGTTTTTTAGGAATTATCATACATGGTTAGGGTTTTAAAGATTGAGCAGAGCATTTAGAGACCCTCATAGTTTTACTTGAAATTAACGATAGAGAGCAACAAAGATATTTTTAAAAATGAAAAACCCATAATGATGTAGGCCATAGTTGTGAGCAGGGTTAAGATCATACAAAGAGGTAAAGACCAGATATATGTTCCTACCCTTACTATAGATTCCTTCCTAAGAGAATTTTCAAGTCATATTTCCAGTTCTAAATCTCTCTCAGAGTATAGCTCCATGTTTCATCATTCGTATCACCTAGATCAATCCATAATCATTTGAAATCAAATAAGTGCACTTAATCCTTTGTGATTGTGAACTTGTATTTTACCATGTGTATTTTTATAATTATTAATGCATTTTTATGATATTGAATGGTTAATGTTGTAATGTAATTAACCTATATGACCCCATTTAGCTTCTATTTCATTCCTTTTAGTTATGGGTGTAAATATTAATCAAACCTAAAAAGGGTGAAACTTTTTGGTGAACCAGAATCAAGAATTGAAAATCGTGTTTCAAAACCCGAATAACCCTAGGGTTTTCTATTATATTTTATTATGTTTGGATATTATGCTTTATAATGTTGAATCTCGGGGAGCATTATTAGTATCTATGTGTCTTTCCCACAAATTCTGATTCCCATACCATCCCTACTCACCTTTTGCCCAATTCCATGATGATATATTTGTTAATACTATATTGAATATCAATGTTGATCATGCACAAGGTGATGTTTCTAATAATAACTCTAACAATCATAATTGGGAGATTACTCGACAATGATTCCCAACAATTTAAACATTTTTACATTAAAATTCCTCTAAAATTGATATCCTAGTCAACTTAAGCATGCTCCATCATCTAACTTAGAGACATCTACTATTCATACATCTACAATGTCCAAAATATTGGGGGAACCTAACATTCTCGATGCACAATGTATCTATACCTATTCATGTATTTGTGATTTCTACTTAACCTCCCATATCTAATGGTTCATATGATTATTCATATGACAAAAAGATCTTGAAACCCTTGTTCACATGTTACAAGCTCAAATATTAAAATTGTAATAAGGTGTGTCCAATTCTCCTCATGTTATGGACTCTACTCAATTATTACATAATCCACTAGCTCCTGAAGTGGCCTCTTATCCTTTTCCTCTACCTAAAATTCCTATCTATGATGGAAAATGCAATCATGTGGGACATATTTAGTCATTTCATGTGGCTTGCATTGATTATTCCTCTATGAAATATTTGTTACCAAGTCATTCCATAGGATGTTTTAGGTATTTGAATTACAATGGTTTTATGATATCCCCAAACATTCTATGGGTTATTTTTCTATATTATAAAATCAATTTCTGGCACACTTTTCTACCAAAATTGGGGATAAGGTTTCATATGCACAAATTTCCAAGCTACACCAATGATCTGATGAACATATCAATGATCATGTCTTGTGTTATTAGACCATGCTCACCAAGATGAATACTAGCCTAAATTATAGGGACTTGCAAGACCTTTTTATAAAAATCTTACTTCCTCCTTTGCAAGAATAAATCATGATTGAAAAATTCAGATCACTTGACCATCGATGTCATATATTAAAAGTGCATGAAGCTAAGGTATTACATATAAATAAGTTCAAGTATGTTGTTATCACTCCTAATACATCTTATTCCAAAGTTAAAAGAAAATCAGATTTAAAGACAAGACTAATGATATCAAGGATTCTTCTAAAGACATTGTTAACGTTATTAATAAAACTACTAGGCTATAGTTACAACTCGCATGATGATAGTTTACATGTTTACAATGTTCTCCTCATATTTTCCTAAAATAATCACTTGAGTGCATTATTGTGTCTCTCCCTTCACTATTTGATGTTGATGCAATCAAGCCTCAAAGTAACGGTTTTGATGCAAAAGCCTATTGTAATTATCATCAATGTACTTTTCATTCTATGGATAGATGTATAAATCTTCATCATATTATTTAAGACCTTATTTATTTTATTGCCATGTACCCAATAAATCTTCTAAGCCAAAAACACAACAATTATAGGTTAAAGATATTCAATAATCCCATCCCTAAGCATACAAGTGATACATATACTTATGAAATGCATAAATATCATCATGTGGTTCCATCATGCTCTCTTATGATCATCCCTTAGATGCCATGATTGTCCATATTACTTGCATGTTGCTTTATACAACATGCATTACTTTAGACAAACCTAATATAGATAAAATGCTTATTTATGATACATTTTTTATTCTTGGATTTTTTCATCAAGTACCTATACATGATGTATTGCTTGATCTGCACAATAAATATAATGGGTGTTCCTAGTCATTGCTTCAATCTCTTAGTATCTCTACTTAGAAGCTTAATATGATTTTCATCCTTTATATTGTCATATCATGTTACCTATCACTATTGATATTGTTACCACACTAGTTTCATTCTTGGTTGCTAGTTCTCTTATCTCTAGTATATTACATCTAAGTTTTCCTTGATACGTGCTCTTAAAGCTATCCCATTATTTTTCACTAGTTCATGAAGTTCCTTCATAATCTACACATTGTTAGCATTTGAGGAATCCCTTTTGGGGATATTTCTCCTACTATGCCTAGTATTTATTCCACGCTTTCTACCCCTGCTCCTAGTACACCTATAGATAGTGCTTTGGTTCAAAACACTAATTCACATAGCCATAATCCTCTTAGGTCTTCTCATAGGTCCTTATATTTAGAAAATGATCCACATAGATATAATCCGTTTGTTGGGCCTATGGTTACACATTTTTGTTCACATATCTCTAGTCCTTACACTAGGAATTTGGTTGCACATGTTGACTAAAATAGATCTATTCTTCCTTGAACTCGACTAGGCCCTCCACACATATTTCCTCTAGTGACTTACATTCTCATAGGCTACCAAATTTATCCTTTAGTACACAACATCACTCAACATCTCATCCCCGTATTTGAGGAGTTATCATTATTCTAGTCTAACATAAAAATCTCATACATCACATAATAGTCATTTCAATTCTATACATTACTATTCTCCTAGGACCTCTTTAGCACATATTACTACCATTATTCCATTGGCATCCGGGTCACATTATTTGGCACATCCGAGGAATGGGCCTCTATCATGTGTGGAAGTTGATTCACCTCCATAGGAGTTTCTCATTAGATATATTTCAAGTTATCCTTTCTTATATATAGCTTTATAATAGAAAATACAAAAACATCGATATAATCACAAAAAGAAAAACATTCAAATATTTTCAAAAATGCAAAAATCAGGACTTGTTTCTCTAGCATAAATTATTATAACTTTACATCGTACATGTTTTTTATTCTTCTAGTTTGATAGATAAATTTTTTCTTATTTAAAAACTTACATTCACGAGGTATATTGATCATGATGCAAGACATACCGATTGATATATTATCATGGGAGATATCATATTTCCTTACATAAAATTTTTTGGGGGCATTTGTCCACATAATGCATGCACTATTATTTCATTAGAGTACCTTTTTCATTTCCTTATTACACTTGATTACATATAGTATATTTTCTATTTTTGAACTAACATGAGTAACACATGTATATTGTGTGGTGTTGATAAATATTGTTTCACATGCATCTATATATTACTTGATATGTTATTTCATCACATTATAATACTCTTATTTTTTATACATGCTTGACTAATTGTGTGTGTAGTTACTTTTTTGCTACTCGATCATGGCCCAATTACCTTATTTTTAATGTGACACCATGGGTGTCTCAGACGCACTTTCAAAAATTGCATGTGCTATATTTTTAGAAAATGGTTATAAAATTCTGCAATGATGATTAATGTCCTTTCGAATGTGTTCGATTTCCTAAACCCATTCGTAGTGTATATTTGTAGCCTAGACATCCTTACTTAGTATTTTCCATGCTTTCTTCCAGCTTCCCACTTCATTATGTGCATGTTTTGGCCTTTAGTGCCGGACCACCACCTTACCCGGTGGCGCTTTTGAAATGACCTCCTAGAAAGGGGGCAGAGTCCTGCACACATTTTCCAAAATTCTCCATGCATGATTTTAACATGCGTGATTTCTCTTAACTTGTCTTCTAGTGTGCGTTTGAGAACCAAATTGCCTAAAAATAGTCTTGATTGCTTGGTATTCATTCCCTCTTCTATTTTTAAATAGATTTAATTAGTTTGAACTACCTCTTCACCCAATGATTTGGCACTCTAAGGCTTCCTTGTGCATGAATTCCTATATATTCAATGCTTGTATTAAAGTAAAAGGGCCTAAGAATTTTGTCTATCTTGCATAGTATTACTACCACAATCCTGCGCTAGAAATTGCAAAGCCAAACTTTGTTAACTTGTGTTATCTATCTTCCACTGCATTATAACCAGTGCCTTGAATTTTCCACTTCTCAAGCACCTTCTCCTACCGTTGCCTTTGTATTACTAAATTCCTTGGACTCATATGGACACATAGATAAATAAATGATAAAATGAGGGGACAAATTACTACACAAACTAGATTTACCTCTCATTATGTGAATTCACGGTTGGATTTTTTTCTTGATTTCTTTCATTCGATAATTTATAATTGTTACATCATATCAAATAGAGTAGAAATAAGTTTCTTTTCATTTACAAGTAATTAGTTGATTTCAAGAGGGTTTAAATCATTAATAACAACTCCATGTGATGGATCCTCTTCTTTACATCCCTAAGGATTTAAAGGAGATAATATCTATAGGAGGTTGTCTACACATCATATATCATTTAGAAAAGTTCTTGTTATAAGTTAGTTTAGTTTCAATAAAATCAGCACAGGGTGAATAACCACACCGAGTGATTTCGATTGTTTAGTTCCAGTGTAAAAGTAGATATGATTATTTAGAAAAAAAAAATTGTTGTTTGTGATTGTAATATTTTAGTTTTTGATTTATTTAGATTAGTTTCGTTGTCCATTTATCCCCACGAGTAAAAATGAACAAAAAGGGTCTACAGGCAAAAATTGCCAAAGTTGGTGTATAAAATTTTCCGAATTCTTCTATACCTTCATGATGCCTTAGAAGGACCTTAAAACACATGGAAATAATGATCTTCAAACATAAATCGGTTGAGATAAATGGAAATGATACTATTTATGTCGATATCTTGACGAGCTTACATTTTTTACAAAGTAGAGACAACCCTCTACGTAGCTCAGTTGAGCCAAAATCAACATATAATTGCATTAATGCAAATTAAAATCATTTTAGCAGGCTTGTGTTTGAATTGGGTAAATTATTATAGGCTCTCGAGCTCGAACTTGGAACATTGTGTTTGACAGGGTTGGGGAGCTAGCTCGGGTTATGGTGAGTCAAAAATCATGATGGCTTGGGGGCACATTAGCATTAATATATCAAGCGAGTTGTTACAAAGGAAATGAAGACGCGAGATTATATGGTGCCAATTAAAAACATAACTCATTGCATGACCTAATATGTTATGTCCATCATGCTAAGTGTCCTCATGGAATAGCTCGGTCAAATAAGAACGAGCTTGACGAGTCTTGGCTATGTTGGTGAATTAACCACGAACAAGCTCGAGCGAGTCAATCAAGGACCGACACAAAAAGAATGAGCTCAAATGAAAATAGAGCTCGATGTATAGCTTGAAAGAGTGAGTTGTTGGGTGAGTTCATGTGTGGAGGAAGGGAGCTTGATGGGATCTTGGTAGCTCGGTTGTTAAAATTCCCCTCTTGCCTAGTGGGGATGTTAGCATGGCATGCCACGATGGAAAGATACTCTGTGGGTTCCCAAGGCCATGTTACCAAGTGGGGAAACAATGATGGCATGCCAACCTCAGACCAAGGTTGATGCCTAAGCATCTGGCTAGTGTGTTGAAGAAAAGTAATGTCCAATAATCTTAGTGAGTCATGAGGAGTTCGAATCCTTTGTCGAGTAATCGGTGGTGAGTCATCTCGGGTTTCGGTTTATGGGAATTAAATATCCCGTGAACAATTTTCATTTGTTATTCCGAGTTACTCGACCATTGAACTCTTGGAAGAATGGTATGAAGCATCCACAAATACATTTTTTCCAAAGTTTTAGGAATTCGAGAGATCATTAAAGCAAAAGGTAATAAATAACTCAACACGTCTTTGGGATTTGCAAGACAAGGTTGATAAGAATCATGGTGGAGCCATCTAAGCTTGTGAGGAGGTATGATCACCTTGCAATGTAAAGTAACTCACCGAGTTGAGGAAGAGTTAGAGCTTGAAATTGGGAGTCAGTGAATTCTTGAATGGTGTAGGTTTGAGCTGATCATAGGAATCAAGTCATGCAAGGAAAACATGCTCGAATAAGCTCAACAATGGAGTTGACGGTGGTAGTTTCGGTCAAGTTTGGAGCTCAAAAAATAGGAGCTCGACATAGATTTTGATGGCTTGATAGAAATATCATGAATGGGAGCTTTCTCAATGGCTCGTCGGTGAGTATGAAGAATAGAGTAAACTCATGACAGAGTTTGAGATGGATTTTGGGTGTGTGGAGACAAAGTTGGAAGGATTTTACAAAACTCACCAAGTCGGAAGATTGAAGCATGGAAAACATGTTGATGCATACAATAACATGCTCGTTGCTAGGTGATCATGGTAGTGGAAAGAAATCTCGATGGGGGAGTCAATATAGAGATGGTCATTAATATAAATCTATTGTGGTGAGGATATCATGAGCTCGACTTAATGAGCGTAACACAAAGTATCAATGCATTGTGAGCTTGACGTAATACTAAGAGCTAGACAAATCTAGAGGAATATCAACGTCTTCTAGTTGGGGAGTGCACACAAAAATTAACAGAGATCACTCAGGAAATGAACTCAGGTCATAGTGATGAAATTCAGATCGGTGGTGGTCTCAACTCTATGATGGAGCTTGATGAGGACAAGCTCAAAATGATGTGGAAGGGAACACGAGTCGGTTCAACTCGGGATGGTTGTGGCATCATCTTAACTCAGCTCGACAATGAGTACATAAGATAGAACTTGATGATGACCTAGTCTTAGTAAACATAATTCGAGGCGTAAGAACTCACTTGGATGTGGCCAAGAGCTCGATGCAAAAATGGGAACTCCACATAGGTATGAATAAAGATCGATTTGGATCTTGCTCGAGAGCTTGGAGAGATCTCAACTTGGTGAGATAGGTTTAAAGAAAGCAACATGATGAAACAACCTAGTCTATGCGGTAAAAAATGAGGAGCGTGACCCCAAATCGGTGAGTTGGCTCAATGAGCCAACCATTGAGTTTTGTCTTCTTTTTGTCCTATTTTCATGCCTTACCCTCTCTTTAAGTCAAACGGGTTAATGTGAGGACCACATTATTTTTTAATTAAATTAATATTTTTATTTTATATATTTTATTAATAATATTTTATTTAAATATTCCTTTAATTAATTGAGAGGATTAGGTCAACAGGAAATTGATGGCACATGATGGAACCTTGTCAAGTGATTCAACCAACTGTAAAAATGAATCATCATATACCTTCATTTTAGGAATGGAATTTATGAATCCTTCTCTCCTCTCTCTCAATTTTTTCTATAAATGTAAGTTGGAAGCTCGTTCTAACAGTTGGACAAGTTAAAATTCTAAGACAAGTGTATATTTTTCAAGAAACCTCCTTCTTCTCGCAAGTTGTTCTTTTAAGTTGAGGAAATTTCAAGTCTCCTTTCAAAATTTAATGGCAACCATTGCCTCTTCTGAATGTATGATGCATTTTGCATGTTGTTGAAGTAATAAAAGTGTGTTTTTGTGACTAATTTTGGTCCTTTCATCCTTATATACTTCCTGTGCCTTTTTCATGCTTGCGGGTACACTGTCAAGTTCAAGTTTGTATTGTAGTTCTTGGCGTTCCGTGCTTACCAAGTGGTGGAGTATTACATGCGGTTGAGTTGTGGTGCTTATTAACCCTTCTCAAGTTCATCCTTCTTCACTAGAATATTGATAGGTTGTTGTTTTTATTGAGTTTAACAAAGGGAACACATGCATCCTAGTCTGTGGTATTTCACATTACCCTTCCTAAGTTACTGAGTAGGTAAAGTTGACTTGTGGTACAAAAACCCTCTTGAAATTAACCCTTCTCAAGTCTGGAAACATGATTTTTATTGGTCCATCACCATCCCTAGTATAGTTTCATTTGTTGTAATTTTTTTTCCCTAAAACCCATGAAAATGTTAAAATAGTCTAGATAACTACTTTATTACACTAGGAGTAGTACAACACTTAGTTTAGGAAGAGAAGTCTAGCTTTCTCCAGAGGTTCACATCGATCCCGAGTCCAATATCTTGAGAAGTGATCCCATGTTTCCCAATCACACCAAACCTTATATTCACATTTTTTCCAGTTGTAGGGTGAAGTGATTTGGTGATAATAGTTTTGGAACACCCGGTGGGATAGAGTTGGTACTTCTATTCTCACTTTCACAAGTCAAAGTACTAAGTAACTCTATATCTCTTGATTCCAAATATCAGTGCATTAACTTATGTGAAGAATTTAGACAAGAGCTTCTTCAAATCAAGGAAATTATCAACATATCAAACTATCCATGTCTCCTCAAAGGAGAAGGAGAATAGGCATCTCAACATCACTTGTTGCAACATCACCTCGTAGGGTTCATTCAACTCTTCCTTATGGAAGGTTTCCTCCACCTAGGAATAATCAAAATTTCATTTTTATGGTGAGGAACCAAGTTTTTCCCCATTTCAATGTAAGAAGTCCTCTTCTATTGGCTCAACATGATCCTATACCTATTGCGACACTCAAAAGTTTACCCTTCTACACAAGGAAACTCACGTTACTCCAGTGGAACATATTCTTGATGTAGCCAAAATTTGTGCACTACATAATATCATGGAGGACAACATTGCTATTAGAATAATTTCTACCTCTTTCAAGGGAAACTACTTCAATGGTTTTGAGGGTTAAGTGTTGGTACTATAACCACTTGGGACGAGTTAGGAGAAAATCTATGTAAACAGTTTGAAGACAAGAGTGATCACCTATCACTTTTGGAACAACTCACTACCATAAAGAGAGCTCCCTAAGAATACATGAGTGATTTCAACTTCCGATTCCATAGGACCTGGAAGAGGATTTCGCACTCATAAATCCTTCTTCAAATAATGCATTCTTGTACTATTTACAAGCCTTGAATAGTGATGTAGCAGTTATGATCTAATCCATGGGAGGGACCACACTACCTGATGCCTATGAAGTTTCCATAAGAGTGGATAATTCCTTAATCCAGGTTGGAAAGATAGCTCCATGACTGCCAAATCCATTGTCTCTAGATATTATGAACAATCAACCTACCATTTCTCCCATTCTAGTGGCTTCTAAGAAACTAGTTCAATCTACACCCACCTCTTCAAATAATCTATTTGAAGTCAATTCACTCCTGTAAAATTTTGGGAATGATCTCATTGTACTCAATAGGCAACAATTTCAATATAATCATCCATACCAACCAAAAATCAACGATGATCGTGCTAACCCTCCTCCTTTTTAAGGAAATAATCAGCCTCAAAATCAAACCACAAGTCAAGCTGCGAATGTCAGGACTTTGAAATTTCGAAAGCCTCTTGTTGCCAGCTCATCTAGAGCCATAGAACATGTCCAGAATAATTTATTTCAAGACTATGAATGGTTCTACCATTGCTTTCAATCCCACAATCAAAATATTTTCCCCAATGAAATTATTAGCTAGGCCCTTATGGTTCAAATAGTATCTCTCCCTCCAGAGCCCACATAAAATTCATCTACATAGGAAATAATAGATCAAACGTAGGAACCTGAGGAAACCACTTTGCTAAATTAGGAAGAAGAAGGTTATTGCAGGTTGAATACAGGCCGGGTTCATTTTAAGAGACCTATTCAAAATAAGAGGTGGAAAATACTTGACAAATATCCTTGGAACTGGTTTCGCGGGAAGGCAAATTTTTTGGGGGTCTAATAGAAAAATTTTCACCTAATTTTTAAGTGGTGTGACATAAGGTTGTAGACGTGTGATAGAGATTTACTATTATGTGTCAAGAAGGTGGTTATGGCATGTCAATGAACCTTACCGACGTCGTCAATAACCTATGTTACGTGACAACAAAATCTGTGTCACGCATCAACAAACTCTCTATCGCATGTATACTTCCTCCACACTCTGTTACGCATCAAAAAACTCTCCCACGTTGCACGTCAACAAACTCTCCCTGTCACAACAAACTCTGTCACGCATCTACAGCCTCCACCCTCCTGTCGCACATTTACTGTACTTGATAATACATATGCCCCCAGGTGGTATGAGTGAGCTAGTAGTGTTCTACCTAGTGAATAATCTAGGATTATATAGGGGATAGTTTCAAGGGTAGGTGAAGCCAACCCCTAAAAAAATTAAACTGTAATTTTTAGGCGAACAGGTCACTTGACCCGTGCCAAAAAATTTTCCTTTTCAAAATTTTCAAAAATGGAATATTTTCCATATTATGAATATTCGTCACTAAAATGATCACTTATAAAAATTCCTCATCGGTGAAGCTAAGCATTTGTTCTAAAAAGAGAGAAATAAAATATAAACCTTCCAAATATTATCAAACATCCACTTCACAACCTCATCCATAAGCATTAGTTGATAAAGATGAGGGAAAAGAACCGCTAGAAACACATGCTAGCCAAGCTGTAAGGAAATAAGGTTCTTTAGGCATCACGATACACAACAAGCACTTTCCAAAAGAGGATTCTAACACCCAAAAAAGTGTCATCAAAGTAGGAGTAATTCCTTCAATATTGTAGAAAAAATGAAGAAGACCAACTTAAGAATTACTATGTGGTACAAACTCTCAATTCCTTCTCAAAGAAACTTGTTGTGAGAGGCTCTGAATAGTTTTTGGTATAACCGATGGATCATCGGGTTGTGGAATAAAAAAATGCTACAAGTTTGTGTTAAATAGAAGGGAAAATTATTCCTAAGGAAAACAAACCACATCCATTCTATATTTCCCGATAATTAGGGATCATTTGGTACATATTTGCATGATCGATTCTTATGCTAATAGCCCATTCATGCCCAAACAAATTACGATGTACTAGGCATACAATATGTATCGATTGCAAGAGGAATTATTTAGATAGATGAAAAAATGATTAAAACTATCGGAATTATCAAAGGACTTTAACTTACCATCCACGCATGCCCAAGTTTTTCATTCACCCAAGACATATCAGTCATTGATCTTCCTCCTCTCTTTATCATCTGCCTATCACGATATTTCACTACCAAGATGGGTGGTTATCTATCAGTTGATTGGTCACATATGATTCTTAGGACTCGATATAGAAAAAAAGTAACTATAAGGGTGGAACTAATCTACCATAATCATGCAAAACCATACACTGCTAGTCTTATAAATGGGAATTATACCATCAATGATCTAGAAGAATAAGATGTAGATCATTATTTGACCACTCTTATTGAAGAAGTCCCGATATTGTGATGGATGAAGTATGTGGAGATCATTAGTATGATTCCTACATTAATGTGTTGGTATAGGAAGAATTTGGTTTGTTACTATTGGAAAAGACAAGATTGGGTGCATACTACATTCATGAAGAAGATATGATTACACCACAACTTGTGAAAAAAAATAAAAAAATATGAAGGATTGTTGAAGTTGTTCTTCAATGGATGGAGGAGTAAGAATGGATCCGGTGTTGGTGTCATGATAATTTCTCTAGAGGGAGATAAGTACTTTTCATATTTCTAGTTGCAATTCAGTTTCACTAACAATGTTGCTGAATATGAGGCCCTTGTGAAAGGAATTCAAATAGCTCAAAAGAATAGAATCAAAGCCTTGACTATTTTTGGAGATAGTGAGTTATTTATTCATAAAGTGATGACACACAATGTATCCAAAAGTGATATTTTAAGATCACACAATAACCGAGTTTGGGATTCGATTGAAGAATTTAAAGCTTTTGGGATCCATGCGGTTCCTAGAAATAAAAATCAAGATGCTGATAGGCTTGCTATGATTGGTTCACAATATGATGTAATTGTTGATATCATAAAAGAAGGGTGACAATTTGTCAAAATGGTGGCTCAACCTATAATCCCCGATAATGTGAGTAGCTATAAAATCTTTGATAGTGACAAAAAAATTATTTTTTTCCTACAAGAAGAGGTGGAGTTTTCTACAAAAATCAAGATATGTTGCAAGATTCATATGGTGATGAAATCATATAATTGAAGAGAAACAAGCTACCAAAAGGTTTGGTTACTCTAGAATCCATTTTCAATTCAGATGATCAAGCCAAAACACAAATCTCTAACATGGTGGTCAAAGAAGAATATTTTGAGGAAGTCAAGGTAACAAATAAAAAATTTCTAAAGATCGGAAAAGTATTCACTTCGAGGAGAAAGAAGCTTTCATCAAACTTTGTCAAGAGTATCATGAAATTTTTGCATGGATCTATAAAGACTTGCGTGGTTTGGATCTAAGTCTAGAAAAACATACCATTGAATTGGATCCCGATTCCAAGCTAATTCATCAAAAACAGAGGCCAATTAATCCTAAAATTGAGCCACTAATGAGGAAGGAGATAACCAAAATCATTGAGGCATGTATAATTTTTCCTATCAAACATTCTTCTTGAGTAGCCAATCTGGTCCCCATAAGGAAGAAGAA
The DNA here is from genome assembly GCA_018340775.1 of Taxus wallichiana var. yunnanensis. NCBI lineage: Eukaryota > Viridiplantae > Streptophyta > Pinopsida > Cupressales > Taxaceae > Taxus > Taxus wallichiana. The sequence goes on along the minus strand of CM031237.1, from coordinate 634,520,766 downwards.
TGGAGAGATGTGGTTATGTGTTGAATCTAGGGATTTAAACGTGCCTCATTGAAAGACCATTATCCTCTTCCATCAATTGAGAAAACCCTCAAAATGGTGACACAAGATCAAATATTTTCTTTTCTCGATGGTTATTCAGGTTACAATCAAATTATGGTTCAAGAATATGATCAATTCATAATGGCTTTCACTACCAAGTGGGGCACATATGCTTACAACAAAATGCCATTTGGATTATCCAATGCCAGGTTTACTTTCTAAAGAGCCATGGACATGGAATTTAAAGGACTAATAAATGACATCATCTTGGTTTACCTTGATGATATAACTGTATATTCTAAGCATGAAGAAGGCCACATCATGCATCTAAGGAAGGTTTTCCAAAGGTGTAGGGAATTTGGGGTTTCACTTAACCCCAAGAAATGTATATTTGCATTGCATGAAGTGAAATTGTTGGGGCATGTTGTTGTAATGGAAGGATTGTTAATTGATCTAACCAAGATCTATTTGATTATGTCCTTATCTCTCCCAAGTCATAAGAAGAGTCTCCAGAGTTTTCTAAGAACCATAAAGTTTGTGTAGAGATTCTTCCCTCAATTCGTAACATTGGCTAAACCAATGATAACCATGTTGAAGAAAAAAATTCCATTATTATGGATAAAGTAAGGCGAGGGAGAGATTTGAAGCCATAAAAAAACCATTTCTCAAGATCCCACACTAGTGAATCCTAGGTTTGATAAATATTTTATTCTCTATACTTTTGTAGGTCAAGAGAGCATTTCAAGTATCCTCACCCAAAAAAATGACAATTTGATAGAGAAACCAATTGATTTCTTTAGTCAATCCCTCAAAGACTATGAGCTCAAATATTCATTCATTGAAAAAAGTATTTGCGGGTATTTGAGCTTTGAATAAATTCAAGCATATGTTGTCCAATAACCAAATTCATCTAATGTTGTCTCATCCAGGTGTCAAGGAATTTTTGCTGAAAAAAGAGATGAATGAAAAGTGTGCTGGATGGATCATGAAGGTGATGGAGTATGATGTACATACCAAAGTTACCAAACTTGTCAGAGGAAAATGTTTGTGTCAATAACTTGCTGCAAACATGGATTTGAAAGGTGATGAGAACATGACACTCCTAAACATTGATGAGGGTGATTATTAAGTTGATTGGTTATCCAAACTAGAGAGTTTCCTTTTCTCGGAGTATATGCTATGAACATGGATAAATATCAAAGATAGAATTTCTAGATCCAGTTTATTCCATATGTTACGGTAGACAATGTTATATTTTAAAGGGATTTGAATGGTGTTCTCCTTCGGTGCATGGGGCCGGAATAGATAAGTAAGATACTTCAAGAGTCTCATAATGGACTATCTGGAGGAAATTATTCTCCATGAACAACTGCGACCAAGATCATGTGAGCCAATTAATATTGGCCAGATTTGTTCAAAGATTCCCATCTATGGGTAAGGAAGTGTAAGGAATGTGCCCTTTTCACTGGAAAATAGAATTTGGTAGATCTTCAAATACATCCAATTTAAGTGGATCAACCCTTCATTCAATGGGGATTGAAATTCATCGAGTGATTAATCCTCCATCCAAAGGATGACGGACATAAATGGGTCCTTATTACAATGGACTATTGTACTCGATGGACGGAGGTAGTAATATTGAAGGAGAGAAATGAGAAGGAAGTTCTTGATTTCTTGGAAGGTATAATGACAAGGTTTAGTGTTCCATTTACAGTCATTTCAGAAAATGAAATGGATTTACTTGGTTTGAATTTGAGTGAATGGGATGTTAAGAATGAGGTCTCCTCAAGAATTTTTCCTATTACTAACTACATGGAAATGGATTGGTGAGTCTAGAACCAAAAGCCTCACAAGAATTATGAAACACACAATGAAGACTAACATGAGGACTTGGCACAAACAACTTAAGATAGATTTATGGGTAGATCAGATCACACCTAAGAGGGAATCAGAAATTCTCCTTTCATGCTTGTATATGGAAGGGAAGAAAAAATTCCACTCTCCTTGGACTAACCTTCTTTGGATTTAGCTCATAAGATTGAGGTTATGGATAATGATCCTTTAAAAGGTAGGTTTGCTGAACTCATGGAGTTGGAAGAAGTAAAAAAAGGGATATGAAGACTTTGGAGCAACATCAAGCTTGGGTTAAGAAATATTTTGACAAGAAAGAATCTGAGATTCATTTTCAAGAGCGAGATTTAGTTCTCAAATGGGATGAAGATCAAGCTAAACTAGGTAAGCACGCCAAGTTTGACATTCTCTGGAGTAGTCCATAAATCATCACAAGTTACAAAGATGTGAATTCATTTTGTCTATCTAGGCTCAATGGAGAAGAAATTCCCATTCATGTGAATGGGATACATCTCAAAGATTTCTTTTGAGATCATTCCACCCCCTGTATAGTTTAGTTAGGTGTTTTCCTCTAAGTGCTTAGGCACATTCTTGTGTGTTGCTATTATTTTTATTTCCTTGTTATTGTGTTTTGTGTTTTTTTACACATTGTATCATCATTGGATGTTTTCAAATGAGACAAAGGTTCCAAGTTTCAAAATATTTCTCGGGTTCAGTACTTCTCCTACCTATGCCAAAGAGACCTTGGGATATATCACAGAAGATCAAATGAATTTCAAAATTCCAACATTGAATCCATGCCCAATGGATGAATTAAGGCTACTGGAATCATGCTTACCAGGAAATCATCACTAAGAGGTCACCAAAAATGTTGTCCATTTTTTCCCCTAAGTAAAAATGAACAAAGAGGGTCTATAGGCTAAAATTTCCAAAGTCAATGTATAAAATTTTCCAGAGTTATTTTATACCTTCATGATGCCTTAGAAGGATCTTCAAACACATGGGAAGAAGGATCTTCAAACATAACTTAGTTGAGATAAATAAACATGATACAGGTTATGTTGATAGCTCGATGAGCTTAATTTTTTTAAAAAGTATAGACAACCCCCTCTGTTTATCTTGGTTGAGCCCATATCAACATATAAGACCATTAATGCAAATGAAAATCATTTTAGCAGAATTTTATTTGGATTGGGTAAATTACTATAGGATCTTGAGATCGAACTTGGAACATTGTTTTTGAGAGGGTTGGGGAGATAGCTCGGGTTATGGTGAGTAAAAATCATGATGGCTTGGGGGCCCATTAACATAAATATATCAAGCAAATTGTTACAAAGGAAAAAAAGATGAGAATATATGGTGCTGAGTCAACACATGAATCATTGCACGATCTAATCTGCTTAGTGCATCATGCTAAGTGTCCTCTAGGAATAGCTCAACCGAGCTAAGAATGAGCTTTGGAAGCCTTGGCCATGTTTCGAATTAACCATGAATGAGCTTGAGTGAGTCGATCAAGGAATGATGTAGAAATAATGAGCTTGAATGAAAACAAAGATTGATGTATGGCTTGACGGAGTGAGTTGTTGGGAAAGTCCATGTGCGGAGGAAGGGAGATCGATGGGATCTTGACAACTTGGTGGAGAAACTTACCCCTCTTTCCAAGTGGGGATGTTAGCATGACATGCCAAGATGGAAAGATACTTTGTAGGTTCCTAAGGCCACATTACCAAGTGGGGGAAATCATGATGGCATGCCAACTTGAGACCGAGGTTGATGCCTAAGCATCCGGCTAGTGTGTTGAAGAAAAGTAATGTCCAAGAAGCTTGGTTAGTTGTTAGGAGTCTGAGTCCTTCACCGAGTAATCAGTGGCAATCATATCACATTTAGGTTTATGGGAATCAAATCTCCCATGAACATTTTTCATTTGTTATGTTGAGTTAGTCAACCATTGAATGTGTGAAAGAATGGTATGAAGCATCCACAAATACCTTTTTCCCAAAATTTGAGGAAGTCAGAGATCATCAAAGTACAAGGTAAGAAAGAACTCAACACAGACCGAGATTTATAGGCCAAGGTTGATGAAAATCATGGCGGAGCTATGTGGGATTTGGAGGAGGTATGATTGCCTTGCAATGTAATAAAAATCCCCGAGTTGAAGAAGGGTTGGAGCTCGACATAGGGAGTTGAAAAGTTATCGAATAGTGCAGGGTCGAGATGATCATAGGAACTAAGTCATGCAAGGCAAACATGATCAAATAGGCTCAATGATGGATTTGAGGGTGGTCATGCTTTGGTTGCATTTGGAGCTCAACACATAGGATCTTGGCACATAGTTTGATGGCTTGGTAGAAAGCTCATGAAGGGGAGATTTCTCGATGCCTCGTCGGTGAGTATGAAGAATAAAGTAAGCTCATGATAGAGTTTGGGATGGATTTAAATCGTGTGGAGAATAATTTGGTAGGATCATGAAAAACTTTCCAAGTCGGGAGAATGGAGCATGGAAATCATGTTCGTGCATGCAAGAACAAGCTTGATGTCCGATGGTTACGGCGGTGGAAAGTGAGATTGATGGGGGACTCAATACAAAGATGGTCATTAATACAACTTGGTTGTGGTGAGGATATCATTAGCTTGACTTAATGAGTCTAGTGCAAAATATCAATGTAGTGGTAGAGATTGATGTAATACTAGGAGCTCAATGACTCTAGAGGAATATTGAAATCTTGTAATGGGGAAGCTCACATAAAACTTGGTAGAGATCATGTAGGAAAGTAACTTAGGTCATAATGATGAAATTTAGATTGGCAGAGGTCTCAACTCCATGATGGATTCCCGACGAGGACAATCTCAACAAGATGTGTAAGGGAACATGAGTCGGTTCAACTTGGGATGGTCGCGGCGTTGACATAACTCAGCTTGATGGTGAGTACACAAGATAGAACTTGAAAATGACCTGACACTCGATCAATGTTGTCTTAAGCATAAGAACTCACTTGATGTGGCCAAGAGCTTGACCCAAAAATGGGAACTCGACTAGTTAGGAATAAAGATTGATTTGGAGCTCGATAGGGAGCTTGGAGAGAGCTCAAATCAATGAGATAGGTTTAAACCAAGAAGTGTGATGAAGGAGCCTGGTCTATGTAGTAAAAAATGAGGAGCTTGACCCCAACTCAGCGAGTTGGCTTAGTGAACCAACCATTGATTTGGGTCTTCTTATTTTTCTAGTTTCATGCCTTACCCCCCCTCTTCAATTCAAATAGGTTAATGTGGGGACCACATTATTTTTTAATTAAATTAATATTTTTATTTTAAATATTTTATCAATAATATTTATTATTATTATTAAAATATTTTATTTAAATATTCCTTTAATTAATTGAGAGGATTAGCTCAACAGAAATTGATGGCACGCGATGGAACCTTGTCAAGTGGTTTGACCAACTATAATAAATGAATCATCATATACCTTCAATTTAGGATGGGAATTTACGAATCCTCTCCTTTCTCTCTCAAATTTTTCTATAAATGTAAGTTGGAAGCTCATTCTAACACACTTTGTATAAGTTAGAATTCTAAGACAAGTGTATATTTTTCAATAAACCTCCTTCTTCTGCAAGTTGTTCTTGTACGTTGAGGGAAATTTCAAGCCTCCTTTCAATACTATAATGTAAACCACTTGTCTCTTCTAAATGTATGATGCATTGTGCATGTTGTTGAAGTAATAAAAGTGTGTTTTTTTTTTACTAATCTTTGTCCTTTCATCCTTCAATACTTCTTTGTGCCTTTTACATGATTGCAAGTACACTTTGTTCAAGTTTAAGTTTATATTGTAGTTCTTGGAGTTCCGTGCTTACCAAGTGGTGGAGTATTACATGCAGCTGATTTTTGGTGCTTGTTTTCTCATGCCCATCCTTCTTCACTGGAATATTGATAGGTCATTTTGTCGATTGAGTTTAATAAAGGGAACACATGCTTCCTAGTGTGTTACTCTCCCTAAGTTGCAATAGGTAAAGTTGACTTGTGGTACACAACACCCTCTTCAAATTAACCATTCTTGAGTCTAGAAACATGCTTTGTTTGGTGCATCACCATCCCTAGTATAGTTTCATTTGTTGCAAATATTTTCCCTAAAACCTATTAAAATGTTAGCATAGGTCTAGATAACCATTTTATTGCACTAATAGTAGTACAAAACTTAGTTTAGGAAGTGAAATTCGGCCTTCTCTGGAGGTTCACCTCCATCCGAAGTCCCACATCTTGAGAAGTCATCCTATGTTTCCAAATCACACAGAACATACTTTTGTGTTAAGCTTGTGTTTCTTACTATTGATGTAGGGTTGGGAAAGGAGAGAGGTTCCCTTACTCACCTATGCCTTGTCCATGGTGATCAGCTCATACTTCCTACTTGGTAGCATGGTGAAAGGTGTAAGGGGTCTCTTTGAAAAATTTTAAAGTTAGAAACAATTCATTCAAATGATATGAAATCATAAATCAAAACAAAGTGATTTAGATGTAAAAATTCCAAAAAGAGTTTAAAAACCTCAAAACCATATTTTTTCAATCAAATGGCCATCTATGGACATAAGTTTAGATAAAATAGAAATAAATTCACATTTTAAACTATGAAGCAAACTTGAATAGAATGAGGTTGTAGGGTCTCAATTTGGTTTTTGTCAAATCCTTGTCTTTCTCTCATCATTACCATTCACCAATTTTCTATAACTTGTGCCCCTTTTGGCTCTTGGTGTTGAGCCCTCGCATCTTACTAGTTGTGTGGAGTTAGGAAGTTAATTCACTTATCATATCACTCTTTTTCCATATTTAGCCAAAACAATACAAAGTACCAAAAGTTTCGTAGAGAAACTAAAGTTCAAAATTACAATGTGATTGCATTATCATATATCAACATTACAAAAAAGAGAGATCATTCCATTAGCATTCATATCCACTACATACATTTTGAAAAGCATATAAAAATGAAATTTCTAAACATTTAGAGTACACATGTGAAGTGAAACAAGAGGAAGTAACTCAGATACACTAAATTACTGAACCAAAAAGAAGAGTTTGTATATATCATAATAAATAAAGTTTGTATACAATGCCATCATGTGATAGGCGTGGTCAAAGAACTTGCAATGAGCCTGAAATATAAAAAAATCATATAATGCCTGAAAAATTTGCAACCAAGAAATACAAATCCCATGACCCATCAATTCTTGTGAGATCCTTGAGATGGTTCACAATTGTGTCTATGAATCCTACTATGGCTCAGGGATAATTTTAGTGGTGAATATTTCATTTTTGAAAATTTTGAAAAGGTGAATTTTTTGGCACGGGTCAGTGACCTGTTCACCTCAAAATTACAGTTTAATTTTTTTAAGAGGTCAGCTTCACATACCCTTGAAACTATCCACTATATAATCCTAGATTATTCACTAGGTAGAACACTACTAGATCACTCATACCACCTGGGGGCATATGTATTATCAAGTACAGTAAATGCATGATAGGAGGGTAGAGGCTATAGATGCATGACAGGAGGGAGGAGGTTACAGATGAGTGACATAGAGTTTGTTGATGCGTGACATGGAGAGTTTGTTGATGCGCGACATGGAGAGTTTGTTGACATCTGATAGGAGTGTGGAGGAAGTAGATGCATGATAGAGAGTTTGTTGATGCATGAAATAGATATTTTGTTGTCGCATGACCGAGAGGATAGAGGCTGCAAATGTGTGATAGAATATTTATTGTCACCCTTCAATAAGGTGGTTGATGCGCATCAATGAACCACACTAACGCACGTCAACAACCTTGTTGATGCACGTCAATGAGGTTCTTTGACACATGTCAACCACCTTGTTAACACATGACAATAAATATCTGTCACGCGTCTACAACCTTTTGTCACACCTCTTAAGAATCAGGCAAAAATTTTGTTGTTGGACCCCCAAAAAATTCACCTTCCCGTAAAACTGGTTCTCGAGGATATTCACTAGGTATTTTCCACCTCCAATTTCTAAGAGGTCTCTTAAAATGAACCCTACTACAGCTACATGATGAGAATTCACATAATGATGGTAGTGCTCATGGTGGCAGCCACTAACTATGATATCACTATGAGAGCGACTCTACCTCATCAAATGCTCACTTGTCTAATATGCACTCACTTGAGTACATAGAGAAGTCATAACCTCTGCTACCCTCTAGATGGGTGAAAACACATCAATGTGTCTGCCAAATGTAAGTGGCTATCTTATATTCTCAGTTAGATCATATTGGGTCTTTCGTGAAGGGATTAGCAAGGTTTCCACATGCACCCATCAAATGAGCTCTCGTCGGTGTTTTGCAGCAAGAAGAAACAAAGAAGAAATGACGAGTTATAAAGTTACAAAAAAAAAAAAATAAATAAAAATAATGTTTTTGAATAACAAGGTCAAGAGAAGAGGATAAACATACTTGGATCTCTATGCAACCATGTACGATCGGTGGTGATGCCGCTACCACTAATGGTTGCAAGGCCTCCCCAAAGCTGGAGGCAAGATGTTGTCCCATCATAGACTTGTCATACCCATCTTGATCATGAAGAAGTGGTCCCTCGAAGACAAATGTCTCCTCCTCTATGGCCACCTCCTTCGCCCCGCTCTCATAAAATGCTTGAGTATCATGCCACTTGGGATCGAGTCTCCTCCTCCATGTGGGGTTACCTACTAGCCTTACCACCCAACCCCTCATCATTAGACTCCTATCTGCTGGTCTCCTCTCCACCTGAATCTTATATGATCTTATCCCCCATATAATCCTTAGAGTTGGATTCCATGTATATGGGCTCATCCTCCTCTCCTCAATCTGGAGTAAGGGTGCAAGAGTGGCACCAGTTTCCGTCAGGCATGAAAAAATCACCTAATTTTGATAAGAACTCTTAGAACCACCACTATTTAACCTGGATCTCCACGAGGCCCCTTTTGGGCATCCTTCATGGTCCTATACATAGGTGCCACTGGAGTAAGCATATCAATGTAAGGAAAGTTGAACTACTGAGGAAATCGGCCAAATGGGTGAATCTCAAGATTCCTTGTCCTATCAACTAACTAACTAGTAGTGGAACAAGCCACCACTATAGTCCCATCCTATCCCCAAAACCCTACAATGTCCTAGTATGCAGGTGGCCACCATGTTTTTGTGGCCAAAGAATCCACTCACCGATGTGACACTTTGAGAACTATGATTGCTATCCATTTGGTAGCCTTGATAGCCCCGGATCCTGTCTTGGCACTCCTCCCATAGGAGATGATCCGATCGTACACCCAACTCATAAAATGTGGGGTTTCTCAAAGACTTCCCATGTAATCTGATAATGTGATACATGTCATGATAATTACTACCAAATAACTTGATCCCCAGTAGATAAGACCATGTACCTCAATCTACGTAATGATGGGAGCCCAACAAAATAGTAGCATATCACATCCCTTGTTCTGATCAACCACAAGGCCAAAATACCCATGATGGTCTTATAGATATGAGGGATGGGAGTACTAGGAATGGATCAGACCTTAATCCCCTTCTTTGAACAAAAGGAAACCGCATTATCCCTTATGTAAGTCATCTATAGAGTCATCATGACTTTGGATCATGCTTTGTCTCCAACGCCAAATTTTTGCCTAGTATCAGAACCCCAAGAATATGGTAAAAATCCTCTAGGGTGATTGTTTAGTCACCCCTAATACCTGACAACCAAAAATATTTTGGTATGCATCCCAATAAGAGAAAAAATCAAATATTATGTGACTGGAAAGAGCAACATGGGGCACCCGTAATCCTCCATATGCTTGCTTTGTTTGAAGAGTATCGGTATCATCCCGAGTCAACCGATCCAATATCACTAGGAGCCAATCAAACTCCCTCTTACGATCGCAACAAATATACTCTTCCTTCTTCTTCGTATCCACCAAAACAAAAAGGGAGAAAGTTAGTAACATATCTCAAGAAAAAGCTCACAAAAACATTAAAAATCCAAAAAAATTAGGTTATCATGGAGTTTTGGTCATTCTGCTTTAGAACTACCACCTTGGAAGGGCAACGGTTTGTGACCTCCACCCTACTTAGGGTGAAGGTCTTGAACCAATTCATCATACGACTTTATTTCCTTAAAAATGATAAAAATGCAAAAATTACCATTTTCAATGAAATAAAATACTACCCTTAGGCGCTCCCCTAGAGACTCATTTATAACAAGAAATTTAAAAATAATCCCCCTAGGCAAATATTTTAACCTTTTGACATTTTAGGTTTAAAAAACACTAGTGAGGAAAACTAACTTTGAGGCGGCGTTGGTCAATCTCCCGTTCGCAGAGGCATGATCATGATCTTGCAACAAACATTTTGACTATTCTTTCGGTGAAAATGGTCACTATGGGCCCATAGCTAAAAAATCACCAAGTTGATATGCACAAATGAATTTTTTTGATATATATATATATATATATATATATGTTGTTATAACTTTGTTTTGAGTGCATATGTTCATAGGGTTGAAGCAACTTGGCGTAGGTGTATCTCTATATTCCCACTCAAATGGTAATTCCTCTTATCATTTTAATTTAGCATTTATTTTTGATATTTTGTCTATTTGCACTTGAGCCTTCTTTTTAATTTGGTAGCTAGTGGGATTTTGGATGGTGACATTCCAACACACGGGCATGTCAGGTATAGCTTATAACTCCCCATTTTAGGAATTCCATACTCAGACTCTATGTTTTACACCTTGTCATGGCTAAGACACTTATCCGAGGTGGTAATATGTATGTTCCCAAAATTACATGTGCTACAATGTTGAAAATGGTTACAAAAGTCCCCAATAATGATTCATGTCCATTTAGAAGGTGTTCGAGTTCCTAAACCCATTTGTAGTGTATATTTGTAGCCTAGAAATCCTTACTTAGCTTTTCCATGCTTTCTTCCAGCTTCCCGCTTCATTCTGTGCATGTTTTGGCCTTTAGTGTAAGGACTACCACCTTTCCTAGGTGGTAGTTTTGAAAATGCCACCCAGGTAGGGCGGTAGTCTAGTGACCGCCACCCCAGTGTGCTTTTTCCAGAATTCTCCATGCATGATTTTAATATGTGTGATCACCCTTAACTTGACTTCTAGGGCACGTTTGTGAACCAAATTTCCTAAAATTAGTCTTGATTGCTTGGTATTCCTTCCATTTTCTATTTTTAAATAGATTTAATTAGTTCGAACTGTGTCTTCACCTAATGATTTTTCACTCCAAGGATGCCTTGTGTATGAAGGAACATTTCCGCCAATTCCTATATATTCAATTCTTGTATTCAAGAAAAAGGGCTTGAGAATTTTGTGTATCTTGCATAGCATTACTACCAAAATATTGCTAGAAATTGCATAGCCAAGCTCTATTCACTTGTGCTATCTCTCTTCCACCTTCATTGCAACTAGGTTACCTTGAAGTTGTCATTTCTCAAGAACCTTCTCCTGTTGCTTCCTCTGCATTCCCAAATTCCTTGGACTCATATGGATACACAAATAAAGAAAGGATAAACTAAGGGGAAAAATTAATACACATTTGGATTTACCTCTGTTCTGTGAATTCTAGGTTTGATTTTTTTGTTTAATTTCCTTTATTCCCATAATTTATCATTGTTACGTCATATCAAATAGAGTAGAAATCAGTTTCCTTTCATTTGTAAGTAATTAGTTGATTTCTAAGAGGGTTTAAATCATTAATAAAAGCTCTCAAAGTGATGGATCCTCTTCTTCCCATCCCTATGGATGTGAAGGAGAGAATATCTATAAGAGGTTGTCTACACATCATAGATCATTTGGAAAATTTCTTATTTGAAGTTAGTTTAGTTTCAATACACTCAATGAGAGGTGAATAACCACATCGGGTTACTTTGCTTATTTAGTTTTAGTGTAGAAGTAGATTTGACTATTTAGAATAAAAGCAAATTGTTGTTTGTGATTGTAATATTTCAGTTTTGTGATTTGTTTAGATTATTTTCCTTTTAGCGAAATATAGATTGTTAGTTTTAACTTAGTTAATTTGGACGCTCTAAAATAGATCAAAATTTATATCCAAGTTAGGAAAACAAACTATAGGAATTTACGCTACTGCTCATAGCCTCTAAATCTCCCTTTTCCAACTCGGATACTAGTAGACCACACTACCGGAGATCTCGAGTCACCGATCCTCCTATAGTTAGCTACACACTTTCAAAATCGATGCTCCGCAAGACCTTGGGGGTTGAGTGTGGTTGAAGTTTGCATGTCAATTTTCATCCGTATAGTGTCCCATGTTCATGGCATAATGCATTTTTGTGTGACATTCATCTTTTGATTGCGAGGCTCAAGGGACTTGATTGTCTTACAATACCATGTGTGTCCCATGTTCGTAATCACTAAGCCTTTGGGTGACACCATTTTCACTAATATCTTTGCACTTGTTTCTACTAATATATGCACTAATATTTTTTTCTATTAGTTCTCTTATTGACATTCTTGTTACTATTATTCTTATTACTATTATTGTTATTATTGAGCACTATGGTCTCCACCATGTGCACCCTATTTTCAGGTATAGATTATTCTTGGTGGCCACCACATCATCCCTTCATGTGTTTTCTATGCAAATTATCAAACTTATCATACATGGTTACACATATTCTTTTGAGCCATGTGCTCAAATTATTTATCACATGTACCTCAAAAGAGGGGAATTCATAAAATTATAATCTAAACCTACATGATATATAGACAAAATTAAGGGCTCGTAAAAGGACGGAAGATGTAACAATTACTTTGAAAAAATATTAGACACATAAATTAAACAAAATAAACATAAGGTCCAAAACGTATAGTGTGGTTAAGACCATACAAACATTCCTGACCCATTTATATGGTTTTTACTTGGAGGAAGTTACAACAAAATTTTTAGTAGTTTCAAGTTTTCACCTATAGACACATGTTTTTGGAAATTTTTCAAACTCGGATGAGTCGATTCGAGATCGATTTCAAGGGGCATTCAATATTTCATTCCTTCTTCTCTAAAACTCTAAATTTTAGTTTTTTCAAGGATATTATGGATATGGGTCTTAATTCTTTGGATACATTTCAATATATTTCAATTATATTGAGTTTCTAATAAGTTGTGTAGCACACGAGGAGATTGGAGGGTAATTCATTATCTTTTTATATAGTGTGTACTAAATTACAAATTTGTACCTAGATCCATATGCAACATTATGGTTTGTGGGTTCATGGAAAGTATCAATGAAGCTATGTTATTTGTAAGTAGTCCTTGCTATACTCTTACACTTAAAGGGGAAGATATCAAAGTTACTAAATGAATTTGATACATGGTATTATTCCTTTTTGGGGTTCTTCGATTCTCATTCTTCTTCTCTCTCTTAAAAATTTGTGTGTTGGGTTATATTCAACCAATAATCTAACATCTCCTTAGCATAATTAGGGAATGATCACTCCTGATCCTTCAAGAAATTTCAATAGTCCGAATCTTAAAGTACAAGTAAAAAATGAGAAACTCTTCCCTTTGCAAAAAAATAGGTGTATTCCTTCCATGTTTTACATCTCTTTATTTCACTACTTATAGTTTCAGATTTCATTTAAATTACATCTTTACATTTAAGTTAAAGTTTCATCATGGAGCACGCCAACACCAATACAATGGGATATTGTAAAATAAAAATTCAAGCGAAGCAAAAGTGTGTGTACACATTCAGGTATATTTTCATTTAAGCATGTAATTTCATTTCATACTTAAAGGGGGAAATGTAGACACTCAAATTTGGTAATTATACTCTTTGACACTACTAGTATTGACATTTCTCTCTTTCTCAAACAAGTGCACTTTACCCACTCTCATCTGGTACATCTCTAGGTCTCTTTTCTAGATTTCTTGATCATACACACTCACATGTTGATAGTTTTTAAGAATTAGATACATGAAATCCATTTATAAACTTCACTTTCTAGCTTCCAAACTTCACACTTCAGATTTTCCCTTTAGGATAAAAATGTAAAACACGGGAAGGAATGTCTGTACTTTCTTGACCCTAGTGTATGGTTGTTCTTTTGTGCATTTTCATCTCAAAATTTCATTTGAACATTATTCTTTGGGCCATTTAATATTTCTCAGTCAACATTTACAACTTAAATAACCTTCACAAGCATATATAAATAAAGTGAAACTCACCTCATATAGTACCTAGAAATATTATGGACTCCTATTGCTAAAACTATAAAAAAGTCACCCAAACTCGTGACACTCAAAAATACCTCTGTACATTCATTAAGGTAGCACCATTTACAAGTTTGAAGCTTTCCACTAGGTCTAGGGGACTGCTTACCACATTTACAACCACTCAATGTCACTCTCTCAACTAAATTTGCAAGAGATAAACTCAAGTCAATTTTTTTCAAATGAAGGATGTCCAATCTGATTGCACTACAACTAAATATCACATACTAGGTTGAGAATAATGTGTGGTTTAAGGACTTTTCAGAGCAGTGCTAATTTCAATAGTGCATGGGGGTGAACACAAACCAAATAATTTTTATTTTATAGGACTTATCATCCATGGTTAGGGTTTGAAATATTGAGCAGAACATTCAAAGACCCTCATAGTGTGATTTCTAATGACTACTGATAGTGAAAAAGAGATTCAAAAAGTAATAATTCCTTAAAGATATAGGTCACAATTTTGATCAATTTTAAGACCCTAAAAATTTTCCTACCCCTACTATATGGTCCTACCAAAGAGTGTTTTCAAGTCAAAGTTCCAATTTTGAAGCACTCTCGTGGTATAGATCTCTATGTTGCAACATCTAGATCACCGATATCGATCTAGAATCACCTGTAATTATCTAAGTGCACTCAATCCCTTATGTTTGTGAACTTGTATTGTATCGTGTTAATTTTTGGAAGTACTAATGTGTTTTTCTAATATTGAATTGTTAATATTAGAATTTAATTAATAAGAATAAACCTATGTAGCTTTTATTTCAGTCCTTTTTGGTTATAAATGTAAATCTTAATCAAACCTAAAAAAGGTGAAAAATTATATCCTTTTAAAGACAAATTCTCAAAATTTGGAATTCGATTTATTTCTCTCTAGCCATTCTACAACGTGCTTAGCTTTACAATATGCTCTATCATCAATTCTAGGAATATTATTTCATCAATGAATCAAAAACATCTTATATTCACTACACAAATTTCAGCCTAGATTTTCTCTCTACGGTCCAAAACTATATAAAGGTCAAGATGTAGGGTCTGATTTTTGCATGACTTATACGGTCCCACCTCTTCACAATCACCTACTTTAATTTTAATTTAAAAACATTATTTGGGTTATTTCATCTTCCTAGGGTCATATTTATTAGATTAGAATATCTCATCTATAGAAGGATAAATAAGCACGTCAATATCACTTTATAACTCACATGGCAATTTTTCGGCTCTATTATAAACATCATTAAAAAAAATCAAAGGGTTCCTTAATCTACTCAAATCAGCTACACATTATGTAGGTCGGTCCCCACTACAACTATAAAGCAATAAACTAGGTCAAATAGTCTAGCTTCATCCATCTAAAAGTGTACAAAGATCATATATCCATGTCATAACAATAGTAAATTCATTCCAATAGAAATCAACAAAGGGTTAGGTCACACAACCGAGGCATACCATATCTAGCTATTATCACACTGGGTGCATTTTATAGTACACAATTATCCCACTATCTTGGTGTCAAAAGACATGAGGAACACTTAGAAGGTTGGTTAGTTATATAAAATTACATAAACACTTATGCGAACTACATGTGATTTGATTTATGCAATGATAATTTGTAGTGCAATACTTGGATTGGTTTAGGAGATGGTAGTTTGACCGCCAGGGTGATCCAATGTCAAATGCACACATATTTTTCTCCTTTTTTGTTAATGCTATGATGAGTGGTTCTATCGGTTTCTAGGGTTTTTACTTTGTTACAGTCACCACATGGAATATTGAGTCTATGCAAGTACTAATGACATACATCGAGCATCATTTCCAAACAAGTGAAGCACATAAAAAAATTATAGAACTAGACTATTACAAGGTCTAGAATCATACGAATCATGTTTTGACCATATATATCCTACTTAAAATGTAAAAAACCCATATGGTCTTGTACTGCTACTCAGGTTTCTAGTTCCAAAATTTCTAATATAATATCCACATCCCTATATCTTCTTGTTTCACTTCCCTACACATCTATATCATTATTGAATCATCATGAATAGCTAAGTTAGTCTCTACTCATTTGTATTTGAGATATTTTTTTATTCTTTATCTCATTTATAGTTTGAATTCATTATTATCATCATGTATAATTGGTGTTGGAAGATAATTAGATAAGAATAGTGTACTTATTTCTAATCCTTACATCCTTATTATTGTTTTACATTAACAACACCTATAAATTAATTAATGTGTAAAAATTAGTAAACCCAATGTGTGATTGAATCTCATACCTTATTTTAAACCCTATTTTCTATAGGTTCCATTTTTACATTATGTATTTGATTCCATTTTGTACAATGACATTATCCAAGACAAAAATGTGTCAAGTACAAGAAAGTGAAAACCTCTGTTTGAGACTAGAGAGCTAAAACTATTTTAAAATTGAATCTTCACACCATCGAATTGAACTTATTTTATATTCTATTTCATATGGATGCAATCTTCACATTGAAATATCTAGATATACACTATCTGAAATATTATACTCTGTTTGTTTTTAGACTTGATATCTTCACCCATTATTATTCTCCTCCTCCCCCTTCTTATTCTTCTTAAGCTTATCCTCCTCCTCCTCCTCCTCCTCCCATTTATTCTTCTTCTTCATCTTCATCATCATCATATTCTTCTTCTCCTCCTCCTCCTCCTTATTCTTATCCTCCCTCTCCTTATTTTTCTTCTACTTCTTCTTTTCTTCTTCTTTCTTCTTCTTCTTCTTCTTATTCTTATTTCCTCTTCCTTTTCCTCTTACTCTTCTTCCTTCTCTTCCTCCCCCTCCCCCTCCTCATCCTCCTCCTTTTCCTACTTCTCCTTCTTTTCCTTGTCCTCCTTTTCCTCCTTGTCCTTCCTTATCCTTCCTCTCATTCATATCCTTCATCTGTTGCTTCTTCTTCTTCTTCTTCTTCTCATCCTTCTTCTTCTCCTTCTTCTTCTCCTTGTCCTTCTTCTCCTTATTCTTCTCCTTCTTCTCCTTCTCCTCCTCTTCGTCTTCATCTTCATCCTCCTCCTATTCCTTCTGTTCCTTCTTCTCCTTCTACTACTACTCCTTCTCCTTCTTATTTTATTTCTTATTCTCCTCCTCCTTCTCCTCCTCTTTCTTCTTCTTTCTTCTTCTTCTCCTCCTCCTCCTCCTCTTCCTCCTCCTCCTCCTCCTTCTCTTTCTCTTTCTCTTTCTCCTTCTCCTTCTCCTTCTCCTTCTCCTTCTCCTTCTCCTTCTCCTCCTTCTACTCATTATCCTTCTTCTCCTTCTACTTCTTCCTCTCCTTATCCTTCTTCTTCTTCTTCTTCTTCTTCTTCTTCTTCTACTTCTTCTTTTTCTTGTTGTTCTTTTTCTTTTTCTTCTTCTTCTTCTTCTTCGATACAAAAACTTCTACATTGGAACTCTACGAAATCACAATATTATGTTGTTATACTTTCAACTTTTGAAAAGGACAAATTGATTGAGGATTAGAGCTTTCTTGACTGATTATCTAGTGCTATAGAAAGAAAATTATAGATCAAGGAAATAAATTTAACTCCAAACACCAACAATTTTATCCTAGAAACCTCCAATGGAGGAAAAACAATCAAGAAGGGAAAAATGCTCTTTCTTCCCACTTTTATTGGTCAATTATAGACAATTACAGATTACAAGAAGTAGAAAATGGAGAAAATAATGTAAAACTCTCCCCTGGTTATGCTTTCTTGCTTTGTTTCTACACCTTTCTCCTACAATTCCACTCCAAAGACCAAGATCTTTGCTCGAGTTACTCTCATATAATTAACACTTTACTTCTTGATCTCTTTGGATCTTCTAATGATCAATTATATTGCTCCTCCTTATATTTATAGCCTTATCCCATGTCCTCCAATGTACTAGAGAATAAGAAAGGTTAGAGAGGGAAGATACACAGTCGGGAACTTCAAATTCATGTCCATTCGTGCTCCATTTCTCTTTTCTTTCTAGAAGTGTCAGAACCACCTCCCTGAGTAGACAAGAAGTTTTAGGATTGCCACCTTGGCTTAGTGGTAGTTATAAGACCTCCATACTATAGGGTGGTATTTATTCAACCACCACTCTATACAGATTGGCGGTTCTATCTAGAACCTTTGTTTACCTCATTTTATTCATTTTATTCAATTTTCCTTCTTGGTGCTGATGGAACTAATGAAGTGGTGTGTTTTTATGGATCCCTATGGATCATACCTCCCTTTCTTAGGAGGATTTTGGTCCCACAAAAGCTTAGTGGGGGAGTGGTAGAGGAATAAACTCCCTCTCTTGCTCCTTCGAGTACCACTAGGTCTACCTTGGTGTCTTCTCTCATCCAACCTACCAAGACTCATGTGGATCTCTAGTTTTCTACTCCAATGCTACATATTCCTCCAAGTTACCTTGAGTACAATCCTCTTTGGAAGTCATCTTCTATATTTTTCCTTATTTTTCATGCATAGATGGCTTTAGTAGGTGCAAGCTCTTGCAACTTGCTATCACGTGCATCTGCATGAAGTATGGCCTGAAGGTTTCTTTTCTAACCTACTCAAGTATGGCAAAGGTCCCATACTATATTGGTTTAGTCATTCTTTCTTGTCTTTTCCTCTTAAGATGGATTGGCTGAATCCTCTCCATGTATGTTTTTTCTATAGTCACCAATGTTCCTTGTATCTCCTCTTCTACTTGGTACCCCATGGTCAAGTATATTGAATCCATAGGTAGATACGGTGACTCTATAGCAGAAGTTTGTTTTGCTCTTTGAATGAGTATTTCCTGTGGTAGCTTCTTTTGTAAAAAATGACAAGTGGTATCCGAATTATCCATCCTTTGGTTAGAAATATCCATGATCTCACGTCCATTTTTATTTTCTTTCAATGAAAGTAAACAAAAATGATGATTTTCCCGAGTAAGTCTTGGTGCATGGTTGATGCTTACCATAGCCTTCTTTGATTTTCTTCGGTGTTCCCAAATGTTGAAAATGACTCCGTCCTTGACCCATTTGTATCGTTTCTCCCTCCTTGTGAACACAACATCCCTTGCATACACAGGTAAGGACTACCGATGACAACATCAAATGCATCAAGTGGAATGACATCAACCTCTAATAGATATATGTAATGAGAATTTATCCCAAACTGGAACTTACACTTTAATGTAGCATGTATTTATACACTCTTCTTCACCCATCCCAATGGGTATGAATGTGGATGTGGGTAAGTCTCTAGACCAAGCTGTTCTACAACCACATCATAAATTAGATTTGATGGAGAACTAGAATATACTAAAGCATTTGCCTTAGTCTTCTTGATTTGGATTCGATTTGAAAAATATTACTCATATCTTATTCTTATACTCCTCCATACATGTTGGTGGTTGTGCATCCCACCTTTCGTCTACATCTGAATCATCCTCAATCTCCACCCCCTTAAATTTTCACAAAGGTGGCCATAGATTTCTTGGAATCCTTGGTCTAATGCTTTGGGTGTAATTTAGGAGGAAACTTCCAACATGTAGCAATAGTATGTCCATTTATATCATAATTCTTACAAGTATGTAAAGAAGTAATGGTATCTTTACCTTTCCATTTACCAATGCTATTTGTCTTCCCTTGTTCTTGTTCTGTTGATCTATTGATTGGTCTCTCTTTGTTTATGTCTCTCCTTTATTATTCTCTTCATCAATGTAGTATGCTCATATACAAGCTTCATTGAGATCCTTGGGCTTCATGGAGATTACCTTCCTCCTAAGGTGAGTGTGAAGTCCTCCCAAATACTTTGTTAGAATGTCTTCATCCTCCAGGTCCATATCAAGAAACATGGCTTGTCTCTCGAAATTCTATGTGTAGTGTTGCATACTTTGAAAACTTCCCTATTTAAAGTACTCGCCACTTAATCATCATTTCAATCTTTAAGCCAATAGGATAGAAGTTATCTCTAAGTAATTCTTTAAAACCTTTCCAAGTACATACAATAGGAAATTTTCCTTTCACAAGTGGCTAGATGGGTTTCCCACCAAACCAAAGCATGACCTTCCATTTTGAGACGTACAAAGGTAATCCTTTATTCCTCATTGAAATTATGCACACTAAAATAAACTTCAACTATTTTAGCCACTTATCAAGAAATTATGCATCTCCTTGTCCTTGAGTTCTTTATTTCTATTTTTGTTTGATCTTTAAAAGGTGTATGATTAGATTTTACCTTCTCACTTACAATTGGTGTCTCTTCTTCATGATCTTCACATTCTTCCTCTTCATGGATCTTTACGATACCAAAATTTTTATCCAAAGGCTCAAACGACCGAGTCCATTGAATATTTCTTAACTAAATTTGTATTTTATAGATCTGAAAGCTCTTCTTGTTTTCTATGCAACCTATCCATCATGGTCTCTAGCATTTCGACTCTACGAACCAAGTTATCTTCCTCAATTTGAGTTTGAATTCTTTGTTTCCACTTCTTCGTAGAAATATATGGCTCGTAAGGTAAAAATTCTTTTCCTTTGGACCTTTTCACTATCATACAAATCACAAGAAAGAATCAAATTCCATAGTCCTGGATATATAATCGATATGACACCAAAATGATCCTTCTACTTTGGAACTCTACAAAATCACACTATTATGTTGTTCTAATTTCAACTTTGGAAAATTATAGATTGATTAAATATTAGAGCTTTAGTGATTGATTATCTAGTGCTATAGAAAGGAAATTACAGAGTAGGGAAACAAATTCAACTCCAAACACCAACAATTTTATCTTGGAAACCTCCAATGGAGGAAAAGTAGTTGGGAAGGGAAAAATTCTCTTTCTTCCCTCTTTTATTGATCAATTATAGACAATTATATATTACAATAAGTAGAAAATGGAGACAAATGTGTAAAAATATCCCTCCATATGCTTTCTTTCTCTGTTTCAACACCTTTCTCCTAAAATTCCACTCTAACACTAAATATCTTTGTTCAATTGCTCTCATATAATTAATACTTTACTTCTCGATCTCTCTAGATCTTCGAATGATCAATTCTATTTCTCCTTCTTATATTTATAGCCGTCTCCAATGTCCTCCCATGCACTGGAGAATGGGAAAGGTCAGAGAGGGAAGTGACATAGTTAGGCACTTCAAATTTGATTCCATTCATGATCCATTTATTTTTCTATTCGAAGTGTTAGGACTACCACCCCGAGCGGACTGGAGGTTTCAGATCACCACCCTAGCTAGGCAACGATTATATGAATACCACCCTATAGGGAAATGGTTATGCAAATGACACTTTGCATAGAGTGACGGTTATTTCCAAAACCTCCATTTACCTCATTTTATTCATGTTCTTCAACTCTCCTTCTTGGTGGTTATGGAACTAATAAAGTGGTGTGTTTTTTTAATCCCTATGGATCATCATCATCATCATCTTCTTCTTCTTCGTATTATTCTTCTTATTCTTCTCCTTATTTTCCTTATTTTCCTTCTCCTACTTCTTCTCCTTCTCCTTCTCCTTTTCCTTCTCCACCTACACCTCCACCTCCTCCTTCTCATCCTTCTCATACTTATCCCGCTTCTCCTCATTCTTCTCCTTCTACTTCCACTCCTTCTTATTTGTATCCTTCTTATTCTCCTTTTTATTCTCCTTCTCCTCCTCCTCCTCCTCCTTATTATCTTTATCCTTCTCCTTCTTCTCCTTCTTCTCCTTATCCTTCTTCTCATTCTCCTTATTATTCTCATTCTCCTTCTCCTTTTCATTCTCTATCTCCTTCTCCTTTTGCTCCTTTTGCTCTTTCTCCTTCTTCTCCTTCTTATCCTTCTTATTCTCCTCCTTATTATCCTCCTCCCCTCCTCCTTTATATTATCATTTTACTTTTCCTTCTCCTTCTCCATCCTCTTCTTCTTCTTCTTCTTTAAGTATTCTTCTTCTCCTTAGATTTAAGTATTCTTATTCTCCTTCTACTTCTTCTTCTTCTTCTCTATCTTTCTTCTCCTTAAATGATTAGGGTATAATTTTTGATATCAAAGGTTCCTAAACATCCCTAAATTGTGTTAGTGTATAATATATTTTTGAGAGATTTCCATTGAATAAAA
Source organism: Taxus wallichiana var. yunnanensis (assembly GCA_018340775.1). Classification (NCBI taxonomy): domain Eukaryota; kingdom Viridiplantae; phylum Streptophyta; class Pinopsida; order Cupressales; family Taxaceae; genus Taxus; species Taxus wallichiana. The sequence continues at coordinate 634,498,508 of CM031237.1, read as the reverse complement.
GAACATGAAATATATACATTGTGAGCTCCAGTTATGTCGGGTAAAATTTATTCAACAGAAAGTGAACTCTCGTCAAAATTTCAATAGCAGACAGATAACTCTACAACACATGGAAAAAGGGCATTGGAAATATCAAAGAGTTTCTCATCCTGGTCTTTGACGATCATAAAATGGTATAACTCGTGGGAATAAGAGGCTCAATAATTTTTATGGAGGGGGAGCTCGGTTGCCATGAGGATTGATTTATTATCACCGATATGGTGGGTCCTCAAGCCACCACATATCTTTCCAACATGATCAAAGTGCCTATTGAGGATAAACATCGAGCTATTAGTTGAGTCATGCAAGGACCGAGTTACATTTTAGCTCGGTGAGCTATCCATAGTGATCGACTCATCTATATTACATGGGATCTATATTATCCCATTTACCTCCAACTCGCCATGTAGTGGCATGAACAACTTATCAATCACTTGGCCCATACAATGGGTGCATTAAACATAGTGACCACCACTCTAAACAACTCAGCCATGTAAATCTGCCAAACCCCCATATATATGCTAAGTTCCACGTGGTGGATAAATGGTGGGGCAAAGACCCATGCATGGAAGGTTCCAAGTGAATGAAAGATTGGAAAGGTTTTAAAAACTTATCAAAACCATAATCCTAGTCAAATTGGTATTTAACCCACCTAAATATGCATGCCGCATCCCCTATCCTATGGTTAAGCTTATAGTATCCTATAGATAAATATGGATCATTATTTTAAGGGACCTATTTTAATATAAATAGGGAACCCCTCTTCATTATAAATAGGTAAGCTTATTATTTTTAAAGCTTAATTGTGGGATTGGGAGAAATAGTATTAGGGTAATTTTAATGTAGTTTTGTGAACTATATTAAAATCCTAAAATTACTATAGGAAAATATTATTTATTTGCCTATTATTTTTAGGCAATAGTAGATGAAATATTTTTATTAGGAGTATTAAAAACTACCCAATATGCCCACCGAGCCACAATACATTTCACTTGCGACATCTCAAGTTTTGATCGGTGCCAAGGATGTAGGGAAGCATTGGGAAGGCTAATTGAGTTCCAAAGGAGGTTGTGCATCAGGAAGGTGGAGAATAATTCGACTGATCATCAGAAGTTCTTTGAAGGACTGACATACTACTAGGAAAGTGGAAATTCCATTAGGTTTTATTGTAAGAAATAACATTATACTTACAAATTTTTACTAGTGGAACGGTTCAAAAGAACCCAAAGATGTACGTAATTTCCAAAATCTATAATTAATCATGTGCAATCATCATTAATATTCTTGCATTAAGTTTTAAATTGATTATGGAAAAGGAGAAACTTCTCGAAGAAATATAGAAATCCTATAAGGGTCTCGAGATTAGGAAGATAAAAACTTGATCATTTTTAATCAATTTGGTATCGATCTCGTTTAACTCCATATTTGGGTAAGTGCATGAAGTTGGGGAAAAAAGCGAAAAAAACTTGAAAAAGAAAAAAAAAGCGCATACATTCTATTATAATGTGATCGTGTTTTAAATTGTCAAGTTTGGGATTTACTGAGGCATAATGCGTACACGTTATGCCTACTATAAAGAAAAAAAGGCCCAAGCCTCTATCATTTTATCTCCCTCAAATGCGAGTTTTAGAGCTTAACCGTGCCCTCATGTTTTTTCATTTAGCTGGATCTCAAGCTCAAAGGATCATTTCTGGATCACCGAGAAGATCTGAATTGATGATGGCACTATGGAGAAGAGGTAAGCACAATTATTTTCTCAAAATTTCATTGAAATATGATAATTATAGATTAAAATTTGAATTGAATACATATTTTTATTGTTACGATTAGAGGTGAAGGGAATCAACCACAAACAAACCCATTATTCCCGTCATCCCTCTCGACACTCACATTATTTCTCAACATCCCCGGGTAGTCAAGAAGATTTAACTGACCCACATAGTTGAAAAAAATTAACATTGATGATTTAATAAAAACAATGAGGGATTCACAATCTAAAAACCCCACCGTGCCTCTCTTGTAAAGACATTGGAGGCATTACTTGTTCAAGTTGATGTAGAAATGGGGAAAATTGATCATTGGAAAACTTACGAGAGAGGGTTGTAGGGTTTATTATTTCAATAAATTTTCATATGTGGATGTAAAGAAAAAGAAATTTCAAAATACCTCATATGCGCCTTATTCATGGACCCCACACTAATTTTCATGTTCCGTTGTCATGAAACGGTTTCCCATCCATTTATGTAATAATAATTTTATTAAAAATAACTTTTGGGACTGATGGTGGATAGTGTTTGATTTTCCACCTTGTAATAACAACGAGGTGCCACTATAGTTTCGAGAAACTCTATTGCAAGTTTATCCTCAATGAGATCCCATATTATTTTTATTTTTGATATTTCCAGTGAGGAAAAAGATCTACATAGGATCAACTAGGTGCACAACGTGCACCTATTTAGTAGGGTAGATTCCCCACACAAAAGCCCCCTCACCCTGAGATTTTCCCTCAAGCAGTGAAGGAGACAGTAGAGATTGATACAATCCACACAATTTAGGGTCTATTTGTGACCCTTGTTCAACATATGAGGGATATTTACGAGCCGGATGCTCATAGAGGTACATAGAGTATTCCCTTAGGGAGTACTAGCATGAGGCAACATCTTTGCTCGCCATGTGGTAGCATATGTTTAGGGCTCTGAGAAGGATGATACTTTTATGCGTACTTATTTTGGGTGCACTGGTGCTAGGGGTGCACACGATAATGTCACTTTGTGTTAGATGTCCTTTTGAGTGAGACATTTGGATTACATTCATCAACGTCACCTTCGCAGGTAAATTTTTTATGTTTTGTTATGTGTGTTACAAAAAGTTTGGAGTACTTGATTTACTTATATATGTTAAATTTTTGAAATAATTATATTTTTACATGTATATGCATTGATATTACAGTGCGTAGGAGGTGCATCTTCATCCCGACCATAGGAGGTGAGCACCATGTGTACACATACATTCACAAAGGTAATTTAGAATGCTAATTATGTTGAATTTTCACATACATGTGTGTGTGTGTGTGTGTAGTATATATATTAGTTTTGAAGTCAAATACATGTATGTTCTTGTATGTCCATCTAACTCACATGATAAATATTTTGACTTCACTAGACACCCCACCATCTCTACGATAGGTAGATAAAGGTGTTGACGTTGCAATTTCATCCGAGTAGCAATTCACTAAGGTATTCAAACAAAACATAAATTTTGTTAAATTTCTCATGTAATTCATATTATGTTAAATTACATGTTAGTAATGTATTTCATTGTAGAATTATTAAATTATGTTAATAATGTCCTTCATTATGCATATGTAGGAGTTACCTCCAATAGGTAGCATCCCCTGTTCATTTGATTCACATGTGTGGCGGGGTAAAAACAATAGTTCTATATTGATAAAATTAGTTAAAATATACATACATGTACTTAGTTTTATTTTCGCTAATTATGATGTTATATTTTTGAGCTTATGTGTATGTAGGGAACTTTAAGCCCCTCCATTTGACTTTGAGGGAACAAACTCCTCCATCTCGTCATCTTTGTATCCCCGTTCATACTATAGGAGCTTGTGATGATGCATTTGAGCGTGAGATGTAAATTTGGCGTGATCGACAACTTGTGGTAAGTTTGTGTATTGATGTAAATATTTTCATTCTAACATGGTCTTAAATACATGTTGAAAACATATATAAAATAATTTTTGACAAAAAAACATTGTTTGCATTTACAGCTCATCTACAGAAAGTATTTAGTGGAAGAGGAATCAAAGCATGGGTTCGACAATCTAAAATCATCTCATGGATCTCCATCTTTGTCTAATGGAGGGTCTGTCTTCGAGCAAGGCCAAGAGAGGGATATATTTTGATGAGTAGGAAATATATATCTCTTACATGACATTGTTTTTGTATGCCTATGTGCTCGACATTGTATGTATGCCTATATGGCTTTTGAACTTGATGGTATATGACCTATTTGGGCATTTTTGTATTTATTATGCACATTAAAATACTATTTGGAACTTGATAATTTTGTATGAGACCTTACATTTCTGAGATTATTTTCGCATGAAACTAATATGATGTGTACTTGACAAGATATTTAAGATATTATGGATTCTTTTTTCATTTATTGGTGATGTACATGTACTAGCATTTTCAATGTATAATATGCATCAAACTTTGGAAATCAATATTTATATAATGTATGTATATAAAAAGTTACCTAATCTTAGTAATTATTCATTCAATTTATCAATGTGTATATGTATATTTACCTTGCGCTTCTTCTTGCTCATGGTCTCTTTATATAGGTTCCTATCTTATCATGTGCTCACTACATTCTTCTATGCTTCTTAGTCTTATCCCTGTTAAATCACCCGAGAGTCGTCACAATTTGATGCCTTTCATCCGTCGATATTTTGAGAATGTCTCTAGATGCAATGACATTTTGATTCGGACACTCAATGATTATTGATTGTCTAATCCTATCTAATTCATGTTATTACCTTTAAATATGTAGGCATTTCAATTTATTTGGAAATCACATCGCACCCTTCACTAGGATTGATGACTACCCCTATCCTTTTGAAGGTGCTTTTGAAAGCATCCATGAGTTTATCATAGCATAAATTATCAATGAATGGAAGGTCACTAAGTCAGTAGGCCTCTTGACTCCCATCTAGAACTAAACAAGAAAGATTTACTAGGAGATTGATAACTCCCGGGTGTTCTTAGACATACCCCTATCAAATTCATTCTTAAGCCAATCTAGTCATTTAGGGCTCTTAAGGGACTACACCTAAATGAGGTAACCCGAAAGCATGAGTAGCATAGGGAATTAAAACAAAGCATCCACTAGCATTCACCTAGCTAATATGACATGTTGGCATAGTTGGTTTGGTCCCACGAGTTTCCATTTACAAACTACAACATATGGGATCCCTACACTCACCGAGACTAGTATTTTACATGTTTGCAAACAATAGGAAAACAAGAGAACCAAATGGATATGGAGAAAATTGAGAGAGGATTTTGTAGAGGGCTTCAACATGGAGGTTTAAGATCTGACGAGACATCTCTAGGTGCCACGGAGTCTGAGAAATCACATGTCAAAGATATAACATGTTTTGGTCTTAGGGATCTTAAGAGATGACGCCTGAACGAGGTATCCCGAAAGCACGGGGAGCGTAGGGAACCAAAAAATCCTCCAAAGAGCATTTACTGTGCCACCCCAACATGTTGGCGTAGTTGGTTCGGTCCCATGAGCTTCCGTTTGCAAAATATAGCATCGATGCACCTACACCGACTCGAGACCCCAATATTTTATGCCTTTACAAACAATAGGATAGTGAGAGAACCGAATCAAGATGGAGAAAACTATGAGAGGATTTTTAGAGGTCCCCAACATAGAGGTATTTTATCTAATGAGACGTCTCTAGGTTCCATAGAGTCTGATAAATCACCCGTTTAAGATATGGCATGTTTGGGCCTTAGGGATCTTAAGGGACTATGCTTGGATGAGGTAGCTTTGAAAGTATAGGGAGCATAGGGAACCAAAAAAATCCTCAACTAGCATTAACCTAGCCATCCCGATGTGTTAGCATAGTTGGTTTGGTCCCACAAGCCACCATTTGCAAAATACAACATCTAGCACCTTACACTGACTCAGACTACACTATTTTGTGTGTTTACAAACAATAGGACAACGAGAGAACTGATTAAAGATGGATAAAACCGCAATAGGATTTCATACAAGGCCCCGATACGGAGGTCTTGGATTTGACAAGATGTCTCTAGGTGCCACGGAGTTTGAGAAATCACCCATCGAAGATATAGTGTGTTTTGGCCTCAGGGCTCTTAAGGGACTACGCTCGAACGAGGTAGCCCAAAGCATGGGTAGTGTAGGGAAAAAAATTCTCCAATAGTGTTCACCAATCTACCCCGACATTTTGGCATAGTTGGTTTGGACCCATGAGCTTTCGTTTGCAAACTACAACGTCTCTGGGAGCCCTACACTCGACTCAAATTGTAGTATTTCGAGCGTTTGCAAACAATAGGACAGTGAGAGAACCAAATGGAGATGGATGAAACTATGATATATTTTTGTAGAGGACCCCAACATGGAGGTCTTGAATCTAACGAGACATCTCTAGGTACCACAGAGTCTAAGAAATCACTCATCGAATATATGTCATGTTTAGGCCTCGGGGTCATTGAACTATGCCTGGACGAGGTAGTCTCAAAGCACGGGAGTGTAGGGAACCAAAAAAATCCTCCACTAGCATTCACCTGGCCACCCCAACATATTGTCATAGTTGGTTTGGTCCCACAAGCTACCGTTTGCAAAATACAACATCTAAAGAACCTTACACCGACTTAGACTACTCTATTTGGAGCATTTGCAAATAATAGGAAAGTGACAAAACCGAATGGAGATGGATAAAACCATGATAGGATTTTTTAGAGGGCCCCTAACATGGATGTCTTAGATCTGACAAGACATCTCTAGGTGCCACAGAGTCCAAGAAATCACCTATCAAAGATATAGTGTGTTTTGGCCTCAAGGATCTTAAGGGACTACGTCCGGACAAGGTAGCCCAAAAGCACGAGTAGTGTAGGGAACCAAAAAAATACTCCACTAGTATTCACCAAGCCATCTGGATGTGTTGGCCTAGATGGTTCGGTCCCACAAGCTACCATTTGCAAAATACAACATCTAGTAGCCTTACACTGACTCAGACTCCAATATTGCACACCTTTGTAAACAATAGGATATCGAGAGAGCCAAATGGATATGGATAAAACCACAAGAGGCTTTCGTAGAGAGCCCTAACATGGAGGTTTCAGATCTGATGAGATGTTTCTTGGTGCCATGGAGTCTAAGAAATCACCCGTCGAAGATATGGCATGTTTTGGCCTCAAGGCTCTTAAGGGATTATGCCCGGACGAGGTAGCCTAAAAGCACAGGGAGCATAGGGAACCAAAAAAAGCCTCCAATAGCATTCACCTAGCCACCCCAACATGTTGGCGTAGTTGGTTCGGTCCCACAAGCTACCGTTTGCAAAATACAACATCTAGCAGCCTTACACTAACTCAGACTACACTATTTGGAGCATTTGCAAACAATAGGAAAGCGAGAGAACCAAATGGATATGGATAAAACTTCAATAGGATTTCGTAGAGGGACCTAACATGAACGTCTTAGATCTGACGAGACATCTCTAGGTGCCACGGGGTCCGAGAAATCACCTCGTCAAAGATATAGCGTATTTTGGCCTCAGGGCTCTTAAGGGACTACGCCCAGACGAGATAGCCCGAAAGCACGGGTAGTGTAGGGAACCAAAAAAATCCTCCACTAGTATTCACCAAGCCATCTGAATGTGTTAGCCTAGATGGTTCAGTCCCACAAGCTACCACTTACAAAATATAACATCTAACAACCTTACACTGACTTAGACTCCAGTATTTCGTGCCTTTGCAAACAATAGGACAATGAGAGAACCGAATGGAGACGGATAAAACCAGAAGAGGCTTTCGTAGAGGGCCCTAACATGGAGATATCATATATTATGAGACATGTCTTGGTTCCGCGGAGTCTGAGAAACTACCCGTCGAAGATATGGCATGTTTAGGCCTCGGGGCTCTTAAGGGACTACGCTGGACAAGGTAGCTCGAAAGCACGGGGAGCATAAGGAACCAAAAAAATCCTCCACTAGCATTCACCTAGCTTAACTTGAATTTTTCATCCAACCATCGAGCTCTACGTGTGTGCCTTGCATACTCATAAAAAATTTCCTCTCTGAATTAGACCATATATTCTGATATAGGTAATTGTTTTCTAACAAGCTCACACCTCTTAGATTATTTTCCATATTTTAATTGATATGCCACCAATTTATATTTGGTGAAATCACCCAATTATTTTCCTATTCAATATGTACTCTCCTCATGGATATAACTTTTTAGATTCAGAAGCAACCACATACATTGTACATTCCATCCAAACATACTTTGTTATAAAAAAATTGTCTTGTTGATAAAAAGAATGATAACCAGATCGTATCAAGCCAAGAACACATATGCTAATCAAATATCATGATGAATAAGATGAAAGTAATTCACCAAAATAACTTTACATAAACCTTTGCAAACAAATGAGCAACAATATCATATATTATTATGGAACTCAATGTAATACAATGAGAATGGGCCTTGCTTATATAGGCAAGGAATAAAAATCTAAGAACTAGTCAAGGTTGTAGATTAAACCATAAATCATGGAAAGAACTAGTCATCAAAGAATTAGTCAAGTTTATAGATTTATGAGAGAATTAGACATCAAGGATCTAGTCAATACCATAGATCTAGGAAAGAACTAGTCAATACCATAGATCAAGGAAAGAACTATACCTAAAGAACTAGATAATATCTCCTAATATCTAAATAAATAAAATGAAATATCCACACACATAAGTGGGTGAGGATAAATACAATAATGTACCTAGGTGAACATGAGATAAGGTAAATACCTACTCTAACACCCCCCCTCAAGTGAAGCTAGGGGCCAAAATAGAAGTGGCATGTCCATAGTATGAGTCCCAGAATTAGGCACGATGAGGTACTCATGTAAAATATATCCATGAATAAATATTGAACCAAAAGAAGGAAATAATCCTGCTAGAAGGAAAGAGAAATAAGAAGAAGAAGAAGGAATATGTTCTCACAAACATCCCCCAAGAAAAACTTCTGAAATCCCAAACATTTAACGCAACTCAAGGTAGCGAGGTGATGCAAAAGGCTTCGTAAAGATGTCTACAACTTCTTTGTTTGAGTCGAATGTACTCCAAGCACAAAACTCCATCATGAATGTGTTGTCAAATGAAGTTGATGTGTATCTCAATATGCTTGATCACTGGTGCTTAACTGGGTTATGAGAAATGTGAATTACACTTTGGTTGTCACACCAAAGTACAGTCAGTGAATCCCGTGGGAATCCAAACTCTGTCAATAACTGGAAAAGCCAAAGAATCTGCTAACTTGTTGTAATTTCTGCCCTATACTCTTCCTCTGAAGATGAAAGTGCAATAACCTGTTGCTTTTTGTGCGCCCAAGCAACTGGAGAAGAACCAAGATAGAAAAGATAGCCAGAAGTGGAACGCTTGTTGTCAATAGAACCTGCCCAATCTGAATCTGTATACCCAACCAACTGAGTAGAGCCCCTAGTGTAGTGTAGGCCAAAGTGGGAAGTGCCATGCAAATAGTGTAAAATCCTTTTAGTAGCCTTTTAGTGACTACTATGAGGAGAATGTGAAAACCGAGATACAAGCCCTACTACAAATGAAATATCAGGGCAAGTATGGGTCAAGTACATGAGACTCCCAACCAACTACCTATACAATGTAGGATCACAAAGTGGTGTGGTACATGTGGATGTAAGAGTAACTCCAGATTGAAAAGGAGATGGACTTGGCTTGCAATCAGCCATATCAAAGTGCCTAAGAAGATCATGGGTGTACTTTTGCTAACTCAAATGAATCCTGAATCTATCTAAGAAATATGCAAACCAAAGAAATAATGCAATATCCCAAGATCCGTCATGTCAAACCTGTAAAAAAGCCCTTTGAATACTCTAAATGTGGGAAGAAGAGCTACCAAAGAAGTAATAGATCATCAACATACAAGACAAGTATCACAATATCCTCACCAACATGTTAGAGATACACTATATGATTGGAGTGGCAATGAACAAAACCAAAGAGATAGAAGAAAAGAATCCATCTTCTCATACCAAGCCCAAGGGGCTTGTTTAAGACCGTAGAGAGACCTTCGAGCCAATAGACAAGAGAAGAATCCTAAACAAATCCAGCCAACTGCTCCATATATATTTCCTTTTGTAGATCTCCATGTAAGAAGGCACTCTTTACGTCCATCTCGTATACAGCCACCCCTGCGATACAAGAATAAGCAAGTACAAGGTGTCTGAGAATCCATCTTGTCAATGAGTACAAAAGTCTCGAGTAATCAATACCTTCAACTTGTGAAAAACCCTTTACAACAAGATGAGCCTTATACTTGTCATTGTACGCATCAGCTACGTATTTGGTTCAGTATACCCACTTACACCTAACCATCTTTCTTCCTTTAGGAAGAGATACCAAATCCCAAGTATGATTCTTCATCAAATAAGAATACTCAGCTGTCATTGCATCATCCCACTCATGTATCCCATGAGCCTTTGAAAAAGACTGTGGATCCTCAAAACTATCTGACACAAAAGTCTAGAACCTATAGAATGTGTGTGAAGATGCTTAGTGGGTGGAAGATCCTCTATGAAATGTACTTGCCTCGTAAACTATAAGTACAAGCCCACTTAGGCATAGTGACAACATCGGTGGGAATAGGATCCTCAATGAGATCTATAACCTCCTCATCAATATTCTCAAAGAAAGGATCCTCAAGATGAGACAAAGAAGATGAAGAATCATGAGGAGTGAAATGCTCATCAAACTAAACATGTGTTCAAAAAATAACATCATGTGTATCGGGATCTAAAAGACGATAAGCTCTCATGGCCTCACAATACCCTACAAATATCAAGGGTTTACTCTTCTTATCCAAATATTTTCTTTTCTTCTTTGGCACAAAGGCCCAAGCATGGCTCCCAAATACTAAAAAGAGAGACATCGGCTTAGTGTTGGATCAAGATTCCTCTAGAGTCAAATGCTCAAGTGCTCTGTGTGGTGTGTGAGTCTCGAATAAAGTTAGCACAATTAATCGCTTCTACCTAATAAATAGGAGGTATATCTCTAGAATTCATCATACGATTAGCTATTTCCTTCAAAGTTCTATTCTTCCTTTCTCGCTAAGCCATTTTGTTGTGGAGTATGAGGAACAGAATGCTTTGGTGAATAATGCCTTGATTTGCCAAAAGTTAGAAAACTCATTATTGAAGTACTCCCCCATTATTAGTATGAAGGTTCTTTATACTACTAGAAGATTGTTTCTCGACCAAATTTTAGAAGACTTTGAAGTGTGAAAAAACATCACTTTTTTGACTTGATAAAATAAACCCAAGTACACCTTGAGAAATTATTAATAAATGTAAGTGCATACTTAGCTCCATTGAAAGATGGTGTAGGAAAAACCATCAAGTCACTATGCACAAGCTCAAGTGGTGAAGAAGCTCTCTTAGATAGATTCTTTGGAAAAGGATCTTGGTGTTGTTTCACTAATGCACAACCATGACAAACTCCCTCAAGACAAGAAACTCTAGGAAGACCATATACCATACCATGAGTGCTCAACTCCTTTAAATATCTGTAATTGAGATGTCCAAATATTTCATGCCAAAGCTTACTCTCTGAATCTACATGAGAAACCAATCCTGTCCCTATAAAAGAAGTGTCATCAAAACCCTCAAAGTGATATAGTCTAGAACTATGATCAATAATACCCTGAGCAACTAGTGAATGAGGCTTCAAAAAAGTTCGTATTCTGCTCCATGTGGTGTAAAATTCATTGTTTTTCCTTGACTAGAATGAAAAATTTGATATATAGAAAGAAAATTTGTAGTGATGTTAGGAACATACAGTGCATCTTGGATATTTCCACCATCAAGTTGTATATCACCTTTTCCCTCAACAGAAAGAAAGGAAGAATCTTCAACCTCAATTTTGGAAGTAGAACTCAAACCTAGAGAAACAAAAGACTCCTTGGAAGAAGTCATGTGATGAGAAGCACCAAAATCTATAACCCAACTACCTACAAGTGGTGACTGAGATCTTCCAACAACATTAAGTGTTTTTCCATGCTGATTAGAAGGAGGTGGAGTGGAGATAGAAATTTTTGTTTCTTGACTGCATCCTAGAAGGCTTGCATTCACTTATAACACCTATGTTATTCATGATTACTACCCCCATAAAAAGAGCATGAATGGCTAGAATTATTCTTGGATTTAGAAGACTCCTTGGGTTTTGAGTTGTTTTCTTTGGGTTTAGGAGCATTTTGAGATGGAGAAGGTGTGGATTTGGTTTTACTTGTTTGGTTTTCCCTTGCCCTTAGGATTAGATGCAACTAATGCCTTTTGAGAGGTGGAAGACTCAAGGTGAGACAATTTAGATTCTTCCCTAGTAAGTCTTTCACAAAATATTTCTAAGTTAGGCATTTTGAATGTGTCACCTAAGGCATCCATGCTAGATAAAAAGGCAAAATCAAAAATTTGGAATGGTCCTCTCAACTTGGATAGAATCAAGTAAACACACTCTTCATCTTTATTATCTCTTCCACTCCCCTTCAACTGTGTCAACAAATGCTTTAACTTGGTAAGATAGTCTATAATTGTTGGAAAATTTTCGGATTAAGAGAGGTGATCTTAGTGTCAAGTTGCATAGGTCTCATATGATCCACCTTACCAAATAAATCCTCTAATTTCTCCCATATTTTGAAAGGAGAGTAACACTTTTCCAAATGAAACAAAAGACTGTCACTTACATAAGTTTCTATCAAACCCATACACTCATCAAATTTGCAACGCACCGAAATGTCTCATATTCTCTAGTGAAAATCTGGTTGTTCTTTAGAATTTTAAGCCCATACTCCTTTCCGGTTAATTATTGTTTCCATTATTGGTTTCTATGTGTGGTAATTATGTGTTGTTAATGGCTCAACATGATCTAATGTAGAAGTAGATGCCATCCTCAAAAAATCACCAAAAGAAATGCAAGAACCAAGCAATGCAACAAGATCCCCAAACAATGCAACAAGAGCCCCCTCAGATTTTGGAACTTTATAATGAGTGTGTGTTACAATATGACACTTTATAATTATAATGTGATTCTCAAAATAAATATTTCCAATGGAAAGAGCATGAAAAACAAGAACTTTTGTAAAAAATGGTACTCAAAACCGAGTTACCGATCAAAAGTTACAAGCTTTTCAATATTATGCTCTGCTATTTATTTTAGTTGCCACTAAAACAAAATAAAATGCTCTTGCCTTCACCACACAAATAAAATGAAAGGGGCTGGAGTTAAGCACCTACTAGTAGGAATCACAAGCTTTAAGCCCTCATATGACTAGGGGCTAAGAATTTCAATGGGTGTGTGTAACTTACTATTTTGGGGTGTGTCATTGGTTTTCGAGAAAGTCACATCCAACTGCTTCTTCTGGTGAAAACTACTATTTCTAGACTGTGCTAAAAGTGACCTTCACCACCCAAAATAGTAGTCTGTGGATTTTCCCGAAATAGCAAAAAGTGCACCATCGTCCGTGGACCCCTGCCAAAAGAGGAAAGAAACGTCTTTTCCGAAACCGTCTGCTACATGCCAACCGAGAATTCTGCACCCATAGAAATAAAAACCCAGATCCGAACTTGAAAAATGTGAAAACCCAGAAAATGATTTGTTGGTTTTCCTTCACAATTGACACAAATCCCGAGGTAACCCTCCATGGTTCTCTGCATAACAAAAAATCCAAAACTGAATGCCTCCCAAAATGGTCAAGTTTACAGATGATCTTAGGGTTTTTCCACCTTCCATATCCAAAGGAAGCCTCTATTTTGCATAAAAATGCAAACAAATGAGCAGCAATATCATATATTATTATGGAACACAATGAAATACAATGAGAATGGGCCTTGCTTATATAGGCAAGGAATAACAATCTAAGAACCAGTCAAGGTCGTAGATCAAGCCATAAATCATGGAAAGAACTAGTCATCAAAGAACTAGTCAAGTCCATAGATTTATGAGAGAACTAGACATCAAGGATCTAGTCAATACCATAGATCTAGGAAAGAAATTTTCAATACCATAGATCAAGGAAAGAACTATACCTAACAACTAGATAATATCTCCTAATATCTAAATAAATAAAAAGAAATATCCACACACATAAGTGGGTGAGGATAAATACAATAATGTATCTAGGTGAACATGAGCTAAGGTAAATACCTACTCTAACAGTTGTTTTTTCACAAAATATTGTCGGAATAAATTCCCTTGAAAATTTTTATGGTACATTTATTCCACACTCCTACAACATGATGTCAAGATGCAAAACATGACATATTTGACAAAAAACATCAAAATGCATTGAAAATTTAACATGATGCTTGCAACAACAAGTGGTACATGAGTGATTGATTTTCACATAAAAGGGTTTGCTCATTTCAAAGAATATTTGGCTAATGTTAATTTGTTGATTTTCATTCTTAAAATTAGAGAAAATTCTGTTTGAGTCATATCTAAGAAATATTTTGCACACAATTCACGATTACTATAATGTGTTCTTCATTTTACTTTATCTCTTCTATTCAAAGACACCCTTGTGATCTCATTCCAAAAGTTTACAATTAATTATTTTAGAATATCAAATGTATTCTTGTCTTTTCATGGAAGTCTTATAGAGAAATCCCAATAGTCACTTATTATTGACTAACTCAAGACATTTACATCTCTCTATTGATTTCATTATTATTTTCCTATTTAGATTCAAAGCAATGCTTATTTTTCTAATTAAGCATTTATTAATTGTTTTACCACTTACTATACAATTAGTAAGTGCATGCCATGTAGCATAACTATCTTTGGTGTGTCTTTTGCCACCTATAGTTTGGTATGCTTTATGTATGTTTTCAACAATTGACACATTTTGATCAACGACATTAGATCTTCTTAACCCTAGGGTCTTCATTATAGGTCTCATCTTAATTAATTTTATCAATGAAACAAATAATTGACATCTTTGTGTGTCATTTAAATTCTCAAAGTAATTATCCTAAATTCCACTAGCTTTTCTTCTCGCATTTCTTTTAGAAATTTTGTTAGGCATTGGTTTTATAATGTTTTTATCAATTTAAATTAAGTGAATTGGTTTTCTTCACAAAATGGAAGGAGGTGTTCTTAGAGGTGAAGATTTGTTTACAAGGTTACTTTCTTCATTCAAAGTTTTCATACAAATTTTGGGGTTAACATTTGGATTCTCGGGTAATGGTTCAACAATTGGATTCATATTAATTTCTTCATCCATACCAAAATTATCATTCAATTCAATATCATTATTCATTGCAAAATTAGTATTTTCTACATTTTAATTATGTATTTCATCCCCATTTCTAATACATTAGCTACATTTGATATAGCGGATGTACATTGCCCCGCTTTCAAAGTTTTTACATTCTCTTCAATTTATTTATTCTCTTCTCTTCAAATTGCTTCGATGTCTTGTTCTTGACTTTCCTCTTGTCCTTAGCTTGACTCTTATTGCCCATGATTATAAAAAAATAAACTAGTGGGGTAGGAGACAAAATTAAATACTAAAAATCATGCAAGAATGTAGAGAAAATTGCAGACAAAAACAAAATGTTTGCAGAATTCCCGTTAAAGAGATGAAAAGGACGTTGGAGGGCCACAATATATAAAAAAGAAAAACAAGTACGTGTTTTTGCTTTCTCTTTTTCCAAGCCATGCCTTAAGGCTTGGGATCCATTTGATCCCCAAGCCTCGAGGCATGGACGTGTCTGAAAACCCATCAAATAATGTGTTTTTGCAAGAAAATGTAAAAATTCCACTTCCTCTATGATAAATCAAAATAAAACAATCCATCCATTTTAAAAAAATTATACCACGACATAGAGTAGAGTTTCTTGTTTCTAAAAATATAATGTTTCAAATTTTTTTGACTAATATAAGGTTTCCATATTATTTATTATTTCTAACTATGCCTTTTTATAGCTATTTTTGAAGTGTAAATATGTCTATCTTTCATGGTGTATCTTTTTTTGGGTGATCTAAATTTTAAAAAAATTATACTATCCCAAACTAGGCATAATTCTATACATATTAAAAAAAAAATTGATATTTTTTGAGGTAGTTAGGGGGCACGGTCGAGAGCTCCGTTATTTTTCAAAACAAAATTTTTTTGTACTATAAAAATTATAAATAAAAAAATATTCCCTAAAAAAATCTAAAAAAAAATGGAGCCCAAACTAGATGCTCCTAGCTATCTTTCTACTAAAGGGTTTTCAAAAATACTAAATGGTGCTCAAAAAATGGTGTGGGACACGAAGTCACTCTATTATGTTTTTTTAACAAAAACAAGAGCATCTATTGGTATTTTAGTTGTTTGACCCACTTAAACTTATCTGTTTTCAATAAAATTTAGTAGCTTAGAAACTAGACTCAAAATTCTATGATTCATATTTCTACAACATCTTCCATTTTTGAGTGTAACTATTTTGAAAAACTCATACAAGTTGAAGTTTTTTTTTCAAAAAAATGTGTCCACTTAAGACCCCCTTGTGGCCCCCCAACTTGGTGCACTTACCCATTTGCTTCCAGAAATCTGATTAGTAGAGTGATTTCTTCAAGTTGGAATTTTTTTACTTCAATTTGGTGTAGTTGGTTTATTTTAAGTGAACATGGTACAAGTACACTATGGGTAAGATGTCTAAATAGGAGAAGCTTGAAGAAATTGAGGCATATAATCACTAGATCCAGAAAAAAATTCTCTCCTACGATCAATGTATTACTCCTTGGAAGAGAAGAATGCTCGCTTAAAATCAGAATTACAAACTAAGGATGAGCTCTTGGAAAGGATACAATGTGGTGATTAGAGAAAGGGATTACCTTCAACTTCATATTTGGAACCAACATCATAGATGAGTGCTCTATAAGTTGTTCACCATGATAATATTCTTCTTCCTCCCATTCAGTTTTGGATTTCATATTGATGTCTTTGGTTCGTTTGAAAATCATACTAGAGGAATTGGATCCAAATTGTTAGTTAAAATGGGATTTGATGGAAGAGGCCTTGGTAAAAATGGCCAAGGCATTGCTAACCCAATACATGTTGAGGATCATCCTCATTTTGCAGGCTTGGATTTTCCTAGTGTGGGAATGGATATTAAAGATTACTCCAAGAATGCTAACATGAGACAAGCTCTTGAAAGAAAAGTGAATACCCCACTAGTCCCATAAGAAGATTATGAGTAGGAAAGTTGTGCTTCATCATTAGAGGAAGGATGTGGTAAGAGAAATCGGTGAAGAGGTAATAAAATTCCACCTCCAGGTTCCTTACCATATTCACAAGCACACGGTAAAAATTGTGATCCACTTTTTTAGCTTAAGAAGTATGGTTATGATTTTTAGAAACTATGGAATTCCTTTCCATGTAATTTTTGTGGATTACATAATCATTATGTGGCTAGATGATAGAAAAGAAGGACAGTGATGAAGAAGTTGATGTCGTTTATTAAGAACAATGTAAATCGAAAGACCAATCTTGTCGTACATAGGCAAGAATTAGCATAAAGATTTCATCATCCCATAAGAAGGAGATTAAGAGGATTTTTTTGCTCATTTCCGAGAGGAATGGACATCAAGTGGACACGTCTTTGAAACTTCAACCATCTTTCCATCAAAGTAATGGCAAGCCAAAGATGGAATGGAGGCCTATTGCAAAGGTAAAAGAGGTTTCTACTCCACCACCAGTTGACAATTCAACCCAAGACTAGGTAATACCTTAAAGTGAAAGTCCTTTAAAATGGGTAAGTCAACATTTTTTCAATTATATATTACATAATTCAGATTGATGAATAGTATGTAGTATTTGTTTGGAGATAAGATTTTGTGAGAAAATGATGAGAGAAAAGTTTACCATACTCAGTGGATTTTCTTAATTAAATTTGGATACATGATTTAACTCATATTAATCTTGGAGATCTATCAGCCAGTTTTTTAGATAGTTGAGCTCACTGGTGTCAGCTTAGAACATCATTCTATGTAGAGCTATTCTCGACATGCAATAGAATGGTAGCCGAACACCAATGGCATCTCGAAAATAGGTTAGAAATTCAATCTTTATAGAGGCATTGTGACTTTGTAGCAGAGTGGTACCTAATAGTCATTGTCAATAGGAGGCTTTGTCTTTGTGTAGAGGTAAAGAACCATGCAAAGCAAGGGGTTAGAGTCACCATTTTTGAGCTTGTGAGAAATCATCTTAGATCGTCATTCTGTGTAGAGGCATTATGACCATGCAGCATAATGGTAGCTGATCATTAGACTTAACATCATGCATTGGAGGCTTGAGGTCTTGAAAGAGGCTTAACATCATGCATTGGAGGAATTGAAGTTTGGAAAGGGACGTGACATCAGGTCGGAACTTCATTCTGTGTAGAGTCTCTTATGACCCTGTAGCAGGATGGTACTTGACAAGTCATTATCCATCATTGACATTGGATCAATCTTAGATATAAGTAACATGGAGTTCCTTTAAACCAATTTAGATTCTATAAAATCAACTTAGAACTAAGAGATGTGTTATAGAGTCAAAGAATATCCTTGTTGTCAGATATCTCGGAAGCTAAACACCACACTTTGAAAAGATGTGGAGGTCTTCTCTAGATATTAGAGTGGTAGAATAGAAGCATCATGGGCCCATAACCCACAGGTCTAGGATCAGAACAAAGTTGTTGAAGTGAGAAGGTTGTAGAGGAAAATACCAAAGGGTCTACTACAACAATACTTCTAAGGTGGCAACAGAGTTTCCAGATTTAGGACAGGATGGCAAAATGTTCCAATATAAGATTTTTGGGACAAAAATCCTTTCTTATTGGGGAGGTGTGATCAGGGGATCATTTTTGATATCAAAATTTCCCTAAACATCCCTAAATTATGTCAGTGTAGAATATATTTTTGAGAGCTTTCCATCAACTATGAGAATGTGAAAAATAGACATTGGGAGCTCCAGTTATGTCCAATCAAAGTTCAGTCAACAGGAAATTCAACTCTGGTCAATAGGTCAATAGTGGACCAATAACAAAGTGACACGTGGGTAAAGGGAATTGGAGAAATCGGAGTGGTTTTCACCTCCGGTCTTTGTCGATCATAAAATGGTATAGCCGATGTGAGGATTAATTTATTATCGCTGATGTGGTGGATCCTCAAGCCACCACACTCGCTTACCACCATGATAGATTTTCCTATCAAGGATCAACATTGAGCTATTATTTAAGTTATGCAAGGATTACATTGAATTTCAGCTCGGTGAGCTATCCACAATGATCGAGCTCATCTATATTACATGGGATCTATATTATCCCATTTACTTCCAACTCACCACGTAGTGGCATGAACAACTTGTCAACCACTTGGCCCACACAATGGGTGCATTAAACATAGTGACCACCACTCCAAACAACTCGGCCATGTAAATCTACAAAACCCCATATATATGCTAAGTTCCACGTGGTGGATAAATGGTGGGGCAAAGTCCCATGTGTGGAAGGTTCCACGTGAATGGAGGATGGGTAAGGTTTTTAAAAACCTTATCAAAACCATAATCCTAGTCAATGTGGGATTTAACCCACCTAAATATGCATGCCACATCCCCTATGCTATGGTTAGGCTTATAATAGCCTATAGATAAAATATGGAGCATTATTTTAAGGGCCCTATTTTAATATAAATAGGAGCCCCTCTTCATTGTAAACATGGAAGCTTATTATTTTTTAAGCTTAATTGTGGGATTTGGGAGAAATAGTATTAGGGTAATTTTAATATAGTTTTGTGAACTATATTAAAATCCTAAAATTACTATAGGAAAATATTATTTATTGGCCTATTATTTTTAGGCAATAGTAGATGAAATATTTTTGATTGGGAGTATTGTAAACTACCCAATAGGCCCACTAAGCCACAATACATTTCACTTGCGATGTCCTGGAGTATCGACCGGAGTGCCAAAGGATATAGGGAAGCATTGGGAAGGCCAATCGAGTTCCAAAGGAGGTTGTGCATCAGGAAGGTGGAGAATAATTTGACTGATCATCGGAAGTTCTTTGAAGGACTAACATACTACTAGGCAAGTGGAAATTCCATTAGTTTTATTTGTAAGAAATAACATTGTACTTACAAATTTTTACTAGTGGAACGGTTTGAAAGAACCCAGAGACATAGGCAATTTCCAAACTCTATAATCAATTGTGTGCAATTTTCATTCATATTCTTGCATTAATTTTTAAATTGATTACTTAAAAGGAGCAACTTGTCGAAAATATAAAAATCCTATAAGGGTCCGAGATCAAGTAGATAAAAACTTGATCATTTTCGATCATTGAACCAACCAAATATCAATTGTTTGTTCCTCTTCCAAAGTTCATCAACCTCACACTTCTCTCGTGAATGAATACATAACTACAAAACTTGTCTCAATGAGTTTAAATGGATTAGTTTATTAAGGGTATAAGAATATAAGATTTAGATAACCCCCATTCAAATTACATAAAGAGGTTGGATCTAAGCTAGATTTGTTTATTTTCATCATTAGAAAAAAAAAAAAAAATCGCTCTTTTGTATTAATTAAAAACTAATGAAAACATTAGCCTAGATTTGTTTTAATTAAATCCATGTTTTATAGATTAAAATTTTAAAACTCTCTTGCTCTAGGATTCTCCCATCTCTGGGATTATACCACGGGTTTAGAATAGGGATATATGTTTTTGATTAAAGATAGAGTAGTTTAGTTTCATGGATTGTACTTAGAAAATAAAATAAACCCAAAAAAAGAGTTTAATTGTTAGATTTAGCTTTTCATTCATTCATAGATAAAAGTAAATTCTTTCTTGAGATAGATCAATGTAGTTTAGATCATAGATCTTAGATCACTCAACTTTGATTTCCAAATCAATATCTAACTTAGTAAATATCATTTAAAGAACGTAAGAGTTATACATTTGAAAAAATAATCTCTCTACGAGATAGTTGTTGTTATCATTTCTTCTCTTTGTGACACATTTTAACTTAATTTTACTATTATTATCTTTTTGTTGTAGATCATTCATTTTATACATTCATTACATTCCATATACTTACAAAATACCAAAAACATTGTTGTTTTTATTCCTATAAAATCAAGTAGTAAAATAATGAGAATTATTTACTAAGTTAATTTTGCACACATCTGAAATTTAACATTTGAAAGCTCTATTTCCAACAGACACTTGATTTCATTGCATTATATTTAATTGTGTTTCAAGCAACTCACACAAGAACCAAACAAAAAAATAAGGTCAACCATCCTACAATTGAGTTAAACACATAACCAAATATGGATTATAGAATCAAACAAGCCTAGAAATATCCATAAATATATCTTGTAATAACCACAACATGTAGCCAAAATATTTCAGTGTAAGAATCAAGTAAAACAAGATAAGGATGTTTGCTAATCCACATGACAATAAGAAATAATTTTGAGAAAACAATAAAAAAAGACATCTCTAAGGCTCCAATTCCACCCCCATATCACGTTTAATGACTATTTCCCCTCTATTGTGAATGACTATGGATAGTTGTACATTCCTAGGAAGAGTTGGGAACTTTCCTCGCATCTCCACTTTATTAGAATAATAAAAATTTAGACAATATATTTTCTAAACTTATGTGAGAGGTATTTATTTCCTCACCATCTATTGCACACATTATTCCATAACTCATTGTTCTTGATGGTGAAGCCACAAAGGAAAAAAATTGTATCCGAAACCTCATTAGAAAACTACTCCCATTATAGATTTGAGTCTTCTTATCTTTCCTACTATCCACCATCACTCCTTTCTATATGCCCATGCTAGACCAAGGTAAATATTCTTCAAACAACCATTTTACTTGAGTATCACAACCCAATATCCCCCTTCAATGATCAAGGCATATATCTAAGGCTCTACATTTCTATCATTCTTGAATGTACTATCCGCCATAACACAATATGTAGGAGTACCATTGTCCTTGATGATCAATTATTTATTACTAGATAATATAAGTAGAGAGATTTTAATCTAGCTTATTTTCAATCTAACACCATACTCATACCATCCTTTCACTATTTATATCCCTCATAGAATACTATCCCATCATCCTCTATGTTGACTACCTTATCTCAAACTCACGAGGAGTTGAGTGCATACAAAGATCACCCGTACTTTTTGGCATGTAAAATAAAATTAAGAGAATATAACCAAAGGAGATCTAAATGCATGTCACATGAGATAATATTGGAAGCCACTATAAATGTGACTCATGTTTTAATAGAGTTAATAATTATGGATAGAATATTATGTCCATAGGTAGACTTAGAATCATGTGTGATACCACCTCTAGAATAATCAAAAGAATGAATTAGCTTAAGAGTACATAGATTATGCTTATTATGTGGATCAACTGAAAATTATGAAAAAATACTTTATTGATAGACTCAAAAGTGTACAACGTATATGAG
The DNA here is from genome assembly GCA_018340775.1 of Taxus wallichiana var. yunnanensis. NCBI lineage: Eukaryota > Viridiplantae > Streptophyta > Pinopsida > Cupressales > Taxaceae > Taxus > Taxus wallichiana. The sequence continues at coordinate 634,476,147 of CM031237.1, read as the reverse complement.
ACAAGAGTTTCATCCAGGTCAGAGTCATCAAAAGTAATAACTAGTGTAAAAGATGATGTAGGGACAATAGTTCCAATCATTACATCTAATGGGTGATCATAAGAAGGAGGTGGTGGTTCTGCACAATAAAAAATATGTACTTAAGAATTATATTTTATAGTGTAATTATTAGGAATAGATAATGAAGTATTTAAAGCTTTGTATTAACATTAGTAGGTCCATAAAGGATTCAGAGGGGTTCACCCCCTTCAATTGCATTTGCATTAATAATATCTTGGATAACATGTTTAAGCTTGATACATCAAAAGTGTGGTGAGAAATGCATATATGATAGTAATAATAATAATTTAATTAAAACTCTTACTATAAGGATTACTTGCATCAACTTGAAGTGGTGAAGGTGGAGAAACAAGATTACACTCAAGTAATTATTTCAACATAATGCGGGAGAACAGGGTAACCGTGTAAATTTTCATCATGTGGGTTATAAATATAGCTTAGTGAGTTGGGAGATAACATTAAAAATATCCTTAGTGTTATTATTATTATCAGTTTGCTTTCATTTGAATGTGAATTTTATTGGGAAATGGAAATTAAGTGTATTAGAATAGCTAAAAACATACTTAAATCTTCTTCATATGTAGTAACTTAGCCTCACATTCCTTGAGAGTATGACATAAATGTTCAAATGAGGGAAACTTATCAAAGGTAAGGGAGTCTTGTAAAGGAGTAAGAAATATTTGTGTGAAGATATCTTGAAGTTCACCATTATTTAGATTATTATTAATTATAGTAAGCATAATATTACATCATAAAACATAGTCACTATGTGCTCATTAGAGCCTTGGAAGACTTTAAACATTTAAGCATAATTACATTTGTTGCCAATGTTGATAGATAATTGTGCAAGAAACTGATTTTCTAAAGTGGTGAAATATCAAAAAAGGTGTTGGTAGATCATAGAACCATTGCAAGGTAAATTCATTGAGACTTTGAGAGAAAATATTTGTAAGTAAGATGTCATGAGATGTATAGTCAAATAAATCCACATGGAATGATCAAAGCTACTCCACAGGATCACCCTTGACATAATAAATAGGAAGCATATGAGAAAAAAACCAAGAGGTAAGGGATAAGAAGCCACTTTTGGGGCAAGTGGGTGATGAAGAAATTGATAAAAAACCAATAATAGGAGAAGTAGAAGATGTACATTGTTGTAATTATAAGATTTTATCTTTATAAAGTTGTTGGCGAGAAAATTTGTTGGGTAGATAGACTGGTGTGTATATTTCAAATGCTTTGGGACTCTAGGTACCTCTGCTTAGATGGTGCAAATATATTTTATCGTGAGTGAACGAAAAGGGAAATATGTTGTTGTCCAAGAGGTCGGGGATCCAATAGGCACACTCCACTGTACCCACGAAAAATGCTTGCAATGAATTGTAAGGGAGGAATTTTCTGAATGATGGGGAAAGGGAGTGAGAAATTAGGAAGGGAGGATTAAATTTACAAGTATGAAATCAGATTATTTCATAAAATAACTAGAAGTATCACATTCATAACTTATAGGAAATAAAAATTATGCTTAGGACATCAACGATGAGAGGAAACCATACACACAAAGTTACACACATTCATGCATCATGAAAAGAAGAAAATCCTTTCTTTATTGACATCTTCACAAGTTGTACAATGATAGAGAATGAAAGAAAATAGATAGGAAAATGGAAGAATGTTATCTCTTTTGAATTTCAGAAATAGATTTCTCTCTTGAGTGCAAAAATTTGACAACCATTAAAAATGAGGGTGCCATTACATTATATATACCTTCCTCATGCTTTCTCATCTTCTATACCCCCTTTATAATTCTTATATATAAAATATTCCTCAATATTTTCTTGTATTATATACCCCTTTATAATTATTCTATCTAAAAAACTAAATTTTTACATTTTTGTTGCTGCTTCTTGCCGTGCATGCAAAACCCCAACCTGTCAGAAAGCTTATATTTTCCTCCATTGTTGTTTCTCCCATCACTTCACCCTTGCATTTCACATCCATTCCTCTTCCTCCATTTCTAATATATAATCTACAACTTGATTTTACAACAGAGACCATGTCTATTCACTTCTAGAATGACTTTGTAACCAAAACAATGAAATGCTTATATCTCACAATCTAGAGCACGGATTGAGGTGAGATTTTTTGCAGAATTACTAATTTTTAAATTCCATCAAAAATATATTCACAGAATATAAAATGATGCAATATATTATTAACTAAATTAAAAAATCCATTTTATGTCATGGCTCTCATTCATCAGATTTCCCATCATTCCAGAGAGCGCGTGAAGCTAAAATTGTGAGCACAGATTCCAAAAAAAAACCTATCCCAATGGAATTGATTTCATTGCAATCAGAGGTGGGAAAATAATCTATTAGAAAATATTGTTGAATCCATTGATGGCTTTCATGGTAGCTCCATTCCCAAATCTCTCACAAGCTAATTTTTTTTGTTTTTTATTTCTAAGCTTTCCAGTGAGTGAAACATAGTGAAATTTGGAGCATGAGATCATGACGAAAATCCAAATCCAAAAATGGCATTCCCATCACAAACCAAGGCCATTTTTTCCACTGACTAAAAAATAGCATATTTTATGCTCCCCCATATGCTAAAAATAATAATTCCTTTGAATTACAAGTTTGATCACTCAGGACAATAAGGAAAGATGTAAAATGGAAAACACAACAAAAATGGTAATTCCCCCAAAATAATAGGTCCCCAAATAACAACATGCTAAAAATATAAATGTACTAAAAATAGCAATACATTAGAAATGGAAGAGAATGAAGTGTACTAGAAGGTTAAAAAGGTAAAATTGGAGAAAAGTAGGTGGTATGTCCCAAAATAGTAGGTCACGGTCTTACTGCTTAAAACTAGAACGTTTAAGTTTTGAGTAGAAAAATTTGCGAGATGGCCCCATTTTCACTCATCTTTCCACTTTTTAGACTCTCTGTGGGATGGTAAGATGATTTCATGGCTCAAATAGAGGAATGAGAACTTCACAAGGGTCTTGGAAGCATCATCTTAAGCTCAATTGTGTCTAGAGGAAAGGTAGAACATTACAAAATGCAACAGGTGAATCTATTACCATCTCTCGGGAGATGGGAGATTTGAAATGAGTTGGTTAGGGTGATTTAAATGAGTTAAGGATTTCATCGATCAAGTTTCAATGAGGATAATAAGGAGAATTACATGTGTTCATCCCGATATCACATTGGGAGGTCTCGAAATAGTGTTTTTAAACACTCATTTCATGGTCCAGGATGTCCACACATGATCATCATCAACAAGGTCTTAATCAACGATGGAGGTATCTTCATCCTTGGGAGCATCTATTATTTCCCCTCCTTCATTCTACCTTTCTCCCTCTTCTTTCTCTCCCCTTTCTAATTCTTCATTGGGCATAATCATTTTATTTTGTCTCATTCACTTAAGTGACTTCATAAAGTAACATTGTAAAATTACCTTTAATTTATAAAAAGGAACTTATTTCTCACTTCCTAGGAAGGTGAAAAGTCGTGAGTTGAATGAGACAACAAAGAGTCATGTGTGGGGTAGGAAAAAATTCAATTCACATTGCTATAAATTTGGATGGATTATATAATGTTAGATAGTGATAGTATATATGTTGTAGCAATTGTGGATTGTGGTTGTTGAATTTTTGTTATCAATATACATGAAATAAATCTACATTTATTCCATTATCTTTTCTTATGTTTCCTCTACTTCTCTCTTTTATGTAAATTGAAAGCATGGTGATCCTATATGATGTTAGAGAGGAATTTTGTTTCCTCGATAGATGAATAAAAAACTTAGTGTTTTAAATTCATTGGTCCCACTAGCTTCATTTTTTCTTTCATCTATATTGAATGATTGAACTACTCTGGTTAATGGGTGTGAACTCTAGAATTGGCCTACTCAAAAATAAACTTCCTTTCCCAATTTCCATCCTCCTCCCTACATTAGTGTAATTTCCTCCCTTTTACCCCCATAAAAGTTTATTACCATAGGTGCGGTGGAGTGTCCCCGTGTGATCCTCAAGTTTTGGAAAACCCACAATAATATATAGGATTAAAATATTTTTCATTTGATAATGGGAGTTGCACCAATCAATGTAGAGGGGCATATCCCCATCAACATTGGTGGAGACACCTTATTTTCCCAACTAATTTTTTTCTCACCAAAAAAAGTATGAAAAAGTGTTTTAAGGGCTTGTATGCTAGAATAAGATCCACACGAAGTACTATGATTACAAGTAGGAGTAATGGTTGGTGTAGGAATATGCATAGATACATGATGCATTAGGAAACTAGGTTCCCTTATAAATATAGACACAATGGAAGTAGGAATAGTATATGTCTCAATATGATATTGAGAAATATGTTTAATTTTCTCATGAGAAACATATGTAAGGATGTCAAAATGATATGAATTATTTTGTAAGAAATGTTCCAGATTATTCAGCCTCATCTTTAGAAAAGTCATACGAATGATTAACAAAATTAACATTATACCCTTCACCTTACACATGGTCAGTACTAATAGTAAAAATAATATTGAAAAACATATCATTGGTAGATAGTGAATGTGAAGTGGAATCCACATTAGGTGTAGAAAGTTACATTTGGACAACATCAATTTCATCACAATAAGTAATATAAAGATATATATTAACATGTTCTATCTTTACACTAAGACTAGGATACATACTAGTAATTTCCAAATTGTCATATATAAGAGGCATATGAAATAATTTTTGTGCTCAATAGAGAGAGTAGGGACACAAGTAGTAACTTTTTATGAATATAAGAATCATCAAAAATCGTAACATTATTATCACTTGGAATATTATGATCAATAGGTGTATCATCTAGAAATGTTAGAAAACATTCAAAACACCAAAAAAACATCATTTGTATTGGAAACATTGACACTTGCATCATCTAGGAGAGATTTTCTATCCATGACATCCTAGGAAGGAATGAAAGGAAGGAAATCTACTTGGAGAATATATTTTAGATGATGAATATATGTGCAAGGATGAATCCAATAATTTTAAAAGGCCTCATATATCATATCTTTGCAGTCAAGATGAAGGTACATGAAGTCAAGGAAGGATATGGGGAACCAATAGATGAATTCATTAATATGCCCTAAATTAGGTGTCCTTAAAAGAAGATAAAAAAATTCGTATGATGAAATAAGAGAAGAAACCCTAAGGAAACTAGGGTTTGATCTAGAATGTTTAATTCAAGGTCTAGGTTCGCTAGAATTTTTACACACTTTTTAACATTAGTAGATTAAATTTTATGGATACACACAACACTAAAAAAATATTAGGTTAGGAAAATAAGACTTATTTAGATTAATTAACTTCCACCATTAATTGTACAACATAATTATAACATATTGGTTTTTTGAATAAATGGTTACAATATGTTACAAGTAAGAAAATCACAAGGGGAAGATAAACTTAGATATACAAATTTATATAGAAGATATCAAGATGCAAAAACTAGAGAATATGTGAGTATAGAGATTGGAGATGCTTTTTAATGATATTATCACTAGAAAACTTCATGTTGTAGGATCGTCACAACTCTTTCGGGATGTAGGATTAACTCCAAAAGCTATGATATGGTAGTAAACTCTCTAGAAATGAGATTATGTAACTTTGGAGGGCCTTTAATGCTTTATAAATTTTATTTCCATCAAACCTCATTTTCACATAATCCCAAAACCATATGTAATTAGGCGATTCACACCAAACCTTAACCATGGGAAGAATACCTTACAAAAGGGTTAGTGTTTTGGTTGAAGTAAATTTCATGTACAAGCTACATTATCACTACTTTGAATATAATTCAAACCATACGTAGTTCTCCACCTAGCTTGTAACATCTATATGAATACAAAACATACTTGATGGGATTATGCTCCTGCTAAGAATTTGAAGTAGGGAACTTGGTGTGCTTAGAGGTAAGGGAAGTTAGACTCCTTGACCTAGTTTAGTGCTTCAAAACTATAGTAGTGGCTGACCTAATGGATGTGTATAAACTTTAGGAATATTTAGGGAGCCTTGAGTTCCTTTTGTGAGTATTGAAATGTGAGTTCTAGGTTGTGCCGGATGAAAAAATGAGTTAATGTTAACTCTCTTTTATAGGGTTCCAAAATAATTATCATGATAAGTACAACCTAGGAAAATGAAAATAAACAAAAAATGATATTGAATCGATAAAAAAATTAGAAATTATGTCAGTGAAGGACCAGTCAAATCAAGGAAAATTTTAGTGGTGAATTTTCATAAACTCGCGAATATTAGAGGTTTTGGTAATTAGAAATATAAAAATTTCAGCATTTGGATACCACTCAATTTGCTTAAAACTTTGGCCAACAGGTCATTTTTATGGGTCAGTTTGCCTACTATTTACACTAAAAATGAAGTTTATGCATGTATTTTGTAAAAATTTTGAATCAAACTGCAATCATTTTCACCAAGGTATAATACATATCACCGAGGTATAATACATATACATCGACCATCCAATATATCAAAAAATATACGGGTATCCTTTTTTATGATATAGAAGACCGTCCAAGACCATTGTGCTACACCTTTGCCACCGCACTTTTGTTTTTTCTATAATCTTTCTTCTTGCTTCCCTACTTCATGTCATCCAACCATTTCCATCCAACCTCTCATCTATCTAACCACTTCTACCACCATCCAACCCCTTACCATCCAGCCCCTAGCCCATTCTACCCCCCACCATGTACCCTTTTATCACCCAACCCTATACTATGAAGGCATGTAACATCCATTCTTGTAGCCATCTCTGTCAACAATCAATATCTGTGACATATCCATGGATTTTAGAAAACAAGGTAAGAAGGATACTGCTAGTTCAAAAATAGTAACACAAAATTATTTGGCTATTTTGGCCAGTCAAAAACAATGATATTGGTGTCAGGATCTGTAGAAAATATAGGTATGTACTATCTACTAATTTATAGAATTTTAATCATATATTTTCCATACTATTTTTTCCTTGTACTCCTATTTAATAAATTGTACTCCTGTTTATTAAATTGAATCTTTACTCTTTGTACTCTTGTTTATTTAGTTGTATTAATCATATAAATAATTAATACTATATTTCTGTAACACTTATTTATGCAAACATTTCTCAAACACATTCAAAAACTAATGTATTTTGAGATGATCCTATTGATGAAAAAATTCATTCCCTTGATGAAATCAAACTAGGAGAAGACACATCAAATTCTCATCCAACACCAACCTCGAAGAAGATTCTACTCCAATATTTTTTTCCATAAAAATGAGACATGACGATCAATATATTCTTGATGAGAACAATCTTACATAAGACCTAGAGAAACAAGTTGAAGAAAGTTATATAAAATCTACAAGAAGAAAGAGGATTAATCTGGACAATAGAAATGAATTTCAAGTTCGAATGGGAAAATAAATATCATTTTATTGAACTTGTGGAACCAAAAATGGTACTGATATTCCAACTCAATATTGATGTAAAATATGTAGTTGGAAACAAGGAAATATCATACAATGAAACTCAAAATAGATACTATTGAAAAACACTACGAGAAAAAATATATTTCAAAAAATCAAGGATTGGTATATAGTAAGAAATCATAAATGGAAAAATGCAAAAATGCTTCTATGTAAAGTATGCAAAAGAGTATGGAAAAGAACAAAAAAATTGAAAGATTGAAATGAAAAAGGCAACACACTCACAACGAAATTAGGAAAAGATATGTAGACTGAAATTGTTTCCAAAAGCATTCAATTTTCTATGGTATTCCATATATTGTAAAATGGAGGATGTATTTCAGATTTCTTAGATAATAAAATTTTATATCAGGTTATTGGTTAGATAGAAGTGGCTGGGAAATTGAAAAATGTCTTTCTATGGTGGAAAATGAAGATTTGAAATAATTTATTAAAAATGTGTGCACTAATCGAATTGTTGCCCGCCAATGTTCGTAATAAATATTGAGCTACCCAATGTGGAATGTCAGTTGATCTACCCTTAAAAACAATCATGGATTAAAAGAGTGATATCAAGTGTAAGTAAGAAATTATGTGTAACACCTTGCATAATAAGACTTCTTTTTTATCGATTAACTACAATTACAACAACACAAAAGAAAATTTAGATGCATGGATAGTCAAATGATATTAAGAAAGTAAATGATTGAAAAATAATATTGAAATTACCATCATCCTACACATTTTAATGATATTCCAATTTTTTTTCTGTATTAGTTAAAATAGCCTTGGTAGTCAAGACCATATGATGTCAATATGGTAAACCAATTAATCGATCAATTTCTACGGGATCCGCATTGAATGAAAATATACAATCAGTTAGAGGGATGTTAAACCTTCCATCTTTAGGGTTGTAAGCATTGATTAGGTAATCAAGGACTTGAACATCTGTTTCAAATTAGGGCATGTTGACAAGCCCTATGAATTGTGTTTTCTACATCCAGTCTTTAGGTGTTTCTTTGAGTTTCATTAGTGCAATGATTTTAGGGCACATGAGATTTTTTTATTGTACAATTTGGGGAAGTTATAGGAGTGGTTGTGGAACTATCCATTATTGAAATATTTTTTGAAAAGCTACATGAGAGGGAGGGGCTAGAGGGTGGGTCAACTGTAGGTTTGGGCATGTTGGTTTTTGTGGGGCTGGGATGGTTTTGTAGAAAATTGGAGTTGTGAGAGCGTTATAGATTCATAGAAGTTTTATCAAAAAGTAAATAAATGAATCACGTAGGTATATATATAGGTTGAGGGTTCTGGTTAGGACACATGGCAACAAATGATAGGTATAGAGATTCAAGGTCACACGTGTTTGAAGATGTCCATTCAACAGATGACCACCATGATAAAAAGGGATGGTTTAGAATATGCTACACATCCAATCATGTAGAGAGAACTAATATAATGTCATTTGCTTGAATAAATTTGTTTGATATGATTGTCTAATCATAGTAACAATGACTATCTAGGTTTGGAAGGGATAACCATGAAAGATACGTCTTTCTATTCTAGGAAAGATGACTAGGGAGGAGACTGCCATCTTATAGTGTAGAGAAAACCAATATAATGACATTTGTATGACTAACAATGTGTAGGATGAGCATCTAACCCGGGCCATCTAATCCATATATTACATGTCCGATCGTGTAGAGATGACCAAAACATGATGTACATCTAATCCGGGGTTATCCAAACCAAAGTGTCGTCTATGTTAAGTTAATTGAATACCGTATAATATCCATATGATATAGCTTGTTGGACATCCATTTGACTCACATCAAACTACCTTTTGAAACCCCGAAAATATGTGGCATATCAAATTATTTTGCAACGAAACATCTTTTTCGATATTTGTCATTTTTCTCGAAAGTCAATTTTTGAGATTTCCCAAAATATCATAAGTTTTTTTAGAGGGGGGTCTTAAAATGAACCACGATACAAGTCAACCAGATAGGTTTATAAAACTTGACCAATATGTAATGTTTTGAATGTGGAATATGAATCAAATCTCAAAGTTGCACTAGGATAGTAAGAGGTTAAGTGTTGATTTGATGGATTTATATTCACTTTTTGACACATCGGTGTGTGGGAACGAGCAAGTTAAGAAAGAGATATCAACATGTAATGAATGTGGATAGGATGTGGGTGTTTGTATTAACCAAGAAACATAATCACAATTAGTAGTATCAAAGGGTAAATTTTAAAATTTGAGTGTCTACAATGCCACCTTTTACAACATGAATTCTCATAAGAAACATGACCAAAAACCCTAAAATTGTCATTTTGATCAAGTTTGATGCACAACATGATGTTATTCATACTTTATGTAGTAATGAACATTTTGAAATTTGTTTATTTAATTGTATTATCATATTATATAGATTTAGTTACAAAATGTTGATGGTAATGTCAATTTTAATGATATACATAAAATATGAAAATTACATTAAATAGAAAATTGAATATAAATAGAAAAACAATAAATTAAACATGATAATCAAACCACTCGATAATTAATAAAAATTCTTAATATATTATAATTAAAATAGCTATAGAGTCATAATTAACACCATACAATATTAGGGTAAAAATCCATAATACAAAATCATAATATTCGATGTCCACACAACACATTATGGTCATCATCTTCATTTCCCCAAACTCTCATCCCTTCCATACTCCCGAATAACATCAACCTCAACTATAATATTATTACAACCTCGTCAACATTGTCCAACATTCAAATCCCTACTAGGTCTATTACTCAAAGAATTTACTAAATGATAACCCCTATAGTGACGTGTCTCCCATTCATTGCTCAACGTGTTTTACCACATGCTCTATGGGATGATATTGTGTGTCCCTGACATAAAAGCAAAATAAAACACTTAATAATATCGTAAAATGTGATAAAACACAAAAATAATTTGAAATTTTATTTTACTATGAATTTATATAGTGTACATGTAAAGGTTAGACTCCATTGGTTCCTATTTCCTTTAGTAGAGATATATATCTGTAAGTATGGATATGATCCTTATACCAAGACTAGATAGGTTTTCCATAGTCCTCCTCCCATTAGAAAATGTAAACATGATATTAATTTACATTGTAATTAAAAATTCAAAAATTATTAGTAGAAACTAATTTAAACTATGATACTTACAAATTGATACCATGCTCTAGTGAAGCCCATAGGACCAATGGGATTGTGATATTTTCCCCTTTTCTAACTAGGAATTTGTATATTTCTATTTCTAGATTAGTTAAACTAAATAACGATGATCCCAATAGTATAATAAACTACACCATGGATAACATTTGTACCTTATTAGCCTACAAATAATTTATAAGTACAAAGTTGGCTAGCACAATATTAAAAAAATAAAACTAATTATGAAATAAACCACATTTATAAACATACAATAAAGTAAATATGATTTAATTAGACATAAAATTTTTATCTCCCAATTGTTTTCCAAATATAATAATGCACATGATATTTTTATCTTTGTTTTATGTGTTTTGTGACACTTTGTTTTGTTGTGCTTAGTATATGAATGTTGGCTAAGAAAATTAATTAAAAAATGAGGATATTGGTAATCAAAAAATTATGTTGCTTACTATTTTTCTTCCAAACCATATTGTATCTAGTAAGGAGTATCTATTATTTTTCAATTATGACATATAATAGGTATCATCGAAGCCTATTAACTCTATTAGGTCTATCTAAACTCCTAATTTGTCAATTTTCCCTCTATATTCCCATAATGACTGAAATATATGCATTAAAGATGAAAACAATTCTCTATAAGAAACTTAAATACAATCATATATTAATATAATTCATAATCATATATCCTAACAACATATCAGATATGACTATACTCGATATCCAAGTGATCACATTAATTCTATAAAGATCACACTAGAATTTGTAACTATAGATATCTTTGCACTATACCTAACACCTAGTCAAGGCACACATATACCTATTCATCTTTAAGTTGATAGTATTGTTTAAGAATATATCCTGACCATTGTACTAGATCCCACCTCTATGGAAACAAACCTTCATTATCTATAAATTGAAACCACACTACAAGATATCATTACTGATTCCTATGTCATCTACAAGACCTCATCCCTTGTGTAAAGTAACATACAAATACCTATCTCAATTACACACCCTCTTTTTGATGTAGTTTATCATTTGATTCATAGTTTCTTGAGTAGTATATATCGAACATGGATTCATCCTAAGGTGTATACCATGTTAACAATCACCACATGCCCATCACTCTTAATTGAGCACATCAATATCCTATTCACCGTAGAAATTCTTATCAAATGTTTGCAGTGGTCAATCCATTAGTGGATCAAAGAAACATTTCTTCTCTCATGCCTTATGATGGGGGATCTATCTTAACACATTTTAATAAAACTATTTTTCTACTAGGTTCTACCTTGTGTCAAAAATTTCATAATCAACAATACATACTTTTTCATGACATGATGTACTTTGATAGAAGTTTTCTTGGCATGACCTTAAAAAAGACACTAACACTCTTTCATTTACACTGATATTGTGTCTTTATTACATGAATACATATGATTGCACAACTAATTTACATACACATACATGAACATAACTCTTATAGCACATGATATTACTTCTCTAATTTTGAATATGACATAAAGTCCATTATTTCTCATGATATGATCCCTGTACCTGTTGATATCGATCCTCCACATGATAAACACATCAAGAAGTATATTCAAGGTATTATACATAGATTTTGTAATTCCTTACCTATTATATGAAATTTATTGACTTGGCAACTCCATGCATTTTAATTTGCATAACTTCATTATACTCTTACATGTTGTGTTCTTTACCATATTTTATGCCATTAAATTATTGGTGTCACAATTTTTAACACGTATATTTGAAAAATGTCCTTTTTTAATGTAGTAGCATGAGTTGTAACGTTTATATTGTACACAAGTGGGTATGTTGAAAGCCTCACAGAGACCTAAATTTCCCTCTCATTGAGGTTAGGATGGATTTTATTTCCTTTTAAAGGTTTTTTTTTGGAAATGCAATCCGAAAGAGTTAAAATAAATGCAACAAAAGTAGTTTAGGTGGACGGATAGGAGGAGGGTTGAATGTAGTAATAAATATGTGTGGTACATAATTTAAGTTTCCCTTTCTATAAATGTTAAGATTTGAGTTTGGAATTAGAAACATACACTATTAAAATTGTATGATTATTATAAAATTATTGAAATGCACATTGCTTTTAAATCTACTCTCATCACAATGGAAATTAGATATGAACATTTACATGGGCCACACCCTTCTAACCTACACGTGAATATGATATTAGAAATATGGTGTGGACAATCATCAATTTATTTTTAAAGTTAATATTTGTCTTATTCTCCAGTCTCTAATACTTGAGTAGACATGTATGAAAAATGTGGGAGCCTCAAAGAGATGGAGCCTCATGAAATTTAATAAATTGAGTTGTATGATATTAGGTTTTGGGACAAAGTAAGAATAATCATCATGGTGTATACTTGAGATAAAGGAATGATAATAATATACTTTTGAGACATTTAAGTTTCCTCTATGGTATGGTTTTAAATAGTGACTTCCTTATCATATCAATAAAATCTTGTTTAAAGTTCTCTATGCATTTTTAAAGTCTCTCATTGAAAAATATTATATATACTATCATATTATAGAATAATCTCTAGTTACTCACTAAGTATACAATATTGTTGAATAAGAATAAAAGTTAATAGTAAAAATTATAAAAAAAAATTTGACCGTATCTTTGTCTTTGATTTAACAAAATATAGAAATATCCTAATTCCTAGATATCGCAGAGTCACATATGGAAAAGAAACACTAAGAAACTATTGGAATATAGATAACACAAACAATAAGATAGATAAAAATAAAACCCTAAGTGTAAGATAGGTTAGAAGACTTATCTGATTTCTTAATTGACCCCAAAGTATTCTAGACTAGAAGAATGGTGAACAAGTGGAGTAGGTTGTCATAATCGAACACATGAAATCTTGGAACTGTTGGATGATCTCGGGACTAGGGTGCTTAGGTGCTAGAGACCAATGACAGGTGCATGTGACTATGCAAAATCTTATAATTTTTTTTTGTGGTGTCACAAGATGGTTTTAGACCTTCTCCTTTGGTCTTCTATATGTCTCTAGATGACCAAAAATTCTCCCGTACTCCAAAAAAGATGATGTCCTATAAAACCCAAAATACATAAAAATTCTAAATAAAAAGATGAAAATGAGGAGTCTGACTGACCCTAGTGGTCACCCGACAGAGTGAACTTACAACCAAGTGCTACAGTACATATTAGACTCCATGTAGTTCTTGTGCGTGTGTGATAGAAATTATGCCATAGGAAGCCCTTGTACAAGTGTACGTGCTAATGCGGGCGATAGGTAGATGTACTAATGTAATTAGATGTGTGGATGGAAAAATGAACTCCCCCTCTTATGCGTGTATGCAAAAAAAGTAGTCCCGAGAAAGCTAGATGGATGCCTTTTGATGCTCTTATATGTCTTTGGATGTAACCTTAGGTGGTGACAATAGATGCTTAGAGCTTGGTCCTTTATTTTGGTAACATAGCTTTGTATTTATATGATTCCCTTGTTTTAATTTTGTAATTGAAAACTAAAATTCTGACCCATAAGAAAATAAGATGCCCAAAAGATAAAAGAGGCCCAAAAGAGGCGAGTAAGATACTAAGAGGTCGGGGTACCTAGAAAGACAAGGGTTCTTGGCGCTGGCATCCTAGCTGGGTGCTAGTGTCTAGAGTCAAAGTTAAAGAAATAAAGTATTGACTTGGGAACTTATAGGGTTTAAAAGACTAGAAAGAAGACCTGAGACAAAGAAATAAGACCAAAATAGTTGTTAATTACTATTCTTCTTACTTAGGAATCATATTAATGCAAGTATGTGTTTATGGACCTAGAAATGTACCCAAGTTCATGATTATGTGTCTACATTCTCCTAAACATGAGATATGATGTAATTTCATTAATTGATCCCCGCATGTAATTTTTATAGTAATAGGAAAACATTAATGTCCATTTTTTGTTTGAATATTTTTTTCTGCACCATTGTGATCTTGGTATATTACAACCTTAACATGGATTCATTTTGAGGTGTATAACATGTTAAAAATCATCACAATACCATCACTCCAACTTAATCACATCAATATCCTATTCAAGTTGAAATAATGATCACATGGTTGCACCGGTCACTCCACAAGTGGATCAATGTAACCTTTCCCTTTTCATGCCTTATTATTGTTGTTCTAGCTTAGCACCTTTTATTCATATACTTTTATTTCTATGTTCTACATTGTGTAAAGATTCTTGATAATTAACAATACACAATTTTTCATAACACGATGTAATTCAATATAATTTT
Organism: Taxus wallichiana var. yunnanensis; assembly: GCA_018340775.1. Classification (NCBI taxonomy): domain Eukaryota; kingdom Viridiplantae; phylum Streptophyta; class Pinopsida; order Cupressales; family Taxaceae; genus Taxus; species Taxus wallichiana. The sequence goes on along the minus strand of CM031237.1, from coordinate 634,461,019 downwards.
GATTGGGATGACCCTTAAAAGACACTAATTCCCTTTCATTTATATTAATATCTTGTGCTTATTACATGACTATATATGGCACACAATTAAGTGACATGACTATTTGTTAATATAAATACTATAACACATGGGATTAATTATCTAATTTTAAATATGACATACAATCTATTATCTCTCATGATATGATCCCTACACCTATTAACACCAAACTTCCACATGATAAACCCATATGATAGTACAATAAATTTCTTATACCTAGATTTTGTAGATCATTAATTGTTATATGACATTTATTGACTTGAAAAATCCATGAATTTTCATTCACATGACCTATTTATACTCTTACATGTTGTGTTATTAATCATATTATGTATCATTAAATTATCGGTGTCTTGATTTTTATCACACATATTTGACATATGTGTTAAAAAAGTTGGTCTCATATGTTGTAATGTTTGTAGTGTGCACACATGAGTATGTTGAAAGAGTCATATACACCTAAATTTCCCTATCATAAAGGTTGAGATGGATTTTATTAACCTTTAAATGGTAATTCTTGGAAATGTGGGATTAAAAGAGTTGGAAAAATGCAAAAAAAGTAGTTTGGGTGGATGGATAGGAGGATGGTTTAGTGTTTTAATCAAAATGTGTAGCGCATCCTTTACTTTTCCATCTCTACAAATTTAGGTATTTGAGTTTAAGAGTAGAAACATACAACTTTAAAATTGTATGATTATGATAAAAACACTAGAAATGCACATTATTTTCAATATACTCGTATAAAAATGTAAATCAAGCTTTACCACTTAATTGGGCTTCACCCTTTCAACCTATATGTAAATGAAGCCTTAGAATAGGGTATTGACACTATTCAAAACATTTTGGAAAAGTGAATTTTTGTCTTATGTTATAGTTTCTAATGTTTGAGTAGACTTGAATGAAAAATGTGGGAGCCTTAAACATATGGGGTCACATAGAATTTAATGAATGATTTACCTGGTATTAGGTTTTGGGAAAAATTAATAATAATCATTATTTTCATGTAAAATGTGCACTCATGAAATGCATAAAAATTTGAAAGAATTTGTGCATCTTAACAACAACATTAATTGTTGGAAGATAAATGGAATGAGAGGGAGGGGGTGAGCAGGTCCTACAATTTTTTTACTTCATTTAAAAATCCATACATTCATCATTTCATTCATCCATTTATCATTCATAACCACATGTGCATATTAGGTGTGTATTAAGCATTCACAAGAACATGCAACAAAGAAGAAGACACATGAACACCATATATAAGTGGGAAACCATCATGGGGAATAAAAACCACTGAAACTCTTCTTATATTACACAAAGAAAATAGATTTAGTGAAGCACTAAATTCACAAGTATCACCAACACGTAGTTTAATAGAGCGCTTGACCCCTAGTTTAGTAGAGCACCAACCCCTAATTTAGTGAAGCACCCACTCCAAAAGGAGGATATAACCTCATAGGATGACTAAGAAACAACTAATCCTCCTGAAATTTTTGATCTCCGATTTATCTACTCGCAACAATTGATGGAGATCAAATATTCAGCTCACAAACCCTAGATCATGCCCTAGGTCTTTAAACTTGCTCCTTCTTCTTCCTTATAAACTTATCTTCCTCTAATCTCTTACACACAAGTTTTAAAATTCGTATCAAACTAAAAAAATATGATTAGACTTGAGATCATGACTTCATACCTGTAAAACACTCTCCTCTAGGTCGCACTTCTCCCACTTGATAGACTAACTCTCAAATGGAGGTCAAACTTCACTTTTATATGAACCTCTTTTCGAAACTCAAAGGATGTCAGTACCTCATAATAAATTCGACCCATACACCTTAAAAAATTCAAATAAAGTCAATAAATTGGTCACATATGACCCATATAGGTTGTCCTAGCCAAAACCCTTCATCCATGCACCAAAATCATCAAAATGCCATCACTAGAATGAGAAAAATCCCCTCATGCCAAAAATATTTTTAGTAAAGCTCTAAAAATCACCACACATGAGTAATATGACATTTAAACACCATTCATGGTCACAATTTAATTTAAAAATCAATATTATTTACTTTAATGGGCCCACCGGCTCATTGCCCTCATGAAACAATTGTTTCCAACAACCTAAATCTAACTTTGGGCCTCAATACCCCTCAAGATGAACTAAACCTTGGCATGTGAGAATTCTATGGAAACCTAAGGACCTGTATAACACTTCTAAGTAAGTTATAGCTCAAAACACAACAACTTTACCCTTTACCAAAAAGACCAAAACTAGTTTTACAAACTCGATGATAAAAATATTGATGATATTTTAAAAATTATAAATCCATTCAATAGCTCCTATGCACTTTTTGGGTAGTGGCAAGCATAAAATCATCCATTTGATGCTCTAAAAACTAAATACTTTAGAAAGAACAAAACTATCCTATAAATGCAACTACAAAATTCTTCACACAATGACCTAAATGACTAACCTAAAATACTCATCATGAGGCAATCCATAGATCATTATAAATATATTTTAATTACCTTTCCATAGAATATTATAAATTATTCCAACTTGAAGTGGAAGACCTTTAACCAAGCCAATATCTGCAAACTATTTTTATCTCTTCTTAGACTCGAGAACCGATCAAGTTAGCCCAACATTATCCATCACACAAAAACACACTTACACACTTTGAACTAAGGAATGGAACACAATTATACATGGTGTATAAGACATAAAAACCTTCACCAAGCTTTATCAAATTAGGATCATCATCTTACCTCATGTAGCCACTTGCACCATGCTAGAATGATTATCTTCTAGATTTGACCCTCAAAGAACAGGTCATAAGTTTTACATACATTATATAATATTAAAGTTTGATATACAAATGAAAAGAAATCTGAAACATCTTCAAAAATAAATTTAATGGAATCCCAACTACCCATGGAGCTCCCGCAATCTCAATTTTATAGAATGTTACTACAAACTATCCCAAAAAAGTCCTCCTAAATAGGGCACACTTTTTTCTTTTTCACTATATAGATATAATGTCTATCATAAATGGAAATTTAGTCATTACCTTGTTTGGATAACATTTCTTCAAACTCGGAACTTTTAGAAACAAACATATTCAAGTCGGATACATATACTATCACAAGCACTATGACACATTTATGGAAATATTTAGGAGTAATCTACACCATCAAATCATGACTTTTACACTATGAATAAAAACAGTGTCCGGTATACTCACTTTTCTGCAAGCTACTCCTAGCTATGGTTTAGCTAGGGTTTCAAACCACTTTATCTTCTTAGCGATCATTAATAAAAATGTGACAATCAAAATACCTCATTATTTTTATAAAATATTCATAACTAACCTAATAAGATATGCCAAAGATATCAGGTCACCATGAAAATCATACAGTTCACAACGAGCATTAGAAGGTCCAACCTTTCTTTTAAAACACATTGTATCTTACCCGGTTTCACCAAAACTTGCATATCTTCAAATTCCTTCAATATTTTGACATGAAACTTGTCTTGAAGCATCATGACAACACCCTCTAACTATCCATATTAACCGTATATCTCATATATTCCTCAAAATATTTAGCCACATGAACTTACCTATGTTAGCATACCTATTTCTCACTTTTTGCTTCCCAAGGACATCAAATGTGCATCATACCTTTGATTTATGACTTGAAAATCACCATAAATATTAGGTACACTATCAAAAACATTCCCATGATTATACAAGACTGATAAGATCCAAATCTTATATATCTACCTCATTCTGCATGATCTAGGGCTTGAAACAAGCTCCTCGGGATGACCCGACTCAACCATGCACTAGGACTACACCGGACTCGGAAAAACTTGATACCACCAATCAACCTTCATGCATGACTAAATAACATCATATGAGGACTCAAATTTCACCATGACACCCTTTTCCATCCATTGAGTTGATGTAAATGACAATATAATCACACAATGGACAACAATCTCTCCTTTTTTCATTAATGGCAATCGCTTTTAGAAACATTGATGGAAACCAACAAGAAAAACATAGACATGACCATATTCCCATGTTTCTGATGCCTCTCTCCCCTTTTCCATCTATGAAAATGAATACAGTTCTACTAAAACATATAAAAATGACAACATAAGGCAAAAAACAATGACAACAATTAAAAATTTGACTTATATGACCAAAAACTACCCCTAGAAAAAAAAATATCCTCCTTTGAATCTAATATAGGAAAAATGATCTTTTAGACTTGATAAGAGCTACGAAATAGCCCCTAGCTAATATCTTCCATTTTGGCCTTCATTCATGTTTCTTATCAATCTCTAGGTCAATTCCATGCTCAAGACTACAAAATTTTCCTTCAAGATTGTCAAATCCACACTTTGGGCCAATGACCCTAAACCTCACTACTTGTGTAATTTTTCCAAACTACACCAAGCCATAGAATCATTTTAATCAAGCATGAAACCTCCAAAGTATCCCCCTAGACTAGTAGTACCATTCTCAACTGAAAAACTCAAAATTAAGTTTTCATACCTTACTTGCATGGTTTGAAAATGGATCAACAACTTGATAGAAGTCCTAAAGAAAACATTCAATAAAAATATGCCTTTTTGTGTCTCCTTCTTGCTTGCCTCATAAATATACATGTGCTTCATTACATACTTTGCCTTATAGGTCTTGATAGCATCTAGAGAATTTTTCTCATTTTGTTTAAAAGTCTAACTAGTCTCCCCTATCCTAAAACATATTTTAGACATGTAGCACACTATAACTCACCGTATAAATCACTATTACCATATTTTTATCTTGAATACTAATTGGGGAGCTAAATTTTTATTGGAACCATTCTTTACCAATAACATGCCATTTTAGACACCTCTCTCGCACTTTGCAATCCCGAGTATAACATTTATGAACTAACACTCTAGACATCCACTTTGCAATGAAACTTAGAAACAAATACCCTTGAATTTGTAGGTCAACATTTATCATCTTCATACTAATGATACACTTGATTAATTGAAACTTGTAATACCCATCCCCTTTTGACCTTAAAGAGTATCTATAGACTTCATACTTGGCTTGGATGGCTCAATTTCAAAGATTACACTAGATTTTAGACTTCATCATATGAATGGTGGCACCTTGTAGACACTACATACCTATATGTGACAATTTATTTACAAGGACACATATTTTAATTGATACAGAGAGAATCCTCATGCACATTATACTTATTCTATAAGAAATTTATAAAATTATTATTATTTTCTTCTTTTACTCCACCTGATACACACATCCCACATCTTGTTAAATGAATAACAACAATATACTTTTCCTCCTTCTTGTAAAGATAAAAAATTATAAATATGAAGCTAGCGTTCTCCCCTACACTAAATCATGACACTTAGAAAAGATAATTCAAACATGGATATATATTTTTCATCATGACTTATGCTTTCAATCTCATTTTTATGAATTGAGAATTATTCAAACCATCCACATACCAGTAGCTCAACTTAAGACACAAAGATATACCTTTTTTTCATTGTGTCAAGTAATTATTTCTATTAGACTTGTAACCTTGAAGAGACACTAAAAGCCTTGAAAGTTTAAAAAAACCTTGATACATTGAACTTTTAACCCACATATATGAGTCTTTAAACTAAAACTATCATATAGGATGACCAACATGCCTATCATGGTTCTAATCTTCTTATTCACTGTTTACACATTTTGGGACACAATCACACTTTCCTTCTTCTCGGATTTTGAGAGCACATTGTATAGTCATCTCCTCCTACTCTTGACACATGTAGAATTATTCCCCACACACCTAGTTATTTACTAGCAAAAGCATCCATAGATGCTTGTGAGAGGCCGATAGGCAGATTGGAGGAGTATTTGAATGCAGTAAATTAGCTATTTTAAGATGAGATGAGTTGTAAAATATTGGTAAAGTTTTAAGAGACAATAATCCATGAGGTAGCATGCAAAATATGTTGGCTCTGAAAGGTTTGGGCACCACTTGAAGTTGCTAGAGGTTGTATGTGATAGAGAGTTCCTGCAATGAAAAAGTGTGTAGTTAACATCATAGTGTGGATGCTTAATAAATGGAAACATAATTACATTATGGGTAAGTAGATGGTGATAACCTATATTTGAATGTCAAAAAAGGCTTAAGAACTAGCTGCATCTATTGTTGATGTCGTGCACTGGATGAAAATGTAATTTCTAATTACTTTGACATACATTCATGTAAAGTAACTTAACGATAAAGAGATTGCTTGGAAATAATGGGAAAACATAATTTACTTATAATGAGGAAAGACATACCTGTTACCATCAATTGCTGACAACATCCGTAGGTGTTTCTCTTCTAGCAATCTTTGTTTTACATTCCTTGTTGTTTTGATTTCTGAGTAGCGCTCAAAACTAAAAGGGGAGATATTCTCAGATGGTCAATGGACCTAACTCGGGAAAATGCCGTGAAAGTCAACCCCGGTTTCTCATCATCTCCAATATCAACAGTTGCTTTAGGTAAAGTTAATCCTTGAGACTTGTGTATGGTAAGGGCCCAAGCCATTTTTAGAGGCACCTGTTTGCGATTGCCTCTTATTACAGGCAATATAGGAATGGATTTAGGATTTATGGTGTCCCATGTAGGACCTGTGTAGTTATCAAATTGTACTATTACAAACATGGGCAAGCTGGGTGGTTTGGAGCCAGCGGTGTAGATAATGTCCTGTATAGTACCAATAGAACCATTAACTAATCCAACTTCAACACAAAGGTTACAGAGCAACATAACACGTTGTCCTATACAAAGGAGGACCTCATTTTCCAATTGGTCATCATCTACATCTTCTAATCCTGAGTGCCTCGTATATTTGGCAACACTCCGTGTGATTGGCCTGGATAAAGACTTAAGCATGTGTTTGTTATGCAGACGAACAAATTTGTTAGTTGCATATAAGTGGATTTCTGAATCGAAGGATTCTCTTTTACCCTAGCTGAAGTGAGTATTTATCTGTTTCATGAGCGTTTCCCAATCATGGAAAATAGGTTCAGCATTTCTAATGTTTTTCAAGATTGTGCGGAAGATGATTTGTTGTGGATCACTTCCTTGTTGTCGAAATATTACATCTAAGGTAACGACAATGTTGAAAGTGTCCCAAAGCCTTCTCCCTATTGTGTTTCCTAGAAGCGGTGTAAAAAGACCATTACAAGTGAAGATGAATGCAAAGTAACCATAATCATTGTAAAAGAAAGAAACCTATTAAATAATTAAGAAATTTTGGATGGTTGAAACACGATGCAAGCTTACCGACATATAATGGGACATCCTTCACAGGAGGTAGTTGAGCAAGATCTCCAACAAGAATCATTGATCTACCACCAAATGGTTCGGTCGCATGTGATGGGAATGCTTGCTGGAGTCGATCGTTGATGTTTTTGAACAATTTGGGCCCTAAAAAACTCATCTCATCTATGAGAATGTAACGCACGTGTTTCATTTCTTCTTGAAACACTGCCAGTGTTTGTCCTTTTAAAGCATGGACATCCCTAATCGATTCTAAGGCCACTATGTATTGTTCTTCCTTGTATGTTGAAAGCAGCAACACCTGTAGGAGCAAGGAGAAAAAAGGGATTTTTCCATTTATTGATCGAGAGTCCAAGGTGTTCCTTATACACTGGATCAAATATGATTTACCAGTCCCAGCTTGTTCCTTGAATAATCATTTTGAGTGGCTCCGATTGCCTACATGGTCGCAATGACCCACGACCTTGGAATATGCAATGTGTTGTTCTGCAGATAAATTGTGTATATGGTTGAGGTGTTCTGGAGTGTTATTGGTTATTGGAATGGAGGAACGAATGCTATCTAGAAAATGTACACAGGTATCATGTAATGGTGCTGGTATAGAATGTTGGCTCCAATCATGGTCGAGGTCGTAATCACGATGACCAAGCAACTCGATATCTGAAAATTACATGTCATTATGTGGGGCCAATGCAGACATGAGTTCCCATTCATCCATATCTGAAGGGCCTACCTCTGGGTGTTCTTCGACATTATCTTCAGTTGCATCATCAGATGTTGGTGATGTTTGCATGCGATCAATGTGCCAAGCATGGTATGTACCCCTTATAGATTCCCAGGAGTGAATTATTTCTTCATTTGTGATGCCGATATCAACACAAATGTTTTGAAAGGGTTTATATAGGAGGCTTTCACTCCAACAAATTCCACATATTCATCTGATTCTTCATCAGGGATGGAGTAAAATCTTGGCCATACGCGCACTATAGCTTGTGGCTGTCAAATTTTCCATTGTTCTTTTTTATGTTTCGGAGAATAAGACCATGACCTAGCAACATCTAGCATCGCAATATTTTCTAGTTGTGAAGGGTGATGAATGTACATGTGTAGGAAATTAGAATCAGTTGTATCGTCATCAATGTTTAGTTGGACACGTCTATATACCCTTCGGCCAACACTAAGTGTAATAAAATTTCTGCTACACTCCACAAGTGGTAGCTTCAACAACATATGACATGTTTCTTGTGCACCAATATCATGCTCTGCTATTGTGTCTGTAAGGAATTTTCGGTATGCACACAATGTTGGGTCTTGGGAATGATTGGCAACAACAACCCGTGTTAGCATGTCATGATAACTCTCTGAACTTTTTTCTGCTTTTGCAACATACTTTGCAATGTAATTCAAAACTGCTCGGTGGGAAAGAATGGGTTGACAATCTATGTTTTCCCTCCAAAGTGAAAGTATATTGGGATTATGTACATTGATTCTGTCATCATTGTGTAGGAAGATATTTTTTTTGGCCATCTTCATCTACAAACAATTTTGATTATGTCTGTAACTCCCAAGGAGCTTTATACCGACAAACATTTATGGACCCTTTTTTTCGCAGGCATGTGTCCAATGAGCACTTTGTGTGTCTCTCAACATGATTTACAATTTCTTCATAATCATGTCTTATATCACATTGCATTATTTGGAATGTGTCCATCAAACAAGGGTCATCATTGGTAGATCTTGAAAAATGGTTATTCCTTTGACTCTCGTCTCTTGGATTCCATGCATTAATAAAATTATCATAATATGCCTTTGCTATTGCAAGTTGCGATGGATCATTCCAATCCATATTTTTGACATCTGAGCATCCTTTAGCCAAACGACCATATGTCTATGAACTGATGATCGATACTGCCATTCATTCCTGCAAGAAATGGACAGAGATAGTAGTTACATATAAGTGTCACACATAATGAATGTATATGAGTTTTGCGTCAAATACAATGCAATATAATTTGACATGATTGGGGAGAAGAAAGAGGATACCTTGACCAAATGTCAGTTGTACCGAAGTGCTTGATGAGGACCTCATCAATGAAAATCTTGAAGCGATGATGCATATACATAGCAACAATATGTGGATAGGTAATTATATTTTTATTCCTCCAGTGGTAGCCCTCTGCAACATTACTTAGGTGCGAGCCAGGCATGACTTGATGCAGGTCTGGCCATTTGGTATCAGCAGACCCTTAATGTAATGAAGAATGTTGGACACCCTAATTGTGTAATCATGTCCATCAACTCATTCTTACATGTTGTCCAATAGGCCCTAGTACCTCTAATGTTGGCTGCATAACACATTACTTGCTCAGGAAGTTTGTCATCTGGCATATCTCGAAGGTGGTGGCGGAGATCTTGAATAGTAGTCGGTATGTTGTCACCCACATTTTTCTTCACAAATAACGATGCAGTGGATTGGGTTCGATGCCTCAACATAAGGTTCAACAAGAAATACCTGAATCTTGGATGGGCACCAAATTTGTTGTCATGGTATTTAATCAAATGCAAAGCATATTCATGTATACGTAACTTTTTTATTCGAGGTTGCAACCATTCAGCTTCACCACTTGGAAATAATGTTGGGAAGGCCATGTCAAACAAACCTTCAGTATTATATTCATTAACTGGAGATAGCCCAATAGTAGGCCAATCAATTCTATCAATGGCACCTGGTCCTCCATTTTCAACAATATTTCTTACCTCTTCCATTTCACGGCGTGTGTTTCCCATTCTTATTGCAAAAGATGATGGTTGCTATTGAAGTTATTCAAAATTTGATGTAGTGGGGTCTTCAACAAAGTGTTTGACATTTTGATTGTCGTCAATGTTCGACTCAACAAATTGGAGGCTCTGAGATATGTCCATTTCTTCTTCAGGCAGTTCAGAAATGGAAATATTACATAATTGAACATCCTTGTAGTACCTATCATTACAGATTTTATATCGGAGGGCATCCAATACATGAGATCTCTTTACCAGATAGTCATAGTGTTTTGAATGACTTCCATGTCTTCTAATGATAAGAATATCAAGGTCCCGAACACGCCGAGGAAGATAAGCAACAATCAAAGTTATGTCTTGTGGAAAGGTTATAGTGTGCCCCCTATACTTGTATTGTCCTCCTCGTGCATGGCTTACTTGCATTATGGGATTGACATGAGCAATGAGCATCTCTTCAACTTGTGTGAGAATTCCCAAGACATGAGGTTGGACACCAGGGTCCATATTATTCCATGATGAAAAGTGATGACCATTACGTTCAGAGTAGCATCTTGTACAAACTGGTCCTGTGGCTGTGAGTTTGACTTTGATTCCTGGGTATGCCTCTTTACAAACAATGCACAGTGGCATGTTTGTGAGGTTATCCAGTCTCAGTAGAATGACCTTTGAATAGACATAAGGTCAGATGATAATCTTACTCGTGATTCTTGAGAATTGGAAAAATCACATGTTGTATGAGTCATCGCGATGTCTTGTAGCTCAAAATTACTTTCCGTGATTGTGGGATTCGGAAGGTTGTTAATGGGAACATGAGGATGTATTTGAGGGCACTGCAACATTAGGGAGTGTAAATTTTCTGCACTTGAAGGTTCACTTCCAATTTGATGAGGGTACGGACGGCTATACACCTGATGGAAATTATACTGGCCCCTAGCTCTCTGAGAAATGTATTCTTCATTGTTAATGCCAACATTATAATGGGTAGTCAAGGAATGAACGGAAGCATTATGACACGTTGCCACCTGTGGATGCAAGGGAGGAGCTACTATAAAGTCATTTTGTTGCCCTTCGAGCTGTGTCGGTGTGAAATTAATGTCAAACAACTCAGTCCTCGATGCATATAGTTATCTTCTTCTCCTATTTATTTCTTCTCTTCGTGCATGATACCTTTCTCTTTTCTTTTTTTATCTCTTCTTTTTTCTCTTGATATATTTGTCTTCTTCGTCTATTTATTTCTTCATGCCTTTCTGCATAAAGTGTCTGTTGAGTAACATTTGTTTGTTGTTGAGGTTGGGTCACAGTAGGTTCATGGGTTCGAGGCTGCACACAATGTTGGTCACTATGCAAATGGTTTCGAGGAATGTTAATGCAGCTTGCATCATTGTAACATGTAATTATATTAGCTTTGGATCCATTTGGCTGAGCATAGTTTGATGGGAGTGATATCTATCTGTTTGAGTTGATGTCAACATTTCAGAAAGGATAGCATCTGGGTTTGACATCTACAAAAGTAATAAACAAATAATTAATAATGGTAATCATAGTAAATGTCACACAAAAGAATCAACTATTTTGTAATTTTAAAACTACCTAAAATTCTAGATTGCAGTAACCATAAGAAACATGAATAACAACAAAGCAACAGTTGACATCAAATAAAATAATATAGAACCTATACATAGAATTGTAAATGATATGTGAAAGTTGTACAAGAATACAAAAATTCACCACATAAGTTTTCAAGAGTTGAGGCATTAGAAGCAGTATGAAATTTACATCCAAATATTAACAATTTGTCTTAAAAACAAAGCACATTAGAATATGAATATAGTCTTTACTGGGAATGTATAGAATGGATACCCTTGCATAAATGGAAAATAAATCTAAAATAAAATGTAATACTACATAAGTTTTCAAGAGCCATGGCATTGGAAGCAATATGAAAATTTGCATCTAAATATCAAGAATTTGTCTTAAAAACATATCACATTAGAATATGAATATAGTCTTTACTATGAATGTATAGAATGGAGCCCCTTACATTAATGGAAAGTAAATGTAAAATAAAATGTACTCAGATATCAGTAAGTAGACCTATAAAAATTTCAACTCTGAAGAGTAATCAACTTTTTTAACTCTGGTAACATTAGTTTTCAGCTTTGGCGGATTGTTGAACGTGTCCATTCGCACATGCAAAGTGAACGAATATTGATGGAATGCTATCTTCTTCTTCAAAAGTCGTATGTGCAATGGATTATCTTGAACCTGCCCATATGTTTCCTTTCCAGTTGCACCAATCAAATATTTTCCTGCATCATCAAATAATGTAGCCCATAAATTCCCAGTGTGGTCTGCAATTTGAACTCTGAATAAGTATCGGTAATCATAGTCTGCATGGAAATCACATCACATGCAGAGCATATCCAATTTCCTTCAGAGTTCTTCGTAATCTTCTTTCTACATGAAGTTCCTGTGTGCATTGATGAGCAAGACGGATAAGTGAAACAATCCATTTCATCAATAGAAACTATAGTTCCTCTTAGGGATAGCCATATTGGCTTTTCCACACTAAGAGATCCTCTAGCCGCTATCTCAGATATATTTGTTTGCACAAAATTTAGAACCCCTTGTTGATCATGGGTTGTTAGAGACTGGCATTGTAGATATTTCCATGTTCCTCACACCAATTTCTCAAAACAGTTGCCTCTTGAATACTTGGGTTTATAAACACTTTAGTGTTTGAAAGTGTTCCTAAAGACTTTCCATAGAAATCGGTTATACGAACACATTTGAAAGAAACAATAGGATGTGGACCCATGGTAATGAGATCTTGGAGTTGAGAACCTTCCACGACGGATAAATCACCCCATAGTGTAACATCAATGGCATAATTAGATGTATATGTAATTTGAATTGTCCTCTTCTTGAGCTTTGAACCATCCTTCCTAAATAGTGTTTGAAGATCACTCACAAACCGAGCAATCCCAATTACATCTATCATAATATTGGCCTCCAAGTTGGTGATTTCACCAAGCAAAACAAAATGGAACTTGTTAAATGGGATAGATCCATCATCAAGTGAAGAAGCCTCCACTTTTGACATGCCATTCAACAATATTTCATATTCAGAAGGTAGATTATTAAATTTCTTATCAACTTTTCGTAATTTTCCATTTGAAATTGTGTAGACATTCCCAACTCTGATAATATCATAATGTCTATCAACTTGTTCATTGAAGCAGACAATCTATATTTGTTCTTCATCCTTATCAATAATGTCAAAGCTAAATACCTTTCCAATCCCCCTACTGGTGCTGAAGCTATGAATGTTTGATTTAGAAGTAGTTCTACCTCGTACAGTCCATCCATCATGAAATGGGGACAATGCTCCAATAGGAAGTATTCAAACAAAATTTTCTGTTAGCGAATTATTTGCAGTAGAAGCATTCATTGATGTGGATGAACTTTGGGGCTCCATTTTGTAAACAAGTTGTCCTACATAATTTGAGTAATAAAATGTTTAGATGATATAAGTAAGGAAAATTAATTGAAAGGAGAAGATAGTGTGTGTATCAGTTGTAAACATTGGATATATAATTGCACCTAGAAATATGTTTAGAAGATAATACAACACAACACACTTTAAAAATTTCAAAGGTAAGTTAATCTTTTAAGCATGAATAAAGAAGAAAACCCAATGTAGTAAATAACAAAAAGGAAAACTATGTTAGGTAGTTGTTCTTAATACTTTCATGAAGAAATGATTTTTCCTTTGTAAAACAATGTAAATAGCGTAAATTTACATAAGAAAATTATATGCTCGTAGAAACTATCTAACACCACACATCATAAATTCATAATGTAAGTTAATATTCTAAACATGACCACAAAATAAACATTAGGCAAGAGAGAGTTTTATGAAATTCCATATTGAATTAGTAAACAACGAAAATGAAATATTACATTTGGTAGTTTTGTTTCACGCTTTGAAGAATCAGTGACAACTTATTTCAAAGTAAAATTCTAAACAAGCTATGCATGGAATTTTTTCACTCCACAGATTTTTGTAGCTCTATTTGGATAGTCTTTCTTCGATTTTGGATTTTGAACATGAATCTGTTTTGAATCAACTTTGTTCCGGTTCATATTCAATTACATGTTGAATAGTATCATAAATCAGACCAAAACCTCTTGAGTAGGCTTTTTTTGTTTTGAACTCTGAAAGGAAAATCATCCGAGGTTCAACAACACCAAACTTTTTCATGAGGTCCTCTTTTATCTCTGTTGTACTAAGTTTTTTTCTTCTATGAAAGACAACATGAATCACAAATTGCTTTCTAAAAACTGTTCTTCACAATGAACTTTCTTCACAGATAATGTCCATGTTGGTGCATCACGAGATATTGGGATGATTGACGAGTTCCTAGTCCTCATTGTACTCCAATACAACTGCAAAAAATGGCAATACGTGAGGGAAAAATATAACTTCAACTTAACAAAGTGAGGATATAATTGCGGGAAGCTCACTCGTTAGGCAACTTTAAAATCCTTTTGTATACTCAGTCTAACATCCAACTTGGGACGTGATAGGAGTGCTTCTTCTGGAAATAATCCATCAGCAAGTCCTATCTCCTGGTACCGAGCAAGGCACGTGTAGCCCATATAAACGAGTTGTACGAGGGTCCAAACTATTTGTACTCACCATAATGTTTTGTTGACTAAGTAAATTCTAAAATTCATTTTAACATATTAGTGCACATATGAAATAAGTAAAAAAAGAAATTAGACATTTAAAGAATTTAGAAAATGAATGCATGAATTTAAGATTTCAATCCTATCAAAACGTAAGGTTGAAATAAATTTTCAGCAAAACACTACCCTAAAATCATAAGGAACTACTGCATCAATATAGTATTCTTCAGAAAAACACAGCCCTAATTGTATGTGTGAAAAATCTACATATTCTTTTTGTCTTTCAATGGCAGTATAAAAGAGGGAAGCTTCAACATTCATATGTTGTGATACTAAGAAAATATGAGACATGCAACTTCAATAAATTTGTGTAGAATGTTGGAAGGTTTACAAGTTAGGGTCATATCTAGGTATAAAAATGAGACATTAAACATGGCATTTATCTGATGTAACTTTCTTACATGTTGTGAAATTTGGAGTCATTTTTATGTTAGAGGTGTTACTAAGATTTAATAGGATAATTTAGGTGGTTTGATTTTAATTTTTTCATAGTCTTTTGGACTTTTTCCTGCACTATATGTAGACTTGAAAGGCATATGTAAACTGAAAAAATATTGCCCTAAATAAATGCTCGTAAGTCCTACAGTTCTAAGCGATTTGATCATGAGCTGTGATGGAATATTGAGGATGTTTCATTTTCTCTACAAATAATGTATGATAATTCAAATATTCAGTTACTAAGGATTGACTATTTTATATCATTGTGATCAAAAGATCAAGTTGAACAAATAACATAGAACCTTTTAGAGGTTTCACAGCCTCGATGGATATTATTGATTATTGGGCCTTGTAGATATGCATCTTGTGCTTTTGACATTTTTAGAAATGTATAATTCATTTTACTGGCGCCACACAGATGGATTTGATGCTTAGTGGATGTTTTTTACAAAGAACTAATGGCTCATCATTTTCTTTTTCGCTATCCATGCAATTTTGTAGTCGGGAAAAGGTTGTTTGAAACAAGAAATGTTGTCAAAATTCTCAAAGCAATGTATTGATGTTACACATCTATAAGTTGAATTGCCTAAAATTATGTACTTTTTAATAATAATATAGACTTCTCTAAATATAATTCTCTC
This sequence comes from Taxus wallichiana var. yunnanensis, assembly GCA_018340775.1. Taxonomy (NCBI): domain Eukaryota; kingdom Viridiplantae; phylum Streptophyta; class Pinopsida; order Cupressales; family Taxaceae; genus Taxus; species Taxus wallichiana. The sequence continues at coordinate 634,445,015 of CM031237.1, read as the reverse complement.
TAATTTTTTGGATAGGGAAAGCTTCAACTTCTAACGATTTTAATTATTGATGTATCCTCCTTAATGCCTATCGGCCTCTCACATGCACCTATGGATGCATTTGCTAGTTTTTATTTTCTGTTCTCCATAATTTAAATTTTGATATTTATAATTTATTTCATATATACATGTATATTATTTTGTTACAATAATGAAGAATGCGAGAGGATATCAATCTCGAAGCGTCTAGATGGGATTTTTCCATTTTAGAGACCAATTAATAACTTTGGTAGTCATCTTATAATTTATTCCCGTTGAGCGGAGGCAATGGATCAATGTCATCAAGTGTGAATGGGAGTCATTAAACAAAATGAAGGACAAGGTGATGAAGTGATGCCTAAAAAATGGCAATGGGCTCGAGTCAAAATGAAAACAATACTTCAACATCTCTCCAAGGCAGCGAGGGTCAAGGACATTCGTTTGCAACCAAGAGGGAACTACAATATCAAATGAATGTAAATATTGGTCTCATATTTGCAGTTATCATTACTAATTTACATTTATATTCATCCGAAATAACCTACACACAACACAGATGAGGAAACCAATATAAATCAAAGTTGAGTAGATGAGGCTAGGCACCAGTGGTCATACATTCACTGTAAAGGTGGTCAGTAAAAGGATTTTCCTGCAAAAGGGATGGCCGTAGAGTGTTTGGTTGGGGATGAAACTGGTATTATCATTTTTATGGCAAGGAATAAACAAGGTGTGTCTCATGTCAGCAACTTTATCCATTTGAAGTACTAGCTTACATTGGTAATACTTTCATTCTAAATACCCATTGTTTCTAGCAGGTCACAATGTACGTTGAATTTAGTGAAATTAGAAGCTTTATTGATCAACTCAATAGATTAAACGTTTTCTGAGTTCAGACTAAAGAATCTGAGGCACACAGTTTTCCATAGACAAATTACGTAAGACATGAAGTATTGGATTTCAATGGCTAAGAATGGAAGGAACTTACTTTTCAAGTAGCACGAGCAATTTCTCCCAGAAACAACAACAACACCAAAGACCAAAGACTATCACCAAAGATGACCCCACAATCGTATCACACATAATAAAAAAAGAAGTAAAGGAGAGGCAGACAGAAAAGGCATCCATTCTAAAACGAAATAAATCAAACTGAAATTACATGTAAATTTTGATTTTTCCATTTCTGACGCAGTGGATGGCATGCATTTCTAAATCGTCTATTTTTTCCATTTCGACTGGATGGCAACCCAATAAATCTTGCTGACACAGTTTTCTTTTTCCTGCGTGATTGATATATTGATGGGATTTTGAATATAACAGGCAGGAAAAAAATCCGTCGAAAGGAGGGAAGTAAAAAAGGAATTTTTTTGGCGATGATTATGGTGGCTCTGAGTTTTTCTAGCAAAGATATAAGCGCGTGTATCATTTTTGATAGCTATTACATTGACATGTTATGGCAAATATTTAACGTACTCACCTTAAATAAATAAATAGTAATAGGATCGGGTAGCAAATGATGATGTAAATAAATAGCAATAGGATTAGGCAAGAGATGACAACGGTGAAAAGTGGCAGTTAATGAAAAATTGTCTCTAGAAGGCCTATCGGAAAAATATATTAATACTTATTGAAGTCAAGAACAATACTATACTTGAAGATACATTCTTGCCAAAATTTATTGGTCATAGTCCATTTATTCCTTGCACCTTCTGAGCATGATTATAATTTGAGATTATGACATTCTACCGACCTGTAGCTCTAGCCCTTAAATGTACTAAGGTATGTGAAACTTCTTTCAACTCAAAATCTCATGTAGACATCCTGAAAGTATCTCATTACAGTCTTTAATGAAATTACTATACCCATAATTTCAAAAAAGAGGTAGAATTCATATAAAATGAAAATATCTTCATCCCTTTCTAGAGATTTCTGTTCCATTAACCTACACTTATTAGTTTACTCCTTAATGCACAACCTCTTTGAACAATAATTTAATAATATGACACACATAAAAAGCTAGAGACAAATGTTTTGCTACTCTTGAGGAAACCTTGATGACTACATAGATATAAAGAATCCATTTGACAAAGAACCATGACAAAAACTCAACCTAATAGACTTGAAAAGAATTTTGAAACTACTTGATAAGATATCATGACCATAACCTTTGTAGGACACAAATTGACTTCAACTATAGACAATACAAGATCTTACCTTGATAGTTACAAGTTCAAACCCTTTTAGACATGTCGTGGACCTTTTATGAAAAGATTTAGTTATTTCATGTCAAATTCTTTGAAGCAATTAGACCTTCAATGTAGATATTTAATTCAAGTCGCACTAACCATGGACTGACTCATCATGATCTCACATACTCACACATCAAACTTAATTTCATGACTTATGGACAAAAATCTACTCAAAGTAAAAAGTTTAGACTTATTCCACATCATGAATCTACTACAAATTTCCTTTAATGACATAAAGACTTCATGATTGAGAACTAATCACTCATGAAATAATAATATTGCTCACAAAAACATCCTTTTTGACTCCTTAATGATTCACGCTGAAAACTAGATAGATATAAGGAACAAGTGATATCAAACCAAGAACAATCATAAAATTTTAAACCATTGACAGACAAACATGAATTTTCATGAGGACATTATATTGAGACACAACTATCCTAAAACAAATGACTTCCTACCAACATACAAGCACTTGAAACTCATGAATGGATCATTTCACATACCTTATTACCCTTGAAGTGTCCCGAGATCTAATTTCTTAAACTTGTCTTGCACACGAGCTTGAAAGGAATTAAAACACATGATCTTATTCAACAAGTGTAAAAATTCTTCCTTGACTTGATTTTGTCTTATTGACTATGTTTCCAACCTTGATAGCAATAAAATCCTCTGTGATAACCTTCATATACTGTATGGTGGGCTGATAATCAATTTTCTTGACCCAAGGAACCTTCTTCTTGGCCATAGGAGAATACCTCACAATAAAATTCTTCTTGCTCTGGAAAAATCTTGCTAGTTGACCAGGTCAATTGAAGCAAACAACACTACTCTTTCTTCTATGATTAAACACTCTTAAGTTCCATACAAAATCTTTAGCTCGATTCCCATACTCACAACATGAGTGTCATTCACCCTTGAAAACACCTACTTCGTTTCGAATGATGTTAGAAGAAAAATGGAATGAGAGGGGGGTGAATAAGTCCTTATAAAATTTCAAATTATACTTTAGATATGAAACTCAAAATACCATAAGCATATAATCACAATAACCACTTATTCAACTTTTAGAGTGTGCACATCATAAACCATCATCAAATAATATAACCATGAAAGTAAAGAAACATCATAAGAACACAAGATATAAGTGGAAACCCTCAAGGGGAAGAAAACACACTAAAACACTATCTTATATTGATATGTTTCTTAATTTAGTGAGGCACCAACCCCACAAGGATCACTAACCCCTAGTCTAGTAGAGCACCAACTCTACAATGAGCACCAACCCCTAATATTGTGAAGCACCAACTCCACAAGGAGGCTAAAACCCATAAGATGATAAATAAACTAGTAAACCACCTTATTATGTGTAGATATAATATTTTTTTCTTCCACAACTGATGGGGATCTAATATTCATCTCACACTTATTTTCTCAAACCCTAGGTGATCACATTTCACAAAATAAGCTCTTAAAACCCTCTAAAAATCATCAAAATATTTCTCTCATGTCCTATTATTTTTATCAACCTAAATAAAAAAATTTTAAGATCCAAATCATGCTAAAAACATACAATCACACTTCACCGAGGTCACTCCACATGCACACACACCACTAGTTCCAAAAAGCACCCAAAAACATGCTTTTATATTCTTATCCACATTTCAAACTTAGGCCCAACATTTTCCATCCATTTTGTTAGATCAATACATCAAGGAAAAATTTAAAATTTGAAATATAATATTCACAAGTGACCCAATTAGGTCAAACTAGCCAAAAGCTCATTACATGTGCCAAAAATGGCTTAAAATCCCATGGGCACATTCTTTAAAATGCCATAACATTATTAATATAATTTCTGATGATCCATTAACCATTAAACACAATTAAAATATCATATCACATTCATAAATGGTCACAATTTATCTCAAACAATCAAATTATTTCATTTAATGTGTCCAGTTTCCTTTACATTCTCAAAACAACTATTTCATGCACCCTTCAACACTATGGAAACTTCATCTAATCACCAAATCACTTATAATAAACCAAAATATGACATGTGACCACTAAAAATAAATTGAATAACCTTTTTTACAATTAAAATAAATTTATAAGTCATTAAACATCCTGTAATTCAAACCCAAACAACATTTTTCTTCACCAGATCCACCTACCAAAACACCTATTTCCAAATGTTAGCTCATAAAACCATTTATACATACCTTTAAGACCTCAAAATGGATTAATTTGATGTAAAATTAATACCTCTTAACATTACAGATGATTGGAAGCATCACCCAATCTATCTAATTCTTGAAACAACATCAAACTTGCACTAAAATAAATGTTGTCTTGAATCGCAAAAAATCTTCTAGCTCAAATAATGACCTAGAAACCCTATCAAATTACATCATCATGAGGAAATCCATATATAAATGTAAATATATATATGAATATTATTTTCAACACAAATTTAATCATCTCAAAAAATACTTGTAGCTCAACTTATACTCATTTTCCTAAACCCCGCTATTTGAGATCCCAAAACCTCCCTTTGACTAGTCAACCTGTTTGGACCTCAAAAAATCATGAAACTACATGAAAATGTCTTGAAACATCCATGTAATATAATAAAAAATCTAAATAATCAAGCACTATCAATTTTTCATACTACTCCTTTGGACTATTTTTTTCTAAAACCTTCCTCTCCGAAACTACTATTTTTAGGTGGGGCCCAATAATTAACATAACATTAACCATAATTTTATGGAAATCCTAAGGAGTCCTCTACAACATAAAATCATCATTTTTTCACTACCAATAAAAAATAGGTCACAAAACTTCACTTTTTGCCAATTGCTCTTAGCTAGGGTTTAACTAGGGTTTTAGACCACTTTTCCTTCTTAACATTCGTTCATAAAAATGTGAAGATAAAATGACTTGATTATTTTTTTGAAACATTATAAAATAACCTTAGAAGAATCCCTAAAATCCAAAATGTCCCATGTAAAGCACACAATTCACAACAAGCATCAAAAGTTCAAATTCGAGCTTGATTTTCACTTGTTCTTGACCCTATCTCACATAACTGTCATAACTTGCAAAATTATCATCAAGGAAACCTTAAATTTTACTTAGAGCAATATGAAACATCACACTAACATCTTCAATAATCATAATTTCAATACCATATTTCAATCTCTCCATCCTATCTCATTTGCATAGCCTTACCTTAGGGATTCTCATTGTAGAAGATAGTATCAACAAATAGTGTAATAACTAAACATGAAACCTCTATAAATTACCCAAACATATGTAATATGACATTATATACCTGATTTCATTCTTTATTGAGTTCAAATGACTCCAAACCACATTGTCACACCTCAAAGTTGTCATACTTGCTCCCAATGAGCCCCTGTAACCAAGTGAACCTCTTGTACCTACACTATTCCAAAGATGTGAGTGATAAATAACCCTCAAATCATGATATACATCATGTCAACATGCTTCCAAAGAAACCAAGAAATTTACATTGTCAATATACACCTCCTATGCACCTATAGAGGCTTGTTAGAGTAAAGACACCTCATTGAATCCCACTTTAGCAACTAATAAACATCTAAACCAATATGTTAGCATTATAGACATCATTTTATGACATTCAATTTTCATTAATGTGGTTTTTAATCAATTAAAATTCCTAATAGAACCACATGCCAATAATCTCCCCCTTTTTCATTGATTGAAAACACCCTGAACTTGTCCCCCTTTTTACATTAATGACAAAGGAATACCTATAGCTTACATTCTTCATCTATCACAACTTCATCCTACCATGATTTGGTTAGATGCATCAACCAAAGGTCTACATTAGCTCCATTTTCTTGATTTTTTCCCAAAATCTGAATTTTTCCTTCATTTTAGGCATGTAAACACCAAGCTCTCCATGGGAGAAGCACTTAAAACATCTCAAGACCATTAATACATCATGAAAAAGAAAAAAATCACCTTTTTAGGTTTTGTTGGTGCTTGAAATAATCTCATCAATTTTTTTGGAACATGCCTTCGAAGTTTTTTACGTTTTTGGTTTGCCCATGTGAAAATACGAGTTCAAAAGTTACAGTCATGTTAAATCCATTTGAAAATCCCATGTTTAGGTTGTTTTTCCTCTTTTTCAGTCGAGGATTGTGTTAGATATTTTGTTCTCAAAATCCCTACAAAAACATGATCTTGAATCGGTTTTAAATCAAGAAAATTACCTCTGTACACTATTCCCTGATCATGTTGGAAATTTCATATTTGGCTCCACTTCCCAATGATACATGGCATGTTCTAGTTTTTCATGGTATGGGAGGTTTAAGTTAAAAACTTGTAAAAATTTTATAACATTCACAATTTGTAAGACCCGATGAATATTCTTCTAAATATTCATAGTCAAAAGGTTAAAAAACATAAATTGACTCCATCTCTGAAGAAATACACATGTCAACAGTTGGTTAAATGCGGGGAATTAGGGCATGGTTGTATTTCTACACACTAAGGTAATAAAGTATAAAAGTGTAAAGAATCTTTTGAGGCCTCACCAAGGACATGTGGCTCTTTCTCATGCAAAGAGTGGGGAAGCGGGTCATCGAGAAAAGTGGTAATTTTGAGTTCAATTAAGAAAGAGAACAAATATTCAGAAATGGCTCGAGCTCCACCACCATTAATATGTAACCATGTGTCAAACTTAGGATGAAATTCAAAATTGGGCAATCAGGTCAAATATATAAATGTGTATGCATTTAAAACATGATGCAAAAGTGCAAAAAGTTTCCCATGAGCCCACATTACATAAGGCTATTCCACGTGGATGGCTCATATTTAAAATTGGGAAAGGTGAAATGGATGGCCATGATGCAACACATTAATGACTACTACCATCAATGTGTTTTCACACAAATCAAGGAGGAATTTTGAAGTCTTCGAATGCATTGAGATTTTTGCTATCGTTTGTTGAGATCTGGATGTCATTATTAGTAGATTTCCTTGAGGAATAATGTGAAATTGATCGTGGAGCTCATATTGAGAACCGAGATTAAAAATATTTCGAACCAAAGTTGAATTACACAGGTATTCATTGGAAAATCGGTAAGAACTAAGACACTCCCGTACTCTTATTTCATTTGTAAGGAAATTTGAAGTAAAACTAGGGCATTAAAGATGAAGACCATGCCGACTAGTTTTTCGATTACATCTAGAATCACCATGGATCTAGATGAAATCACGATATATATTTAATGAATGCCAACTTAAAAGAGTTTCTATAAATATTGAATATCCCTAATAAGAGAGAATCCATGAAAGCAATTCAAGCTAACAATATTGCTTTAGCTAGTGCTATTCCACCCTTAGTACATTGCCTAGAACTAGTGTGGCTTTGTGCTATGAAGTACAACCTAGAAGAGAGGGAAGAATAAATGGAAGTGGTGAGGTAGTATTGACTTTAATGCATACATCTATCGTGATAAATCCTAAAATTTCCTGTAATAAGAAATCCAATAACCTTGGGTATTGGTTTATTCCTACAAGATTATGAGGCCAAGAAAAATGACCATGCCAAGATCATAAATAGTAGATGGTTGTTAGAAGAGAAGAAGGCAACCACTTGAATCCCTAAAATATTAGTTAGGGAACAATTTTTGAAGAAGTAGAGGATGTGATTGTATTTTTGAGTTGAATGGCTAGATTGGAGACCATGAATGAATTCAAGGAATGGATGTGGATCTATATGTAAATAGTTTTGGAGAAGAAGGGGAACATTTTATGGAAAACCTTCATTGCAAAATCACTTCATTACCACATGGTAGCACCGATAATAAAAATAGAGATGGGTGGTACTTTGCAAAATTAGAATTATAATTTTGTAGGCCACAGGCCTTTCCTAGCCTCTTACCACATGTCGACTAAAAAAATACAAGTGCATGAGATTTTCCCTCAATTACAGTTGGTTAATTGGAAAGAGAATGTGAGATTGGTTAATGATTCCTACTTTTTAGAATTCATATGTTTATTCAGGCTAGAATGGGAACAATATAGGATTTATGAGGAGGCTAGACAAGTAATCATGGAATATGGATGTTATTTCATTTAGTACAAGAAGTTTACATACATCAGGGTTAGTGGATTTGAAGGCCAACCATGTTGATTGCCAGTTTGTTTAGATGAAAAAATGGCCTTATGTGAATTGGAAAGAAAGTTGACACCAGTTCACAAATTAATTGTTAGAAAAAAAGACAAACATTAAGTTTCCCATCAAGATTGGAAAGTACTCATTCCCTTTAATTATAAAGGCTAGATTAATGGAAGATGAGATGAAAAGGTTTGATATGGAAAGGTTTGAGGTAAGGGACAACTATGACATTAGGTATGTGTTCGAAATATTGCAAACACTTTTGAACATGAGCCTCAATTTGAGGATTATTGGATGAATTGTAGATATGAGGAAGAGGTAAGGCTAAGAAACTTCTCAAGAATGACCCTTACACAAATTATAGACTTAAAGATTGTTGTTATCCCTGAGGGAGTTTTGGATGATCCACATATTGTGAGTTAATATTATATTGATCAAAAGGTGAAGGGACAACCAATAGCCCCTTTTAACTGGAATGGATAGGAATCCGATGATTCATACTCCCAGATAATCGATGTAATGAGGAGAAAATTGAATTGGTTAGCCTAGAAGAACATTGATTTATCAATTCAATGAACAAGATTTCTTAATAACTTAAGGGATTTTAAAAATTGAAAGATAACCATCCTCCCCTGAAATAAGGAGCTAAGAGAATGGATCCTTTGGGAGGAAAATATATTGAATTACCTTCAAAAAGGCCTACTTCAAAATTTAGAGATGAATGAACTTCTGCTACTAGTGGGACTAGTACTTCTATGTCTTCTCTAAGATAGAGGACTGAGGAAATTATTTTGAAATCTATGGAGAATTATCCTATCACCTTTGCATTACCACTTCAAGCAAAAGGGAAGGGTATGACTACTCATAGGACTCCTTCAGATGTTTTGCCAAAACCCCACAATGCTGATAAATTGATGAGTGGGGCCATAGAAAGTGGCCATTAACAATCTAAGCCACATGGTGAAGAAAAAAGAGTAGCACCAGACCTTAATAAGTTTTGAAGGGCACATAAGAGACACAAAATTGTTTATGAGCCAATTTTGGTAAAATAAGATGCTCATACACACAGGAAATTTAAGCATAGGGATTTAGTAATTAATCCCCTAGAACATGAAAGAAGTGATGTTTTCTAGGTATGACATATAGCATCAGTGCCATAGGTTGGGCAACCAATGCCTTTATTTTCACCTTTATCTTCAGAGGGAGTGATAATTGGGAACACCTAGGAAAAAATACTCAAGGTAATGTCTCATTTAATACTATACTAAGGTAAGGTGGCTTCAGAGTCAAATAAGCAAGAGGTGCTTAGTGAAAAAGGTTTAAGTACTGGAGTTATTAGGGAAAAGAATCCTTCCCATGATGTCAAGGCCACTAACGATAGTGATTCATTTCAAATAGGGAAATATGTAGATGAGAAAACAGCAGAGGTTACACAAGATGCAATTGTTAAGGATGAATTTATTGCTAGTGTGGATGTACAAGTTTTGGGTGAGAATAGGGAACCAAAAATGGGAAGCCAATCCACCATGACACAACCTGAGATATCAACAGAGAAAAATGATGATAATGTGTCAACCCAATAGCCTCCAAGGGAGGTGGAAATATTAGGAAGGAAAAGGAGAGCCTGCAAGAGAGATATTAGTTCAAGAAACTCCCAAGGAAAAATATGAAGTTAAGATTACATCAGTTGAAGAAATAAATAAAGAACATATCCTAATTACTGATGTAACTCAGAAAGAGACTGGTCAGCCCCAAACTCAAGACCAAGAAGGAAGACAATCAGGGGAAGTGCCAGTATAGAGTGAGAATAAAGAGATAATTGTGGGATAAGAACTATTGAGGCCATATACCTCATAGTTCTATCTTTTCCAAAACAAATGAGGACTTACAAAAGAGCTACGGTTCTTACAAGGACTCATCTTGATCCACCGGGATCTAAAACTTTAAAAGTGGTAATCCCTAACAAAGGAAAAAATAGAGAAAATATAATAGCTAGTGACTACAATGTTCAACTTATTCCTTGAAAATCCTTCAAGAGATCAACTAGAATAGGGAGTATCAGAGGTAGTAAGTGACTTATTACAAAAAGGTTGATGAGGATAGGATAATTAAAAAAACAATTAAAATAACAATTCAAAGCTTCGAGTTCTAGTCTCAGTAAAATTAATTGGGTAGTCTAGTCAAACTAAAACAAATACCTCTATAAATTCCCTAAAGGAATGGAAAATATTAATAAGATTGTTAATAAATTTTAGGATTTTAACACATGGGTTGAGAAATTGACAAAAAAGGGAAAAGAAGCAATTGAAGAAGCCAAGACAAAGTATGAAGAGCTCAAGAATAGGCTTAATGAAATTGATGAAATAATTGAGTAGTGTGATAATGAAATCTTCTACTTTGAAGGAATTTTTCCCAATTTGGACCATATAACTCAAATCAATGATGAATTGGTTGAAAAGAAGGGATTGTGCTAAAGGAATTCAAAGGAAATCAACATGCTATGGAGGAATTAACAAAGATCAGGGTGGAAGTTTTGAATGGGATCAAAGAAAAAATAGAAGTTAAAAGGAAATGGGTTGATGATACTTTAGATTCTATTGATTTAAAACTTGAAGATATGGTTTTGGAAAATTCAAGAAGAGCTATGGTGATCTAAAAACTGATTTCTTGTTCCTCTCTGTTGATAAAAACATCCAGAAAGAAAATTTCTCATATGAATTTATTAAAACAATGAGGAAATTTGAGAGTCTAATTACAATCTTAAAAGTTAGGCCATTCAATACAAGAAAAAATGGGCTACTGTGTGGATGCAATAAAAATATAGACATTGATCTTCCAACACCATACAAATCCAGATTAAGAAGAAATCAATGAGATATTTCGATGGTATGATGCATATGTGGAAAGGTTGTCGAGAATAAGAAGAATCGGAGAAGAAAATGAAGAAGAAAAGGATGCAGACATGAAAGATGATGAACAAGCTTAGGCTTGTCATTTTTAAAAATTTATCTTCTTTTCATTTTTTTTAGAATTGGTGTTATATTTGATACTATTTCTTCATGAAGGATGAACATTACTTTTAAAACTTGTTATTATCTGATATAAATTGTAATTTGATACAATGCATTAGATTTTTATATTGCTTGGATGAAATTTTATGTCCATTTGTAATAAAATATAAACTAACAAGATATTTGTACTTTTTTCATTTTGAAAAAGAAAAATTGGATCTATAGGGCCCCAACCCATGAGAGGAAATATTACATATATATGCTAGAGTTGTATTACAAAAGAAACGACAATAATGAGAAACTTTAAACATCCAATACCACAAACTCCTTTACCACAAAAACCTCTCTGTAAAGAGGAATGTTTTTCACCAATTTGTTTTTCTTAGGCCCATGTTCATCTTTCCCTGGTTCCATTTGAAAAAAATAATGTATCTTTCTAGTGTACGAGACATGCCCATTTATTTAAGATCATCTAGGATGGACAAGGGACCATCTAACAGGATAAGAAATTCTAACCTCTTTTTATAAGAAGAGACCCATTCACCCATATTTAAACCATGTTTAGAAAATGTCCTTTTCATTATGGTTTTGGCGTGAAGTTGGTTGAGAAACTTGAGCTGGAAGTGCAACCACAACTGATTCTGGAATGACTAGAGCAGAAGGCATGAAAGTAGTAACTAGAATAGAAGGCCCGAGCTAGACTCACCCTTATGTTTTTTCACAAAAGGAAGTGATGGTTCAGGAGATGGAGGGGGTGTAGTCATTGGTTATTTTTCCTCCAAGACTGAAACATGTTGCTCCAATGCATTTAGTTGGTGATAAAGGGAGGGAATTATAGTCAACAAAATTTATCCATCAAGCACATAAGATTCTAGAGGAATCTCTTTTGTAACAAATGCTTCATCAAAAAGGTAGGGGAAGTTATAGTTGGTTAAATCCTACACACTGGGCCTACTTACATTCCAGAATTCCCTCAAATCCTTAGGAACCCTTTGATGCTCAATCCTGAATAAATGAAAATACATCATCTGAAAAGCAGAGAAAATAGGACTTATCCTGATAAGTATTCTCACAAGAGAAACTCGAACAAATCGAGTTGTTAAAGGCCCGGTGTAATCATCAGGATCAGCAATCTCAAACATCATCCTTACAAAATTTTCATCTAGACCTGAAAAATTGAAGATAGAATGAAAATCAGCAGTAGATATTTCTTTCAAACTGGGTGTCACTAGTTTTCCTACCATAATACAAATGGATTTCCTCAAAGTGATTATACGCAAAGAAGAAAGTGTGAAATAGTGAAGTAAGTGGTGTATTTTTATAGGAAATTTGAGGCAGGTGAGCTAAATTCAGTGCAATCATGGTGAAATTATTCTTGAGATCTCAATAAGATATCTGCATGAGCAATTTAAAAGTTGAAATGAATTGGCATTGAGAAAAAAATGATAAATTGATTTGATTTGACAAGAATCATACATGATAACTAACCCAAAAGGCATGAAAAGAAATATACAACATTCAAAATGGATTCTGGAAAAGAAAATAAGAGCATATGTCAAATCAAATTGCCTGGAGGCACTAAAAAATCATCAAAATAAGATGTCTAGTTACCAAGGGAAAATAATGATTAAATAAGTGGGTAAAAGTGATGACATGACATCCCAATCATACATAAATAGAGAGAAAACATGGAAAGATCATAGTTCTCACACTTGGCAACATTTGATAAGACATATTCATGAAAATAACATGGATTAAAATATATGTTATACAGGGGAATATTCCCTTGAAGATTCACACTTTTGGGTGGAAAATTGGAAAGCAAATGAGTGAATAGAATGGTATAAATGTAAAGAGAATAATCTCACGAAGGGGGTTAAAATTTTCTAATATTTTTCAAAGAGAAAGGAAACTGAGAGAAAAACTATTTTCCCAAGAAATCATTTGAGAAACTTGTTACTTTCTTTGAGCCTTCAAATTAAATCATGTTAATATGGTTGCAAGTGTATATCCATTGACAAGCACTGAGACTATAGATCTACTTTCCCTTGCTGATAAATTTGATGAGACTTGAATTAATTGTGTTAATCATGAGCATTTTTGTATCGATGTCAAGATGATATATTGTAAAATAGTTATTCATGCTCTCATTGCAATCTTATTTTAGAGATCCTTTAAGTCACATAGAACTTTATCATTTTGGTAGCATTCTAGAAATTGTAATTGCACTGTTGATAAGAGCTTTCATTTCATTTGTGTAATAAATTTTTTAAATTCACTATTTCTACACTTTGTTAAATGTTGCTTGTAAGCCTTTGAGTGTATCTTAGGCATGATAAATTGTGAATATCTGATGTTTTATTAAGTATTCAACATGAGATTTTGTGTTTGAATCCTTAAATATTGTGTGAAACCATGCACTCTTAGGCTTCCATGAGTGTACATATTCTGGTTAAAGGTTCATTGTGAGATATTTGAGGTATATTTGTCTTGCACTTGGTAGATCTCCCAACATTTATTAAACATTATTTTAAATATGGTATAATAAACTTTATCCTACTTAATTCCCCAAAAATACAACCAAAACTAACTAATCCTACCAGAACTACCCATTATTGCCTCATTAAAGCTAAAAATATGCTAAAGCAAGTTGGTTCCATACTTGTCTTTAGTAGTTTGAGATTTGTTTAGAAGACATCTGCATTGTCTAGAAGTGACAACTCATGAGAGTTAGCCTTTTTTGAATTGACCATGTCTTCCCAGAGCTATTTTTCAATTACTCTACAAAGGAGTGCCAAATATTGTTGATACATCCACCCCACTCACAATTACAGACTACGAATGGGTCCTCTCACCTTAGCTAAAGGTAGAGCCTAAAGTAGGAGGGTAGGTCATACCCTCAGCATGGTGCTACCTAACTCCTCCAAGCTCGAGTGATAAAGAGATGATGAGATCCTTCCTGGTACAAAATGACACAAATCTAGATCTATCATCCTCTAAGCATCCTTCTCATTCTATTGATGTTACTCGACCACAAAGGGAGGACTGATTTGGGTACAAACACCACTTTAGCACTAATGCCGGGAAATTTTTGCAAATATATACAAATATCAACCTCTGTAACATTTCATACATGTTTAGATGCAAATACATGGTCTAAATGTCATCCTTTGTTAAGATTTGTGAAAATTAAGTAAGATCAAAAGTTATTTGCATGGTATTTCCTAGTTTAAGAGAACGTTGCACTAAATCTGATTGGCTAATTTTAAATATTGAAATAGGATGCCTGAATTTGTTAAGATTTATAGAAATTGAGTATTGATTTACAAATGACAAGTCATTTACAATGTTTTACACATCTAAGGTGCAAATCCTTAGTGGCAACTCCATATTTTATTCAGAATCTCCTATAAATTCCAGTGTCTTAAGATTTGACAATTGATATTTTTTGTTCATATTTACAAAGATGGAAGGAAGAAGGTCCTTCTTTAACAAATATCCTACTAGAATATTATTTCCAGAGCTTGGAAGAACAAACCAAAATAAGAAACAAGTCTGGAAAGCGTTGGGGGATCAAAGGTTAGGAGAGAAGGTAGTGCTAGTCGTGGAAGGTGATCAACCTATAATAGAGGATTATTCTACATCTTTAGATAGTTCAGAATTAGGAAATCCTCATGCAAATCTAAACACTCCAACTAGTGAAGGGCCATCATTTGTAACTGGAATAGGTATTCCTCACCTCCCTCCTTTATCACTTAGAACTAATAGGGTTTTTTTGTGAGACTGAGTCATTGAAGGATACTTACTTTGAATATCATACACATGTGTCCCAAAGACCTCTTGTCCCACACCATTTTAATCCTCCTATAGGATCACCTCCTCGAATAACATGGCTCATCCTCCACCTAGACCTCCCTTTATTGTCAATGTGTTTGGACCAATAGATTTTAGAGGCATGGTTGGGTATCCTAATACTATACCATAAGATGTAAGAAATAGGCTACCCAAATTTGAGGAAATAATTCCATCACTGGTGATCAACACTTAAAAATATTTATTAATATGATGGAGGATTTAAAATAGAACATGAATATGTATATGTAAAGCTATTCATTCACACTCTTGAAGAAGATGCACGTGACTGGTATAAAGCTTTACTAAACAACTCAATAGATTCATGGAATGAGATGAAGAATGCTTTCAAATTACAATATGGGGATAAGACTGACCCAAGGTTCCTCTTATTTGAGTTTGAGAATATAAAAACAATCCCAATGATCCTGTTCAAGACTTTAATACCAAATTTAATAAGACTTTGACTAGATTGCCCATAATTTTGAGGCCTAGTGATGAGTCTGCCTAATTAAATATTTTGATGATTTTGACAAGAAAGCTTCTTATTATTTGAGGGATAAGAACCTTGGAACTTTAAGGTAGGCCTTCACCATGGCCTTGCAAATTGAAAACAATATTAAGGCAGCTGGAAAACCTCCTAAGAGGGAGGGTGTCAAATTGATTAATCCTAAGAAACCTTAGTCAGGAAAGGTAGTGGATCTAGAAGAAGTTGTGAAGACTCGGCTAGAGAAGTTAAAGAAATATCTTATAAGATTTCCAAAGTAGAAAAATGAATAGGATAGAGTTCTCAAGGCTAGCACAAACCTCAGGCCAAAATAGATTTGGAAATCATCCTAGAGGTGATCACAGATTAGATGAAAGAGGAAAAGGGCCCATGGGATCAAGAAATAAACAACCACAACCTAGAGAAAATAAGTTGGTCCCTGATCCTTTGATTGCTAGGGTTTCCATGGTAGAATAAGACCATGTTATTGATTGGTGTGACAAGTGTCTCTTACCACACCCCCTGTGATCTAAATAAGGAAATTGAAGAGGCTAGTGATGATGAAACTTATGGTGATGTATGCATGATGGAGTGCCCTGATAATCCACAACAAGGTGCCACTTCAACTAAGCTAATAAGTGTCAGGACTATAGAAATGTTTTGGGATTGCATTCACCGAGTATCTCCTCTTCCTCATAATGATGATATTGAATTTGATATGGTGCAATATTTTGATTTACCTAATCATGAATTTGAATATTTGAGAGCTCTAATTATTAAGAAGTATGATGGGGGAATTCCTTCTAAGGAAGACATGAAGCTTTTGATGAATGCAGTGGTTGCTCAGGAAAAGGAATACAATCTCGAAGTAGTGTTTTTAAAGGAAGAGTGCCATAAGCCAAGAAAAAAAAATCCACTTCTCACTAATATCCAAAAGGATCCCCCTAAAAAGGATATACCTAGCAAGGGCCTAATCACTCCAAATAAAAATTGTACCCAAATTCATGCGAAGGTGTAAAGAAGGGGTGGTAACTCTCCCTCCCAATCAGGTCTTACCCAAATACATCCCATGTGATATATCCCAGATGTTGAGTTAGATCAAAGTCACTATGCCTATTGTTGAATTGCTTAGGATCCCTTAGCATAGAAAAATGGCATTTGACTATTTGGGAATCATCCCAAAACAAGAATGTAAATAATGTGGATACTCCCCTATCATTATAGAACTAGAAGTACCACAAGCATTGGAAGACTTGGGAGAATCACCTGAGGTATATCTAGGTACTTCTCTTGTTGAATCTCAACTTGATGTTGATCCTTTCTATACTACTTTAATCATCAAGGACATATTAGTGCACAACTACATGTTTGATTCAAGGGCCTCATGTAATGTGATGCCTCTTGAGGTAATGAATGAATTGAATATAAAAGTGACAAAATCTTTTAGAAAATGCACCACTATGGATTCAAGGGAGGTTCCAGTGATTGGGTATGTTAAAGGATTGGTAGTGCAATTGGCAGCTTACCCAGGAAAATGTTTAACCATGAATGTAGTTATTATGGATTGTCCTACCAAGTGGGGAATGTTATTGTCAAGAAAGTGGGTTGCTAGTGTGGGTGGGAGTGTATAGATGGACATGTCATATGCAACCATACTAGTAGAGGGAAGCCTTGTTAAATTATATGGTGAGAAAAAGATGCTACATCTGATTGAAGACCCTAACAATGCTTCTTATGAAGTATTATATACAGATGTAGATGTTGATAATTTTGTGGGCTATGCAGATTTTAAAGAGCATAACATTGATAAGTGTAAATGTCCTAAGAAAATTATCTCTCCCTAGATTTTGATGTTTGATGGAGCTTTTTCTAAATTTGGGAACGATGTTGGTATTGTCCTTGTGTCTCCAAACTAGGAGGCTTTCAATTTTTCCTTTAAACTCATATTTGAGTGCACTAAAAATATTGCAGAATATGAAGCACTACTTTTGGGTTTAAGGATTTTTGAAAGTATAATATCAAGGGCATTATTGTTGAAGGATATTCATAATTGGTATTCAAACAAGTTAGGAAATTGTATGCAATTAAGAATCAAACAATGAAACAATATAAGCTTGATATTTGGGACTTTATTGAAATTTTTGACTCTTTTAACATAATATAACATAAATGAAATCAGAATGTTGTTGTAGACAGGTTGGTAGTATTGGGATCCAAATTTGAAAATTGTACAATGTCTCCTTACTATGAATATGATATAGAAGTGTTGTCAAGACCATATGTCCCTAACAATGTCAGACATTGGAAGGTTTTTGAAGATGATGCCTAGGTTTAGAGGTTCTTACAGAATGAAGGAGAGTTTATAAATCAAAATGTGGACTGGGAACCAATGGTTTGTATTTATGATGGTAAAGAGACTCTATTTGGAAAAGACATTATTCAATTAAAGACCAATACCATTCCAAGAGGTTTAGTTTCTTTAGAGTCAAACTTTGATAATACTGACAAGATTGTTAATAGACATATGTCAGCCTCAAGAGATGTGGAGGAGCACAACTTGGGGACTAAGGAAAACCTAGAAAAATATGGCTAGGTAGTAACCTGAATAAAGAAGAAAAGTAATCTTATGTCTAATTGTTAAAAAGGTACCATGACTGCTTGGCATGGTCATATTCAAAATTGAAGGCATATAGGGAAGACCTTTTCCAACATGAGATACCATTAGAACCTAATGCTAGGCCATTTAGGAAAAAGAAAAGGCCAATCAATCCACTCCTTTCCCTCAAAATGCAAGAAGAGTTAAAAAATTAAGGGATGGAGGCATCATACAACCAACAAGATATTCTTCATGGGTGGAAAACCTAGTGCCAATTTGAAATAAAAATGGAGATATAAGGTTGTGTGTGGAATTTAGAAATTTGAATAAGGCCTCAATAAAAGACAACTATCTACTGCCTAATATGGATAAATTTTTTCAAATGGTTACTAGATCTAAGATGCTATCTATTCTAGATGGATTCTCGGGTATAACCAAGTGGTAGTAAAATAATAAGAAAGAATCAAAACTACTTTCACCACTCCATGGGGTACCTATGTGTATGTGAGAATGCCATTTTTCTTGATGAATGTTGGAGCTACCTTTCAAAGAGCTATGGATGTAGCATTCTTAGGTTACATCAATGATTTTATTGTTGTGTACTAGGATGATGTGATAATGTTCTCAAGAAAGAGGAATGATCACTTGCAACATGTGGAGAAGATGTTGTTGAGATGTAGAGAGTATGGCATCTCATTGAACCCTAATAAGTTCCATTTTTGGGTTCAAAAGGAAAAGCTATTGGGGCACATTGTATCTAAGGAAGGGGTCATGATTGACCCTAAAAGAGTGGAAGCTATTGGCAAAGTTCCTATTCCCAAAACCAAGAAAGGAATTCAATATTTCTTTGGTTAGATAAACTTTAATTAGGAGATTCATTTCCAATTTTACCGAGATGACTATCCCTATCACAAGTATGCTAAATAAGGATCATATTATCAAATGGGAAGAGGAATATGTCCAAGATTTTATTGGAATCAAGGAAGCACTAAATAATTATCCTATCTTAGGAGCCCACGATTACAAAGATCTTTTAAAAAAATCCTTTTTCTCTAAAAATACCATTGCATCTGTATTTTTATAGAAGGATGAGGAGGGAGGTGAAAGGACAAATTCTTTCTGTAGTAATCACTGTAGGGGTTGAGTTGAAATACACCATCATGGAGAAGCATGCCTTTTCCTTGGTTAGAGAAACAAAAATTTTCAAGCCATATATCTTAAGTTCCAAAATCATAGCTTATGTTCCCCATACCATGGTCAAATACATCTTGTCAAAAATGGAAATATCAAGTAAAAGATGTCTATGGGTGAAAAAATTGCAAGAATATGACATGGAAATTAAAACTACTAAGTTGGTTAGAGGTCTAGGCTTAGCCAAGTTAATGGTAAAAAACAATCTGCAAGTGATAGAGTTAAATGAAGTTGAGGAGGGAGATATGAATGTTCATGAGAAATTATTCAGTTATGCATGGTATAAGGACATCATATTTTACCTTAGAAATTTGGATTGTCCTAGATATTTAAATAAGAATCAAAGAAGGACACTAAGGTTAGCATCCCAAAAGTACAACATCACTAATTATGGGTTGACATGTAAGAATCCTAAAGGGGTTCTCCTAAGATGTATTGCTGAAGATGAAGCTCCTAAATTAATTGTAGATTTTCATGGGGGAGTATGTGGGGGTCATTTTACTAGAAGAGTAACTTCCCATAATATCTTGAGGGATGGTTATTGGTGTCCCACACTCTTTAAATATATAACCTTGTTAGTAAGAAACTGTGAAAGTTCTAAAAGATTTTAGGAAGAATGAAGGCTTCAGGTGCTCTCCCTTTACAACCAGTATCAATTGAAGACTTTTTCAAACAATGGGGTATGGATTTTTGGGGAGATATCATATCATTCAAGTGCAAGCCATAGATGGATATTGTTGGCTGTTGATTACTTCACCAAGTTGGTTAAGGATATCCCTACTAAGAAATCAAATCATTAGATTGTTATGGATTTTATCCTAAATCATATAATTTACAGGTTTAGAGTACCTACCAAAATAGTTGTTGAAAATTCCATGATCTTTCGAGCCAAACCATTAGTGGCCATGTGTCAAGAGTATGGGATAAACCTAACATATGCATCTAACTACAACCCTCATGGGAAATGGATAGGTTGAATCAAGCAACAAAAATTTGCTGAAGATAATTAGGAAACTAGAGGTTAACAAAAGAAGATGGGGTGAGCAGTTGAATTTTTTTGTTTGGGTAGATATAATCACTACTAAAAGAGCCACTAGAAAGATCCCATTCAAACTAGTCTATGGAGTTATGCCCTTCTCCCCTACACATGCAATTATCTTCTTACAAATTCATTCATTAGCTTAAGGATGAAGAAGTCAACCCTTATGATGCAAGGATTAATCAGATTGTTGAGTTAGATGAAGAAAGAAGAGAATTCCACTAGAGGCATTTTAAGTTAATGGAAAAGCTTAAGAGATTATTTGACAAAAAGGTAACTCCTAGAAATTTTAGTGTGGGAGATCTTGTGTTATTATGGGATAGAAGACATGAAGAAAAGGGAAAACATGGAAAATTTGATGCATTATGGATGGGCCCTTATTCCATTGATATCAAAATTGGTGAACACACTTTCTTCTTAAAGGATCTAGATGGAGAATTACTTGAGTTTCCTATTAATGGTAGGCACTTGAAACATTTTCTTGACTAATTTCCAAAACAAGGTATGCATCAATGTACAATGTATAGTATTTTTCTTTGTTTCTCATTTTGTGTGTGTTTTTGTTTCCCTTTTTGTTTTCTTGGTCTACATGACCAAGTGCCTTGGTTTCTTAGTACATTTTTGAGAGATGTGTTATTGTCACTTGACCTAGTGCATATTTTACTTGACTCCATAACCCAATGGACTTTGGCACTTGGTATGTTGTATGTGTGTTGTGTATGGTTCTTATGACACCCACAGGGGTTCCCATCCCCGAGTTAGAGCCATTTTGGTGTTTAAAATAATATCACCCCTTTATTTGGAACAAGCTTTCAAAAAAATTTATGGTTTCTAGTATTCCCATGTGAAAATGTGAGTTAAAAAGTTACAGTCATGTTAAATTCATTTTAAAATCTCATGTTTAGGTTGTTATTCCTCTTTTTAGTTGAGGATCGTGTTAGATATGTTTTTCTCAAAAATCCCTAGAAAAAATTGATCCTGAATTGCTTTTAAATCAGGAAAATTACCTCAAGTACACTATTCCATGGTCATGTTATGAATTTCATATTGGCTCCACTTCACGATGATACGTGGAATGTTCCAAAGAGGTCGCAGTATGGTAGGTTTAAATTATAAACTTTGAACAATTTAATAACATTCATAATTTACAAATTAAGCCCCAAGGCCCGATGAATATTCTTCCAATATTCATAGTCAAAAGTTGTAAGAAGAGAATTTGACTCCGTCTCTGAATAAATAAACGTGTCAAAAGTTAATTAAATGTGGAGAATCGGGGCTGGTTGTAGTTCTTCACACTATGGTAATAAAGTAAAAAGTGAAAAGAAGATCCCGAGGCTTGCCAAGGACACGTGGCTATTTCTCATGTAAAGAATGAGGAAGTGGGTCATCAGAGAAAAGACGTAAATTTGTGTTCAATTTAGAAAGAGAAAAAATATTTAGAAATGGCCCGCATCTCCGCCACCATTAAGATGGAACCATGTGTTCAAATCAGGATGAAATTCAAAAGTGGGCATTCGGGTCAAATAGATAAATGTGTATGCGTTTAAAACACGATGCAAAAGTGATAAAAGTTTCACTATCTCTGTATTGCATAAGGCTATTCCACGTGGATGGATCATATTTAAAATTGGGAAAGGTGAAATGGATGGCCATGATGCAACACATTAATGAATGCCCCATCAATATATTTTCACACAAATCAAGGAGGAAATTTTAAGTCTTCAAGCGTATTGAGATTTTTGCTATCATTTGTTGAGATTTGTATGCCATTATTAGTATATTTCCTTGAGGAAAAATGTGAAATCGATAACAGAGCTCAGATTGAGAACCAAAGATTGAAAATCTTTCGAACTAGAGTGGAATTACACAAATATTCACTAGAAAATTGATAAGAACTAAGAAACTCTCATACTCTTATTTCATTTGCAAGGAAATTTGAAGTAAAAATAGGGAATTAAAGATGAATACCATGCCGTCTAGTTTTTCAGTTGCATCCAAAATCACCAATGATCTGGATAAAATCACAGACATGGATTTAATGAATGCCAACTTAAAAGAGTTTCTACAAATATTGAATATCCCTAACAAAAGAAAATGCATAAAAGCAATTGAAGCTAGAAATATTGCTTTAGCTAGTGCTATTCCACCCTCAAGACACCTTTCGCCAAAAACTAGTGTGAATTTACGCTATGAAATACAACCCGAAAAGAGGGAAGTATTGGATGGAAGTGGTGAGGCGATATGACTTTGACACTGCCGCAACCATCAAGACAATGTTAAAAATTTTGTAATAAGAAATGGCTATTGGTTTATCCCTACAAGATTATGAGGCCAAGAAAAAGGACTATGTTAGGCTCATAAATACTAAATGGCTCTTAGTAGAGAAGAAGGAAACCACTCAAATCCCTAAAATATTGGTTAGGGAACAATTTGTTGAAGAAGTAGAGGATGTGATTGTATTATTGAGTCGAATGAATGGCTGGATTAGAGACCATGAATGAATTCAAGGAATGGATGTGCACCTATATGTGGATAGTTTTTGAGAAGAAGGGGAGCATTTTTGGGCAACCTTCATCGCAGAAGCACTTCATGACCACATGGTAGAAATGAAAACAAAAATAGAGATGGGTGGTGCTGTAGAATTGGAATTTTACATGATGAATTATTTGATTTATAGTATTGTAGGTAACAGCGTTTCCACTGGCCTCTTTGTACATGCTGAATTTAAAAATGCCAAATGCATGAGAGTTTTTCTCAATTACAGTTGGTTAATTGGAAAGAGAATGTGAGATTAGTTAATTATTCCTTATTTGCAGAATTCATATGTTTATTTAGGCTAGAATGGGAACAATATAAGATTTCTGAAGAGGCTACACAAGTAATCATGGAATATGGATGTTATTTCATTCAATACAAGAATTTTACATACATCAGGGTCAGTGGATTTGAAGGCAAACCATGTAAATTACCTAGATATTTAGATGAAAAAATGGCCTTGTGTGAATTGGCAAGATAGTTGACACCAGTTCACAAATTAATTGCTGGAAAACAAAAAAAAACATTAAGTTTCCCATCAAGATTGGAAAGTACTCCTTCCCTTCAATTATAAAGGCCATATTAATGGAAGATGAGATGAAAAGGTTTGAGATGGAAAGGTTTGAGGCAAGGGCCAATTATGACATCGGTAGGTATTCAACAATCTTGCAAACACTTTTGAACATGATCCTCAATTTGAGGATTATTGGATGAATTGTAGAGATGAGGAAGAGGTCAGGCTAAGAGACTTCTCAAGAATGACCCTTACCCAAATTATAGACTTAAATATTTTTGTTATCCTTGAGGGAGTTGTGGATGATCCACATATTGTGAGTCAATATTATCTTGATCAAAATGTGGAGGGACAACCAATAGCCCCTTTGAACTAGAATGAAGAGGAATCGATGATTCATATGCCCGAATAACTGATGTAATGAGGAGAACATTGAATTGGTTAGCCCAAAAGAACATTGATTTATCAATTCAAAGCACAAGATTTCTTAATAACTTCAGGGATTTGGGAAAATTGAAAGATGACCTTCCTCCCTTGAAAGAAGGAGATGACAGAATGGATCCCTTGGGAGGAAAATATCCTCAATTTCCTTCAAAAAGGCCTACTTAAGAACTTATAGATGAATGAACTTTTGCTACTAGTGGGACTAGTACTTCTATGTACTCTATAAGATAGAGGGACTGAGGAAATGCTTTTGAAATCTATGGAGAATGCTCCTATCACCTTTGCATTACCACTTCAAGAAAAAGGGAAGGGTATGGATACTCATAGGAATCCTTTAGATGTTTTTCCAAAACCCCACAATGTTGATAAGTTGATGAGTGGGGCCATAGAAAGTGGCCATTCACAATCTAAGCCACATGGTGAAGAAAAAAGAGTAGCACCAGACCTTAAGAAGTTTGAAAGGGAACATAAGAGACACAAAATTGTGTATGAGCCAATTATGGTAAGAGAAGGTGCTCATACACATAGGAAACATAAACATAGGGATGTAGTGATTAATCCCTAGAACATGAAAGAATTGATGTTTTCCAAGTACAACATGTAGCATCGGTTCATAGGTTGGGAAAAAGTGTCGTTATTTTCACTTTATCTTCGAGAGGGAGTGATAATTGGGAACACCTATGAAAAAAATTCAAGGTAATGTCTTATATAATCTATTAGATAGTTATGTCTTGAATAAGGGTGTGAAAACATCTGAAACCATGTTAGTTTAAAATGTTAATATACCTTTATTTGAATAATTGCAAGAGTCAACAAAGAGTCAAGTAGAGATAATGGATGTTGATATTGGTGAGGAGTTTTCCACATTGGATGCATTTGACATATCTATTAATGAACAAACAAAAAATAATGTAATTGATTTTTATTTTAGTGAAGAAGTATACAAAAATTACTCATATAACAACCACTAAAATCAGAGTTCAAGCATAAGAGGTTTCCTCTGCAAATCAGGTAGCTTCAGAGTCAAATAAGCCAGAGGTGCTTAGTGAAAAAGGTGTAAGTACTAAGGTATTAGGGGAAAATGATCCTTCCCATGATGTCAAGGCCACTAAGGATAGTGATCCATCTCAAATAGGGAAATATGTAGATGAGAAAACATCATAGGTTACACAAGATGCAATTGCTAAGGATGAAGTTATTGTTGGTGTGGATGTACAAGTTTTGGGTGAGAATAGGGAACCAACAATGGGAAGACAATCCACCATGACACAACCTGAGATATCAACAGAGAAAAAGGATGATAATGTGTCAACCCAATAGCCTCCAAGGAAGGTGGAAATATTGGGAGGAAAAGGAGAGCTTGAAAGAGAGATATTATTTAAAGAAACTCCCAAGGAAAAATATGAAGTTAAGATTGCATCAGCTAAAGAAATAAAGAAAGAACATACCCTAATTACTAATGTAAATAAAAAGATACTAGTCAGCCCCAAACTCAAGACCAAGAAGGAAGACAATCAGGGTAAGTGCCAATATAGAGTGAGAACAAAGAGATAAACATGGGAAAAAAACTATTGAGACCATATACCTCATAACTCTATCTTTTCCAAAACTAATGAGGACCTCCAAAAGAGATACAGATTATTATAAGGACTCATACTGGTCCACTGGGATCTAAAACTTTAGAAGTGGTAATCCCTCACAAAGGAAAAACCAAAGAAAATATAATAGCTAGTGACTACATTGTTCAACTTATTCCTTTAGAAAATCCTTCAAGAGATCAACTAGAATAGGGAGTATTAGAGGAAGTAAGTGACTTGTTACAAAATTTTGATGATGATAGGATAATTAAAAACAATTAAAATAACAAGTCAAAGCTTTGAGTTCTATTCTACAATAATTAATTGGGTTGTCTAGTCAAACTCAAACAAATACCTCTGTCAATTCCCCCGAAGGAATGGAAAATATTTATAAGGTTGTTAAGAAATTTTAGGATGTGGACACATGGGTTGAGAAATTGACAAAAAGGGAAAATAATCAATGGAAGAAGCTAGTACAAAGTATGAATAACTCAGGAATAGGCTTAATGAAACTGATGAAATAATTGAGCAGTGTGATAACGAAATCTTATACTTTGAAGGAATGTTTCCCAAGTTGGACTGTATAACTCAACTCAGTGATGAATTGGTTGAAAAAGAAGGGATTGTGCCAAAGGAATTAAAAGGAACTCAACATGATATGGAGGAATTATCAAAGATTAGGGTGGAAGTTTTGAATGAGATGAAATAAAAATAGAAGTTAAAAGGAAATGGGTCGATGATACTTTAGATGCTATTGATTTGAAATTTGAAGATATGGTTTTTGAAAATTCAAGAAGAGTTATGGTGATATAAAAATTGATTTCTTGTTTAGATCTTTTGAGAAAAACATGTAGAAAGAACATGTATCCTATGAAGTTATTAAAACAATGAGGAAAATTGAGAACAAAATTACAGAGCTAAAATTGAGGCCATTGGAATAGAAGACAAAATGGGATACTTTGTGTGGACACAATAACAAGACAAAAATTGATCTTCCAACACCATACAAGGCTAGATGAAGAATAAATCAATGAGCTCTTTTGAAGGTATGATGCATATGTGGCAAGGTTACCAGAAGAAGAAGAAGGAGGAGAAGAAACTAAGAAGAAGAAAAGGATGCAGACATGAAAGATGATGAAAAAGATTAGGATTTTCATTATTAAAAATTTATCTTCTTTTCATATTCCAT
This sequence comes from Taxus wallichiana var. yunnanensis, assembly GCA_018340775.1. NCBI lineage: Eukaryota > Viridiplantae > Streptophyta > Pinopsida > Cupressales > Taxaceae > Taxus > Taxus wallichiana. Next base: position 634,418,138 of record CM031237.1, on the reverse strand, counting down.
TTGTAACTAGTGTTTCATTTGCTACTATTTCTTCATGAATTATGAAAATTACTTTTAAAAATTGCTATTCTCTTATATAAATTGTGATTTGATACAATGCAGTTGATTTTTATATTTCTTGGATGAAATTGTTCGTCCATTTGTAAAAGCATATAAAATAATGAGATGTTTGTACTTTATGTATTTTGAAAAAATCAAAATGGGGATCTATAGGGGCCCCATCCCATGAGAGGAAATATTACATATATCCACTAGAGTTGTATTACAAAAGAAAAGACAATAACAAGAAACTTTAAACATCCAATACCACATACTCCTTTACCACAAAATCCTCTCTGCAAAGAGGAAGTTTTTTCACCAATTTGTTTTTCTAGGCCCATGTTCATCCATCCCTAGTTTCATTTGAACAAAAATAATGTCTCCTTCTAGTGTGTGAGACATGCCCATTGATTTAAGATCATCCAGGCTAGACAAGGGACCATCTAACAGACTAAGAAATTCTGACCTCTTCTTGTAAGAAGAGACCCATTCACTCATATCTAAACCACCTTTAGAAAACACCCTTTCCCTCTAGTTTTGGTAGAATAAGTTGGATAATAACCTTGAGCTGCAAGTGCAACCAAAACTAATTCTGGATTAACTGGAGTAGAAGGCATAAAAGTAGTAACTGGAATAGAAGGCCCGAAGCTAGACTCACCTTTATGTTTTTCACAAAAGGAAGTGATGGTTTAGGAGATGGATGGGGTGTAGTCAATGGTTGTTTTTCCTCCAATACTTGAAACAAGATACTCTAGTGAATTTAGTTAGTGGTAAAGGGAGGGCACTGTATTTTATGAAATTTCTCCATCAAGGACATAATATTACAGAGGAATCCCTTTTGTAACAAATGCTTCATCACAAAGGTATGGGCAATTGTAGTTGGTCGAATTCTTCACACTAGGCTTATTACATTCCAAAATTCCCTCAAATCCTCAGGAACCCTTTGATGCTCAAACATGAATAGATGAAAATCCATCATCTAAAAAGAAGAGAAAATAGGAATTATCCTCATAAGTCTTCTCACGAGAAAAACTCAAACAACTCGAGTTGTTAAAGGCACATTATCAAAAAATAAGCCCATGCTTATTTTTGGTTAACTACTTCTCTTTTCTCCTTTCTGGTACTTAAAAAGGATTTCTCACACATTTTAGGCATCCAAAGAATTTTGGAGATGGCTCTATCAGATATATATTCTCTTCCCCTTTCTAGAAAGGTAAAGAACTCTTTCTAACTCCTTGTATTTTTTGAGTTATGGCTCAACGGAGTTAGGAGAGACATTTTGCCAAGGCGGGCCCGCGGAGCTAAGGAAGAAATTTTGCCAAAGGAGATGGTGGGTCAGTGAAAAGTGGAAGACTTTTAAAACTTATTCTTTTTGGCTAAGAGGGCACAAAGGTAATTTTCAGCCCGCGAGCCCACAAAGGCGCAAAAGAAGAAAATTTGCCTAAGGCCCAAGGAGGACACATGGCATCATTTTGTGCAATGGTGCTAAGGTAGGTTGGCGGAGGATTTTGGGGACTTGGAAAATTTTTCAAAAAAGTTTCTAAGTCCAAAAAATTGAACGCATCTTTGAAGGAACCCAAAAGTGACACGTGGCAGGCCTAAACCAAAGTGGATTGGCGTGGTATCGAGGTAAAAGTGAAAATTTTCCATTTTCTTCAAAAGGCATAAAAACAAAGGGTGACCCATGGCCCTAAGGAATTAAGTGATGAGGTGGCATATAAAATATGTAGTGGGGATGTGGATCTTTGGGGGTAAAAGTGAAATTTTTCCTTTTTTTCCAAAAGGTTTAAAAATCAAAACAAATCCATGTCTCCGCCGACCCCATGGATGCCAAGTCACCAAATGAAAGTGCGAGGTCTTTGAGAGTTTTGGGAAATTTTTGCAAAAGTGCATAAAGTAAAATTTGGGCCCATGGATCCATTTTTAAATCTGATTTGCTGCCATTTTTCACCCTAATTCGTGCCTTGAAATTCGTGCTCAAATTTGTGCCCTAATTTTTTAGATGGGCATATCTTTCAATCCAGAGATCAGATTTGGGAAAGATCAGACTTGTTGGAAAGATATCGATCCCCTCTATGCATTGGAGGCATAAAAAATCATTTTTTTATGGGTTTTAATAAAGGAAAATCTAGAAACATCTTTCATGCTTTTAATGCAAATCAGATTGCTTCGAACAGGTCATTTTTTGCTCGATCCACCATGGTTGCCTTCTCCCACACGCCAAGGATGAAGAATCAACTCGATTTGATGGGAAAAAACCCTAAAATGTCTTCTCACACCATTAATCCAAGATCAGATTGCTTTGAGAGCTATGTTTTGCTAAATTCATCATTTTTCTTCTAGCACACAAAACAAAAATAGAGGAATCGATTTGATGGGTTTGCAAGCTGATTTGAAAGGGATTAATTATGGGTGGTTAAGTTACAAGATATGATTTGCTTCCTCCTATGTTGTCTCTCTCTTTTCTTCAGCTATAAATGGAAAGGATTCAATCTTTTTTAATGTTGGATATTTTGGCTTTAATCCTCCCTTTTCTCTGTTCTACACTAATTTTTTGGATTTTTCAAACCTTTCCATGAATCTATAACATAATTTTTTTGCCATTTTGGCCATTATAATGCTTTGTATCAATTCTATGGAGCAATAAAATAAGTCTGTGGGTGATTTTCAGCCCTTTTCTTACATACATTGCATTCATTTGATCTTTTCATTGCAATTTGGTCATCTGTGCATGGTTACAGTATTACATTTTTTTGGGTCTATGTTTAAGCAAAAAAATATGTATTCATCATTCCTTAGTGCATCACCTTATTAGCTTAGATTAAATTTCATTTTTTACAATCTTCTTAACCTTGGTCCCTTGGAAAAGATTAGAATAGTTTGTTGAGTGAATCCTCTACAAACTGAATGCATGCACCTGAACAGAGGAATAGGAACCAACCTTTAATCTGGAGAGTTTTCCCATCTTTGCAAAGTCCCACACTTTGGGGAAAACTCCATGTTAATCAGATCACACCAAATGACAAGTTTGAATCACTAAATCAAAGTGGTCATTTGGGGGTGTTGTGATTTTGCACTAACAGCATTTTGAACACTCGGTGGGAGCCATAAGAGGTCTCCATTTTATCACAGCAAGATTGATGTGCACTTGTTGTAATCTTCAGCTTATAAGAAGCTTTAAATTTTCATATATGGAAACTCTAATAGAGGAAGAATCCACTAGTTTCAGCAGCCCAAGCTTAGTAGATTTATGAGAAAAACCCCGTCTAGAGCAAGGAAAGAAGGTATATCATAATACTTACATCTATCCCCGGAAGAGAAAGGAGAGGAAGAAGAGTTCGAGAGGTATCCATCTCCACCAAGAAGAACCTTGTCAACACCTCCACTTACAAGGCATTTATTTTATTGTGCAAGGGTTCTTAGGCCAAACAAAATGGCACAACCAAATCCATATGTTAATTTGACTGGCAGCAGTCCACTTGCTCTTAATGCATAGAATCCAGTTCCAATTGTAGCACTGAAAAATATCCCATACTTCACTGGAGAAAATCAGACCACTCTTGGTGACCATGTCTAGGATATTGCAAATGTTTGTGCAATCCATGAGATTTTGGAGATGGATATTGTAGTTAAGTTGTTGGCTTCTTCATTCAAGGGAAAATCCTTACAATGGTTCAGAAGTCTGAGAGCAAGCTCCATTCAGAACTGGGACCAGCTATGCACAACCCTTCATAACTAGTTTGGAGAAAAGGGAGATAACTTATCTCTATTGGAGCAATTAACCACCATCAAGAGGGCTCCCAATGAGCAGCTAACAGACTTCAATTTCAGATTTCAGAGAACATGGGACATAATTCCATTGGCTATGAGACCAACAACTCAAGGTGCTTTCTTATATTTCCTTAAATCTTTAAATTCTGATATTGTTGTTTTGATTCAATCCATGGGGGGTACAACTCTACCAGCAGCCTACAATATTTTAGTTAGAGCTGAGAATTGTCTAATCCAGGATGGTAAACTTGCACCCAAGCCACCTATGCCTCTTTACCTAGATTTAGAAAATCCAAATACCAGCCAAGCACCTACCTTAGCTCCCATTCCCACTCCAAGAAACCAGAGCTCAAATGAAGCCTCTACTTCATCTTCCAATTCCTCAAATGAGCTCCAAGAGGTCATGAAACAATTGCAGAACCTAGGGAATGAGCTGGTCACACTTAAGAGGCAACAAGCTCAGAACATTAGACCTCCATATCAGCCTCATGCCCAACCAAATAGGCCTCCATATCAGCCTAATAGACCACCTTTCCAAACTACAAATCCAAATCAGGTCAGGCCTCCTGCTAACAGACCATACCAACCCTATAATCCCAATGCTACATCTGCATCTAAAGCCTTAGTGCCAGTACAAAACAACATGGCTCAAGAGTATGATTGGTGTTTTCCATGCAATCAACCTCACAACTAATCAATGTGCTTCAATGGGGCCTTGAATCAAGCTCTAATGGTAACAATAGCTGGTGTAGGACAAGAGACATATCAAGAAGCAAACTAGCAATCAAGAACATCTCAGCAAGAGCCAAACCCAAATGAAGCCACACTTGTGAATTGGTAGGATGAAGACTTCTGTGGGATGAACCAAACACTTTCTCAAAGTATAGTAGCCAACACATGGTCTAAAAAGAGGAAAATTGGAGATGGACAACCACCAAGCTTAAGTGATTCACAACCCTCCATCATTCCACAAGGTGTTAGCAATCAGAATGCAGCTCCAAATGTGTAGGGGTAGCCCAAACTACCTTCCAGACCAGCTCAAATGCCAATTGTTATAACACATGTGCAAGAGAAAAATGTGTAGAGCAAGGGACAATAGAGAGATGTTTCATCTCCTTTTAATATCATTGAGAAAATGAAGAAGACCAATGTAAACATTTCCATGTGGGATTCATTAGCTATCCCAGGCCAAAGGGATCTCTTGCAAGCTGCCATGGTTAACTGGCCAACATCAAGTCAGCCATCCAAAGGGCAAGAAAAGGTGCTTATTAACATAACTCAGCTTACAGTACAACAACATGGAGGTCAGCCAAGCAAGAGTTTGAAACCTCCACCTTTCTATGTGTCATTGATTGTTGGCAATCACTTGGTACACAATTGCATGATCGATTCAGGGGTGAGTAGTTTAGTAATGCCAAAGTAGATAGTAGATCAATTGGGTCTGAAATATGAGCCAGTGATGAAGGGAGTAGTGCAATTGGATGGCACAGTAGTAATAGTTGGAGTCATCAAAGAGCTAAGTCTGATGCTGCATGCATGTCCAAATGTCACAGTGTTGCAAGATGTGTCTATGATTAACCTTCCACCTCTCTTCACCATATGTTTGTCAAGGGATTTCATAGCCAAAATTGGAGGCTACTTGTCTACTGATTGGTCACATATGTTGTTTAAAATGAGGTATGGAGCTAAGGCCACCATAAGGTCTGAACCAATTGCTAATTTCCATATTGAACCTCACACACCAAGCCAAATCAATGCTAACTGCTTAGCATTTGACCAAGAAGATTGTCCAAACACTTATGAAGCTGACACCAAAGTTGGATCAATTCCAGATCGTACTTTTGATCCCTATGTAGGAATAGAAGAATATGAACTGGGCATTTACTATTTGCATGAGGAGAATCATCCTCTTCCTAGCATCACCAAACCAAGCCTCAAGGATGATAATGAAGTATGATAGTTGTTCTTTGATGGTTCAAGGAGTAGACAAGGAGCTGGAGGTGGTGCAATGTTGGTTTCACCACAAGGCATCAAGTATTATTCAGCCTTCAAATTCTAGTTTACATGCTCAAACAACACTCTTGAATATGAAGCTTTGGTCCATGGTCTTCATTGGGAAAGGAAAAGGATGGTGAAGAACTTACAGGTGTTTGGTGATAGTGAACTCATTGTAAATCAGATCAGAGGACAACATGTTGCTAGGAATGACCTGCTCAGAAGCTACAAAAATAGGGTATGGGATCTTATTGAGGATTTTGAAGCCTTTAACATTGTATCCATACCTAGGAAGGAGAATGAAGCTGTTGATAGGCTTGCAGTAGTTGGAGAAACTTTTGATGTGGTTGATAACATCAAGAGAGACAAAACACAACCACACATCCATGTGATTGTGAGGCCAATAGTGCCAAACAACAACACAAGTTGGCAAGTGTTTGAGAATGATCAACAGATCATTAATTTCTTGCAAGAGGAAGCTGAATTCTCAGCTAGAAATCAAGATAAATTGGAGCAGCAATATGGAGATCAAATAGTGCAGCTGAGAACAAACAAGCTTCCAAAGGGTTTGGTGACTTTGGAATCTATCTTCAATCCCAATGATTAGTTTTGAAAAGAGAAGGCTAATATACAGATCAAAGGAGAAGACTCAGAGTCAATTCTAGTTGAAGAAGGCAAAGCACTCCAAATTGGTAAGGTGGCCACTGAGCAAGAAAGGTATGAATTCATGCAACTCTGCCAAGAGTTTCCAGATGTATTTTCCTAGAGTTATGAGGATCTAAGGGGGTTTAATCCAAAGTTGGCACAACACACAATTGAGTTGGACCCAAATGCTAAGCCAATCAGGCAAAAATAGAGACCAGTCAATCCACACATTGAGCCTCTTATGAAGAAAGAGTTGAATAAGCTGATAGAGGCAAGTATCATATTTCCAATCAAACACTCAAGTTAGGTTGCAAAATTGGTCCCAGTCAGAAAGAAGAATGGAGAGATTAGGTTGTGTGTTGACTTCAGAGATTTGAATAGAGCATCTCTCAAGGATCACTACCCACTCCCCTCGATGGAGTAGATTTTGCAAGTGGTTTCTGGATTAGAGAGGTTCTCTCTCCTATATGGTTATTTAGGATACAATCAGATAATGGTGAAAGAGGACGATCAATTCAAAATAGCCTTCACCACCAAGTGGGGCACCTATGCCTACAGGAAAATGCCATTTGGGTTGTCTAATGCTAGAGCCACTTTCCAAAGGGCAATGGATATGGCATTCAAGGGATTAATTAACCAAATAGTGTTGATCTATTTGGATGACATCACTATTTTTTCCAAGAATGCAATAGATCATCTCTTCCATCTGAGGCAAGTTTTTCAGAGATGTAGGAGATTTGGGGTGTCACTAAACCCCAAGAAATGCATATTCTTAGCTCATGAAGGCAGAATTTTGGGGCATATTGTGTCAAAATAAGGCTTGGAAATTGACCCAGATAGAGTTGAAGCAATCAGAGCATTGCCCTTGCCAAGCCATAAGAAGGCCCTTCAAAGTTTTTGGGGAAGATTAATTTTGTGCGCAGATTTGTACCAGATTTTACTGCCCTTGTCAAGCCAATAACGTTGATGTTGAAGAAGAACATGGCGTTTAAATGGATAGCTGAAGGGAGAGCGAGATTTGAAGCTATCAAAGAAGCCATATCACAAGCTCCCACCCTCATGAACCCAGATTTCTCCAAGGATTTCACGCTCTATGCTTTTGGCGGTGTTGATACAATTTCTACGATTTTGGTACAGTAGAACAACGAAGGTGCAGAGCAGCCAATTGCTTTTTTCAGCCAAGGTTTGGAAGGCTATGAAGTGAAGTATTCCTTCATCGAAAAGTAGGTCTTGGAAGTGATCAGAGGGTTGAAGAAATTTAAACATCTGGTTTCAAATAATAAGATCCAACTGCTAGTCTCCCACGCAGGAGTAAAAGACTTCCTTCTTAGCAAGGATTTGAATGAAAAGCATGCTGGATGGATTACTCGTGTCATGGAGTATGACATTGAGATCAAAGTCACCAAGTTGGTCTATGGAAAGGGACTGTGTGAGCAACTGGCATCCAATCAGCAAACTGAAGCAAGCAACGAAAAGGAAACTATTTTTGTCTTGTAAAATGGTCAAGAGGAAGAAGATGATGATGTGCCCATTTCATCTTTGGACTCAAAACATTATACACTTCTTACAAATAGGCCTATGCCCTCCAGAATTGAGCAAGGAAAAGAGAAGACACTTCAGGCTGCAAGCTATCCCTTATGTGCTTGTTGGTGGCATCTTGTTTAAAAGGGACATCAATGGTGTTCTGTTAAGATGCATTGGATCAAATCAGATTGAGAAAATGTTGCAAGAATTCCATGATGGAGCAGCTGGAGGTCATTTTTCTCCAAGGGTGACAGCGCTTAAGATTATGAAGGCAGGTTATTATTGGCCTAGAGTGTTTAGTGACTGTTATGCATGGATAAAAAAGTGCAAGAATTGTGCACTCTTCAGAGGTAAAGAAAGGTTAGCGGCACTATTTTATCCCATAAAATTGACTAGGGAAATTTTACAGGTAACCATACCAAAATTTTTCCCTGGTCCCTCGTCAGGGACCCCTCTACATTCGGAATGTTACAAAATCCCTTTCTAGGAAATCTAGTTCTCTGAACTTAGCCATTTTGGTCCCTTTTTGGCTAGGCGCACCTTTTATCTGTGTAACACAGAGTAAATTTGCACCCCCTTCATTTCCTTTGGCACACCCTTTGCGTGTCGACACATCAATTATTGTGCCTTCCCATGATGCACCTTTCTTGCATGCGCCAAGGCACATGTGCCTTCATGTTAACAACTAAATTGTTGCACCGTGTTTTGGTGTGCCAAGGCGCTCAAAATGAAGTGTTAATATTTCCGTGTTGACATGCGTTTATCTCATGCGAAAAGGGCGTAAAGTTTTACGTGTTGACACATGTTTTGGTGCACCTCTTAAAAAAGTGGTTGGCACATTTATTACACCTTTGCCTATATATAGGCACACCCACCCTGTCACTTTCACAATTGAAAACATGTGATAACTTTACTCATCTGCACTTTGTTAGCATGTCCATCCTCCTTGTATCACGGTTCATGGACCCCGTTTCATCTCTCACATTCTATATATTTCAGGTAGGTGGTTCTTACTCCTCTTGTGTTTTGTTTTGATTTGTTTGTGTGGTAGGATACAATGGATCTGTGAAACCATAAACCCCTCTTGCTGATTCTTGCAATCTTCCCTCCCCAAATTGTTTCCCTCCTCTTTCTAGATCTGCTGGCCAAGAGGGCTCTGCCTCAAAAAAACAAATCCAAACCTCTTTGCTTTGCCCCCTTCACCGCTTGAATCAATGTGGAGTTAAGCCTAAAGGATCACGAATCTATCAGAGAGAAGGAAAACTTGAAAAATTGTTTCCAAGCTGCATTTTCCCCTTGGCGCAATCGCCACCCTTGCAACAGGAAACACAGTCACGCCTATGGCGCACCAACATTGATTGCAACACATAAGCTCCCTGTGCTATATATAAACCAAGTAAATCCTAAACCTGGCACAGGCGCATCCCCGCTTACCACAACAAAATGCAATGCAAGTTTCCTCTGCGCCGCGCCAAAGTCCCCTTTTGCGCGCCTTTATAGTTGTGCTACATGTAATAAACCTGTGCCCTTTAGCACATGAAACTTCCATGTTGCATATGAAATACTTGCGCCATAGGCACACCCCCCCTATCTGACACCAAAATTATTTGTGCCAAGTATAAATCCGCATAACGGTGAGGGTGCATCCTATCCTTATAATAACAATAATGTCATATGCAAAATCCTTGCGCCTACACCCCTTTGACATTGATTTGTTCCTTATAACACTCGATTCGGTGCGCCATTCTATTAACTCTCAGCCTATAGTGCTCTTACTTTTACACCCCGAAGCCTTAAAATTGCTAACTCCTCATTACAGCAGTGCTTTAATGGAAGATCTACAGCTAACATGGCTCTTTTACGTTGGACTTCGCTCCTTCTTGCAGGATCAACAATGAACTCGAGATCCATATATGTCTACATCAAGAAAAAATCCAATCAAGTCAAAGGATAAAGCTAAGCTTATAGAAGAAGAGATGAAGTATAAATAACAGAGGGTCAGAATGCCCGAGTCCCAGGAAGAATGTGACCTGGACATAAGAGACTCCGAACTTGGTCACATCGACATGGAGGATTTCTGGGCCAGAACCAGGAGAGTCACAGGAAGTCCTTGGATGGACAAGTTGGTGGGTAGTGGACTGCATTTTGCTGGGGGGATCCCCGTCAGTGCAGTAAACAACAAATTTATGATGGTAGTGGCCCATTGTTACAACAAAGACACAAGGTGTGTCGAAAATGAAAAGGGCGAGGTCATAATCAACCTCACTGCCTAACACTTTGAAATCATGCTAGGCATCCCTCACCACCGATACTTTGTGGCTATAATCCAAGATGACTGCACCAAAGCATGGGAGGATAATGAAGACAAGTGCATGCAACTGATGAATGAAGTATACTTGAAAAACAAGAAGGTAGTAACCAGATGGCCACAGGTTATTCACCGCAGTGACTTCTCCGAGGAATTGAGCGACACCATCACATTCCTAAGTAGAGTTTTTGGGCTTTCTGACACCCATTAATTTCTCAAATGGATGCTCAGGTACCTTGAAACTATGAACAAAATTGTGTCAGATCAATGCTTTGAGTGGGTGGAGATCATAAGCAGTGCCATATCCAAGCAGCTCCAACAACTCACCACAACGGGGAGATTCTACATGAACTCCTATGTAGTCTACGCTACAGCTTTGGAGAGGGATTATCCAGCACTAAGCCGATGCAGGGTTTGGCCCCAGGTAAAAATATATGAGTACTACCTGGAGCTGAAGCTGGAGAATAGTATCCCACAGTTTACTAAGATCAATGATGCTTTCTTCTATGGCATCGTTTGCCTTTTGAGGCCAAATATGACTCATGGTCGGATGACCAAGAGCATAGTCATAGCGACATGAGAAGTGGGGGCACTATTTACCTAATTCCCCACCTTCACCTATCTCAGAGCGGCCAACTTCTTGGGGGAGCCCACCAAATTGCTGAGATATGCTAGCCCCAAGTTGATCCTATTAGAGCTGTCCAGACAGCTCATAACCTACCATGAGAAATGTTTGAAGAGAAAGAAGGGTGAAACTCCTTTCCCCCTTATAGTGGGCATATACACCTGTATTTCTCACCACAAAGCCCAGGAAATGTTTTCAGAGCTAGAACTACTCAATCTAAAGCACAAATTCCTAGCGAGGCCCACTTTTGATCCAAGGAATTACCTTCCCAAGGAAAAAATTGATCCAATCCATATTCCACAGATCGAGGACATCTATATTGACCTGTACCATGAGGTCAAACTTATAAGGAAGGACCACTCCCACTTGGTCTTGGCAGAGATTATCCAATATGGTGTGGCCATTGTCCCAAAGGGTTATCAAACTACCGATCAAGAAGTTGATCAGGTGTATCTAGACACAGATGGGGACAACTAGCCGTTTGCTGCAATCGACAAAACAAAAGCACCCCAGACCATTGAAGAAAGGGTCAAGGAGACATTGTGGAGGATAGAACACTGGTGCAGAATGAATGGCCTTATCTACCTCGGGGTATATTTCACTACATCCCCATTGGGCAATGCACCATTAGGCCAAAGCATCTACCAAAGGTCAAAGGCAAGGATAAAGAGGGCGAATCAAGCTCTACTCAAGAAGGAGTTCCTAAAAGTCCTCCTTCCACTACACAAGAATAGATTGTAAGTCTAGTATCCCCAGAGAAAGAAACAACAAAAGGTGTTCGAGACGGGCACATCCACTCAGTGTGTCACCACTACTACAACTGCTAAGGTCCCTTCTATCCCTTCTCCCTCTCCTCCTTCTCCTCCTCGCGTGACCCAAACGACCATTCCTTTGGTCGTATCCTCTCCCCCATCTTCTATTGTTCCCCCTTCCTCATCATCCATCTTCTCTTCTCTCGTGGAGCTGTCCCCCACCATTTCTTCTCTCATCTCTCAGCTCCCTTCCATTCCCATGTCTACCTCCCCTGCAGTATCCCTTCCTCCCGTGAGCACTTTCTTGGCCTCCCTCTTGATGCCGCCACCAAGTGTCTCTACCCATTTCCCCTCATCCACTGTAGTTGCTCCCTCTTCTACCTCTGGTCCTGTTCCCTTAAGTCTAGCGTGGATCTCCCAACATCTGAGCCAACAAAAGAGGAAAGTCCCTATCACACCGATGGACTTCTCTGTCATCCCAAAAAAGGGGGCTAAGAAGAAAAATCCTATAACCCGCTTCTCTCAGAGTGCATCGGGAGAAAGAGTAATGGAGATTACATATCCCGATCCTTCAAAGGGTAAAAAGGATCTATCTCCGACAGATTATACAGTGACCCAAGTCACAATGGGAATGTCTTCGGAAAGTCTTCAAGGAGAGGCCCTATCTGCGGTGGATGCCCTTTGCAAGAAACTTCAAGAAGCAAAGGAGGAGAAGAGGTTACTAAAAGAACAAAACAAACATCTTCTCCACACCCTACAGAAAATGGGCAGTGCACCTCCTATAACTGCCACTGAAACTCCTGAGGTCCTAAGTCAGGACAAGATAAACGAGTATGCCAAAATTGGTGAACAAGGTATGGCAGTTTCTACCTGGAGGGATCAAATCCTCAAAGACAACGAGGAGGTAATAGTCAAGTTCACCGAATTATATCAGAATATCAATCAGGTGAACAAAGAGCTCCAGGCGATCGCAGGACCTATCTCCAAAGAGTTGGATCATGCAAGGTTGCAACATGAAACATTCTAGAAAATGCTTGACTGCTCAGTTGATGATCTGGTGAAATTCGGCATTTTCAGTCACCCCAGGGTACCCAACAAGATCCTTGCTGCATTGGATTACCGGTCGACCAGATGGAGTTCATCTTTGAAAAGATTGATAAATTCGAGGAAGCCCTAGATGCAATGCATCAAATGGAGCAAATTGTTTTGAGAATGTCTCCAGGATTTCTTACTCCTTCTTTCACCTTGAGGAAGGCAGATGAAACTATCCGGATCTTTAAGGAGATCATCTCACAAGGGTTAGGGCTAGAAGCCACTTTCGACACCGAATGCATCAACAACCTTCTAGCTTGCCATGATTTTGTGGGGTTCTGATGGAGGCAGGTAATGAATATTTCAAGCTCCCTGAAAAACTCAGAGATGAGTGGGAGACTTGTGAGGTCATCGGTGATCATACAAAGGGTCTTGCCCAGGATCAACTTCAACCCATGATCAGTAAATTCATGGAATATCGGACTCAGTTCCACATCACCTCTCCCAAACAATAGCAGAAGCAAGATACCCCCTTCCAGCCGCGAGACGATGATGAATAGCTTCCTTCCTCTTGGCTTACTTTTGGTAAATATCTAAGAATATGTTGGTACAAATGATGACCTCATCCATGTTGCACCATGGGGTGTTGTCATCCACCAAGTTGTCCAAAGTCAACATTGACTTTTAGATATTTTGTAGATATTTTGTAATTAGTTGTTGGTTGCTTTCTGCCTTCTCTCTTCTCCTTCTTCTATATATACTTGGATACTTGTTGTATTCAAGTGGTGGATACTTTTCAGATGAAAAATAGAAGTAAGAAGAAAAGGCTTTGAGCTTTTTGTGAAGAAAATATTAATACAAATATTAAGACTTTGTGCTGAATATGTGTGTTATGAGCATTTAATATTTCTTATGTCAGATTTATGCATTTATTCTATTGAAATATATCTCTTTTTTTTGTCATTTATTCATCAGTATTGCTTTGTTCGTCTATGCAAGTAGGTTCAGCTCTGTTTACTACCAGCCCAAAACATAGACCCTCGACCTTTCTACTTTAGAATTCATTTCCTTTCTCCCTTGAGATCTTTTCTATTTTCCCACCTTGTTTCTTTCCCTTCTTTTCACAGTTGGAAGTACCTCTACTGGGATGAGATCCCAACCCCAGAAGGTAGAATATTGTGAGACTTGCATGATTCTGTTGGTAGAATAGCAATAAACCGGTTTGGTTTTTTGCTTTGACTCGAGAGGGGCTATGCCTTGCACCTTGTTGGCCCATCTATCCATAGATCTGTCCACCTGATAGATTTTCAAGCCAATAGTTTTTTGGTGACTCTACTGGGGATCTAACAGATCTACAAGATCTATGGTAGTGATATGTTGAAAAATCAATAAAAATCAAAATTCACTACCTGTTTGCAAATTTTAACTTTTGTTCAAAATCTAATTTTTTTGCAAAAGTGATCCAAACTGAAAATTTTCTTCAGGGATCCATAGATCAAGACTAGTTAGAGATCTTTAGTTCACTGAGTTTTCACGAAAACCTGTATTTTTCCGTAGATCTGAGTTCTTGACTATTTTGCAAAATTTCAAACCCTTGCCAAAAGTCAACTCTAAGATCTAAAAATCAGCCTACTAAGTTGGCCGTAATTTTATCCTGTTAACATTTGTCATTAAACCGCAATCGGTTTTCAAAAGAGGATAAAATTAAATATTTAGAAAAGTACATGCTGCTGGTTTTTGTCAGAAAATTTTGAAAATCAGCAAGTACAACCAAAAAGAGTTCTTAGGATTTGCTCCAAAATATTACAGATCTGGAAGGTACACTGGTGGGTGAACCGTTCACTCGTAGCAGAAGAGCTCGTGGAGTAATCGATCCTACTTTTGATCTACTTCAAAGACACAACTTCAGTGTTACACCGGCATGCTTCCCATCGCTAAGTTCAGCTAACCGGTCATCCAGAAGTGTCTCACCTCCACGAAGGAAGCATCTCTCACAAGGAATATCCTCATCTCTTTGTAGCACCTTGCTACTCAGTGGAACTGTGCTTCTAGCTCGCATCCTTTTTCCAGCCATCCAAATGGCAGTACCATGGGGAAATGCTATGGGCCCACTCGCTTTGCCACATCCTGTTCATGCACTCCCTCACGGAAACTGGAAGAATTTTCCCAAATTTGATGGTAGCGGGAACCAAAGCACGGATTCACACATATCCGCGTTCATCATGTCATGCAGTATCCTGGATGTGACCCATGAAGATGTGTCAGTTCACCTTTTTCTAGAAACCTTGCAAGGACCAGCAGCGGAATGGTTTCAACATTTGCCGGCCGGATCTATTACCAGTTGGGCCACCTTGCGAACTACATTCGAAGAAAGATATAAGCCTTCAGAGGACGCGTTCACGTTACTATCCAAGATCACTCACCTGAAGAAGGAGGTCAATGAAACCATGCATGATTTCATCACCCGTTTCAATTCACTAATCAACCGGGTTCCACCTACCATGCTGCCAATGCCAGAAAATCAGAAATGTTTCTTCGTGAACGCCATGAGCTCAAAAGTAAGTTTCTTACTCTTACAAGAATAGGTCACTACTTTAGTTCTTACCCAAGCTGTTGCCATACGAATTGAAGATAACTTGATAATATCTGGCGAATTAAGGTGAGAGCCATCCAAGCTAAAAGTTTCAGCTCCTTCTCCTGCCACTTCATCCGATCCGACATTCCAAAAGATGGCAAATGACTTGCTCGCATTAAAAAAGTAGCTAGCTCAGTCTTCTCCCGCTCTTTGTACCGGGATATCCCACGGAGGAATTTTACTTCTAATAACATCTCACAAAGGCTGTGCCTACCTACAGCTGCTCCACGGTTGGCACTCAAGGCCCCTCCGGTCAATGCTTTAGCTGAAATCGAAGAAGAGGAGCAAAATTATGAAGAACCTTCATCGCTAGGTGAAGATGATCAAGATGTCGGTGAACCGATTGGTGACTCTACTATCGGGTATATGGAATTTGATGAGGAATAATCTGACAAAGAAGAGGGTACCCAAGGATATGCAAGTGGGCAGTCATATGCTGTTTTTACCTGCTCACAAGGAAAAGAAGTAGAAGTGGCTGCCCATATGTAGAAAGAGAAGGCCATGTCACACATGCCTCCAACCATCGCTAAACGAGGTAGTCCCCTTCCTGCTCAACCTGTTATTAAGTCTTTTTCAAAAATATCTTTTTCCCCTATCTCCCCTCCGAATCAGTCCTCTCATATTCCTATCAAGACCGGTAATCCTACCCTACCATCACGAAATGAGGGACTCATTCCTTCATCAACGCAACCCTTGGCCGTGTTTGACATAATCGATCACGCTAAAAAGACCAAGATCCAAATGTCTGAAGCTGAATATCTTCAGTCAAATCCCGAGCAGCTTGTAAGGTTGACCGAATACATCCAAAGCCAAGCTATCATAACTACTCAGGTTTCCCCAAAAGGAATCCTTTCTACTCCTTCTACATCTCGCATAAATGTTGCCTCGACATCTACATCAGGCAAGATAGAACCTTTCTATCTCTCCCTCCTAATCAATGGCCACAAACTAAGCAACTGCATAATTGATTATGGGGCTTCCGATAACATCATGCCGGAAAAGGTCGCCCATGCCCTAGGCCTCACCCTTACCAAGCCTTTTGGTAGATGTTATTCCTTGGAAACCAAGTAGGTTTCGTTGATCGGTCAAATCAAAGACGCGCAGTTTACATTTGCGGCGTTCCCAGAGAAAAGAGTAAAGATGACCGTCCTTGTTGCCAATATTCAGTAGCATATGGAATCCTACTAGGAAGGAGATTTTGTAGTGAGGTTGGTGGAGAGATTCATATGGACTGGTCTAAGGCTAGAATCCTGTCAAAGGTGTAATGCAAACATTGGAGTCGGAATCACAAAAGAAGTATTTGGTTACTAACTCCGATGACCCCAAATCCCAAATTCTCTTTGAATCATCAAGGATGGGGAACTATTTCTTGTCTACTGAGTCTGAAAAAATGGAGGTCCTCATCCAAGTAGAGGATCTTAACAAGATCTCGACATTACAGTTTGATGGCAGTTATGTGACTAGTGGGTGCAACACTGGAGCCATGCCAATATCCTCGAGGAGGAGATTATCCCTCTCTCTTTCAAGTTGCAGTTTTTCAACATGAATAATACTGCTGAGTATGAATCTTTGTTACTTGGCATGCAAGCTGCAAGGGAAAGAGGAATCAAGAATTTAAAAGTACAGGGTGATGCAGAGCTGGTCGTAAATCAAGTTAAAAGGGTATATCAAGTGAAGAATGAAAGGCTCAGACATTACCACAACGCGGTATGGGACAACATCAAGGAGTTTGATGCTTTTTCAATAAAAGCCATTCCGAGAGCTCAGAATGACATGGCCGACTCATTAGCCATCTCAGCATCCCTCATGCTCCCTCACCTAGGTTTGAAGACAGACACATATACCATTGAGGTGGTTTTCCACCCAAGCGTGCCGGACAATTCTCAGCACTGGCAGGTATTCAATGATGACAATCAACTCATTGCCTTTCTTGAAAAAGTGGAGAATTTTAGTGAGCTTCATTTTGAAGGATCCACTTCCGCATGTCGTGAGTCTGTTACTGATCAGAACGGGGAATCTAAAAGAAGCGACGGCATATGTCAGCTCAAAGGAAATAAAATTCCAAAAGGCCTGGTTTCTCTAGAGTGTTTGTTTGACAGGCATGATCATTTTGTCAAGAAGAAAAGGCGAGATGATCCTAACTCCTCCCCAGAAACCGAACCGGTCAATCTAGGTTCGGTAGAACATCCGCAGTTTGTGAACATTGGAAAATGTTGCACACCCGAAGAGAAGTGGAAATTCATCAAATTGCTGAAGAAATACATGGATGTATTGGCATGGTCCTATGCCGATCTAAAGTCTTTCAAGCTAAAGGCGTCTAGCATGACATCCTGTTGAAAGAAGATGTCAAACCCTTTCGCCAGAAACAAAGGCACTACAATCCTAAGATCTCAGGTACTATCCAGGCTGAAATTTAGAAAATGCTAGACGCAAGGATCATTTTTCCTATCCATCACATGATGCACAGGTGGCAAACATTGTGCCAGTACACAGAAGAATGGTGAGATATGCATATGCGTAGATTTTCGTAACTTGAATCAAGCCTCCTTGAAGGACAACTACCCCCTTCCCATAATGGATCAGGTTCTACAAGCAGTGACTGGATCAGAAATGTTGTCCATGCTTGATGGTTTTTTAGGCTACAATCAGATTGAAGTCTCACCAAGACCAATTCAAAACAACATTCACTACCCCTTGGGGTACATTCACTTATAGCAGGATGCCTTTTGGTTTGACCAATGCCGGTGCCACTTTTCAGCGGGCCATGGACTTTGCATTCAAAGGTATGATGGGAAAAGTCATCATAGTCTACTTGGATGACTTAACTATGTTCTCTAAATAGTGGAATGATCATTGCGATCATTTGGAGCAAGTATTGATTAGATGTCGGGAACATGGAATCTCCCTAAATCTGAAAAAGTCTATTTTCGAGTCACAGAGGGAAAGTTGCTGGGACACATTGTAAGCAAGGAAGGAATGAAGATAGATGCCGAAAGGGTTAAGGCTATTCAGAGCCTTACTTTACCTATGAGCAAGACCGGCGTTCACTCTTTCTTCGGAAGGGTGAACTTTCTCAGTGCTTTGTTCCCAACTTTGCTGAAAAGACTCACCACATATCAAACATGATGAAAGGATCACCAATTTTCGGTGGAGTGAAGAAGGAAAGAGGTCATTTGAAGATATTAAAGCCTCCGTCGCTCACGCACCAGTCCTGGTATGCCCTGATTTCTCCAAGGATTTTATCATGTATAGCTATGCATCCGAGCATACTGTATCGGCTATCTTAATGCAAAAGAATTCTGAAGATGTTGAATCCCTGATTGCATTCATGAGCTCTCCTCTCAAGCCTCATGAATTAAATATGTCTCAGTTGGAAAAGCATGCCTTCACCGTGGTCAAAGCAGTCAAGAACTTTAGGTATTACATTCTAAATTCTCACACAATGGTACTGGTCCCTGACACAGCAGTCAAGTCAATCCTAACTCAACAGGAGTTAGGGAGTTTGCGAGGAAATTGGATTGCAAAAGTCCAAGAGTATGATCTAGATATAAAACCAACCAAGCTGGTAAGAGGCAAGGGCCTATGTCAGCTCATAGCTGAAAACCAAGATTCAGAAGACCCTGAGGAAAAGGATGATTGCACCAAGGGAGCACAAAGCTAGTTGGAGAAAGCCGATTCTCTACCCATGGTTCTATTTGTCACCACCAACGACGAATGGTATTCTGATATCACTTTCTTTCTCACTTATGGTG
Organism: Taxus wallichiana var. yunnanensis; assembly: GCA_018340775.1. Lineage (NCBI taxonomy): Eukaryota > Viridiplantae > Streptophyta > Pinopsida > Cupressales > Taxaceae > Taxus > Taxus wallichiana. Next base: position 634,399,060 of record CM031237.1, on the reverse strand, counting down.
AGTGTCCAGCTCATCTAACTTCAAAGGAGAAACGTGCTATAAAGCTCAGGGTGGCCAGATATGTCATCTGGGATGACTGTTTATACAAACGGAATAGATGGAATCTTCTTGTGATGTGTTGACAAGCCACAATAGGTAAAGTTACTTGAGAGTTTTCATGATTCAGCCTGTGGTGGTCACTTCTCCTCTTCCGTGATGGCACACAAGATCATTCGGGCTAGGTACTATTGGCTGATGCTATTCTAGGATACAGCCACCTGGGTGGCGAAGTGTGAGCTCTACCAACAATTTTTCGACAAGCTAAAACTGACTGCTTTTCCCCTTAGGATTGTCATTATTGATGAACCATTCAGAAAGTGGGGAATCAAATTTATCGAACACTCCATCCCCAATCAAGTGTCGGGCATAGTTATGTCCTGACAACAACAAATTACTTCACCAAATGGGTGGAGGCCATACCTATCAAGCATGCCACTTCCGAGGTTGTTTGCAGTTTCATCAAAGAGAATATCATTGTCAGGTTTGGCATTCCAAACAAGATTGTTGCTGATAATGCTTCCAACTTCTCCTCACGAGAAGTTGTTGGTTTTTGCTATGAACACGGGATAACCTTGGCCCACGCCTCGGATTATTACCCCCAGGGAAATGGTCAGGTAGAATCTAGTAATAAAAACTTGGTGGAAGCTAGTTGATAAGAGTCAGTGAACGTGGCACAAGTCATTGTACGACGCTTTGTGGGCAGACCGCATTACTCCCAAGAGGTCTCTCGGTATGTCACCTTTTCAAGTGTTATACGGGACCAATGCCAAGCTTCCCATTTCTACAGAACTCCCTGCTCTACGCTTGGCACGAGCAATCGAAGATGAGACTTTCCAAAATTCCCTTGAAAAGAGGATCATGTATCTATCAGAGCTCGAAGAAAAAAGAGTAAGAGTGGTCGACAGGATCACCAAACATCAGAATCAAGTTAAGATATTGTTTGATAAAAGAGCTAAGCAAAGAGATTTCCAAGTGGGAGATCTTGTCCTTTTGTGGGACAAACGAAGAGAGCCGAAGGGCATGCACGAGAAATTTGATTCTCTATGGAGAGGGCCTTTCAAGATCAAGCAACTCAATGGAGTGAATAGCTTCTATCTCTTGTATCTAGACAAAATTGATCTCCCGCTTCCCTATAGCGGGCAGCATCTCAAAATATTCAGGAAGTAGAGCTTGCTCTCTTCTTTGTATAGTTTACCTTTTGTTGTGTGTTTTCTTTCGTTGTGTGTTTGCTTTCATCGTCACCCTTGTTTTTGACCCTCTCTAGCCCAATGGATAGGCACATGTTGATCTGGAGGTTCTCTACCCTTGAGCTTTGCTCAAAGATAGTCCCCAGAAAGAGCCAGCTGTTATCCCGTAAAATTGACTAGGGCAATTTTATAGGTAACCATACCAAAATTTTGCCTGGTCCCTCGTCAGGGACCCCTCTACGTTTAGAATGTTACAAAATCCCTTTCCGGGAAATCTAGTTCTCTCGAACTTAGCCATTTTGGTCCCTTTTTGGTGGGTGCACCTTTTATCTATGTAACACAGAGTAAATTTGCGCCCCCTTCATTTCCTTTGGCACACCCTTTGACGTGTCGACACATCAATTGTTGCGCCTTCCCATGATGCGCCTTTCTTGCGTGTGCCAAGGTGCATGCACCTTCATGTTAACAACTAAATTGTTGCACCATGTTTTGGTGCACCAAGGCACTCAAAATGAAGTGTTAACAGTCTTAAATTTGCACCAGGCACAAATATTTCCATGTTGACACGCGTTTATCCATGCCAAAGGGTGCAAAGTTTTACGTGTCGACACATGTTTTGGTGCACCTCTTGAAAAAGTGGTTGGCACATTTATTACACCTTTTCCTATATATAGGCACACCCGCCCTATCACTTTCACAATTGAAAACATGTGATAAATTTATTCCTCTACACACATGTTAAAGATGCCCGTCCTCCTTGTATCGTGTTCATGGACCCGTTTCATCTCTCACATTCTATATATTCTGGGTAGGTGGTTCTTACTCCTCTTGTGTTTTGTTTTGATTTGTTTGTGTGGTAGGATACAATGGATATGTGAAACCATAAACCCCTCTTGCTGATTCTTGCAATCTTCCCTCCCCAAACTGTTTCCCTCCTCTTTCCAGATCTGCTGGCCAGAGGCTCTACCTTAAAAAAACAAATCCAAGCCTCTTTGCTTTGCCCCCTTCACCACTTGAATCAATGTGCAGTTAATCCTAAAGGATCATGAGTCTATTAGAGAGAAGGAAAACTTTAAAAATTATTTCCAAGCTACATTTTCCCCTTGGCACAATCGCCACCCTTACAACAGGAAACATAGTCGCGCCTATGGTGCACCAACATTTATTACAACACATAAGCTCCCTGTGCTATATATAAACCAAGTAAATCCTAAACCTAGTGCAGCGCATCCCCACTTACCACAACAAAATGCAATGCAAGTTTCCTCTGCGTGCCGCGCCAAGTCCCCTTCTGCGTGCCTAAAGTTGGTGCTACATGCAATAAACCTGCGCCCTTTGGCACACCAAACTTCCATGTTGCATGTCAAATACTTGCGCCATAGGCACACCCTGCCCCTATGCAACACCAAAATTATTTGCGCCAAGTATAAAACTACATAACGGCATAGGCGCATCCCTACTTACAATAACAATAATGTCATATGCAAAATCCTTGCGCCCTGCGCCCTTTGGCGCTGATTTGTTCCTTGTAACACTCCGATTTGGTGTGCCATTCTATTAACTCTGCAGCCTGCAGTGTTCCTGTGCCCTGCACCCTGAGGCCTTAAAATTTCTAACTCCTCATTCTGTAGTGCTTTAATGGAAGATCTGATAGCTAACATGGCTCTTTTACATTGGACTTCACTCCTTCTTCTTGCAGATCAATAACTGAACTCAGATCCATATATGTCTACATCAAGAAAAAAGCCAATCAAGTCAAAGGGTAAACCTAAGCTTACAAAAGAAGAGATGAATTATAAATACAAGAGGGTCAGAATGCCCGAGTCCGAGGTAGAATGTGACCTGGACATAAGAGACTCCAAACTTGGTCACATCGACATGGAGGATTTATGGGCCAGAACCAGGTGAGTCACAGGAAGTCCTTGGATGGACAATCTGGTGGGTAGTGGGCGCATTTCTTTGGGGATCCCCATCGGTGCGATAAACAACGAATTTATGATGGTAGTGGCCCACTGTTACAACAAGGACACAAGGTGTGTCGAAAATGAAAAGGGTGAGGTCATAATCAACCTCACTACCCGCACTTCAAAATCATGCTAGGCATCCCTCACCACCGACACTTTGTGGCTGTAAGCCAAGAGGACTACACCAAAGCATGGGAGGATAATGAAGACAAGTGCATGCAACTGATGAACGAAGTATACTTGAAAAACAAGAAGGTAGTAACAAGATGGCCACAGGTTATTCACCGCAGTGACTTCTCTGAGGAATTGAGCAACACCATCACATTCCTAAGTAGAGTTTTTGGGATTTCTGATGCCCATTACTTTCACAAATGGATGCTCAGGTACCTTGAAACTATGAAAAAATATATGAGTACCACTATCTGAGCTGAGAAAGCCGGAGAAAAAGATCCCACAATTTACTAAGATCAACTATGCTTTCTTCTATGGCATCGTCTACCTTTTGAGGCCAAATATGACTCATGGTCGGATGACAAAGAGCATATTCACAGCGACGGAGAAGTGGGGGGCATTATTTACCCAATTCCCCACCTTCACCTATCTCAGAGTGGCCAACTTCTTGGGGGAGCCCACCAAATTACCTAGATATGCTGGCCCTAAGTTGATCCTGTTAGAGCAGGGGACGGCTCATAACCTACCATGAGAAATTTTTGAACAGAAAGAAGGTTGGAACTCCTTTCCCCCTTAAAATACACCTGCATTTCTCACCACAAAGCTCGGGAATGTTTGATGAGTTATAATTGCTCAATCTGAATCACAAATTCCCAGAGAGGCCCACTTTTGATCCAAGGAATTACCTTCCCAAGGAAAAACTTGATACAATCCATATTCCATAGATCTAGGACATCTATATCAACCTGTACCATGAGGTCAAACTTAGAAGGAAGGACCACTCCCACTTGGCCTTGGCAGAGATTATCCAATACGGCATGGCCATTGTTCCAAAGGGTTATCAAACTACCGATCAAGAAGTTGATCAGGTGTATCTAGACACAGATGGGGACAACTGGTCGTTTGTTGCAATCGACAGAACAAAAGTGCCCCAGACCATTGAAGAAAGGGTCAAGGAGACATTGCGGAGGACAGAACACTGGTGCAAAATGAATGGCCTTATCTACCTCGGGGTAGATTTCACTACATCCCCATTGGGCAATGCACCTGTCAGGCCAAAGCATCTACCAAAGGTCAAAGGAAAGGATAAAGAGGGCGAATCAAGCTCTACTCAATAAAAAGCTCCCGAAAATCCTCTTTACTGCAAAGAGAGAATAGATTGTAAGTCTGGTATCCCCAGAGAAAGAAACAGCGGAAGGTGTTCCGATGGGCACATCCACTCAGGGTGTCGCCACTGCTACAACTGTTGAGGTCCCTTCTATCCCTTCTCCCTCTCCTCCTTCTCCTCCTCGCGTGACCCAAATGACCATTCCTTTGGTCGTATCCTCTCCCCATCTTCTACTGATTCCCCCTTCCTCATCATCCATCTTCTCTTCTCTCGCGGAGTTGTCCCCCACCATTTCTTCTCTCATCTCTCAGCTCCCTTCCATTCCCATGTCTACCTCCCCTATAGTATCCCTTCCTCCCGTGAGCACTTTCTCGGCCTCCCTCTCGATGCCGCCACCAAGTGTCTCTACCCATTTCCCCTCATCCACTGCAGCTGCTCCCTCTTCTACCTCTGGTCCCATTCCCTTAAGTCCAACGTGGATCTCCCAAAGATCATCGATCCAAAGCAAAATAGGAAAGTCCCTATCACATCGATGGACTTCTCCGTCATCCCAGCAAAGGGGGCTAAGAAGCAAAATCCTATAACCCGCTTCTCTCAGAGTGCATCGGGAGAAAGAGTAATGGAGATTACATATCCCGATCCTTCAAAGGGTAAAAAGGATCTGTCTCCGATAGATTATATAGTGACCCAAGTCACAATGGGAACATCTTCAGAAAGTCTTCAAGGAGAGGCCCTATCTGCGGTGGATGCCCTTTGCAAGAAACTTCAAGAAGCAAAGGAGGAGAAGAGGTTACTAAAAGAACAAAACAAACATCTTCTCCATGCCCTGCAGAAAATGGGTAGTGCACCTCCTACAACTGCCACTGAAACTCCTGAGGTCCTAAGTCAGGACAAGATAAATGAGTACGCAAAAATTGGTGAACAAGGTATGGTAGTTTCCACCTGGAGGGATCAAATCCTCAAAGATAGCGAGGAGGTAATAGTCAAGTTCACCGAATTATATCAGAATATCAATCGGGTGAACAAAGAGCTCCAGGAAATCATAGGACCTATCTCCGAAGAGTTGGATCATGCAAGGTTGCAACACAAAACATTCCAAAAATGCTCGATCTCGATCAATGATCTCGGTGAAATTCAGCATTTTCGGTCACCTAGGGTACACAAAGAAGATCCTTGCTGCGTTGGATTACCGGGTCGACCAGATGGAGTTCGTCTTGGAAAAGATTGATAAAGTCAAGGAGGAAGCCCTAGATGCAATGCATCAAATGGAGAAAATTGTTCTGAGAATGTCTCCAGGATTGCTTACTCCTTCTTTCACCTTGAGGAAGGCAGACGAAACTATCCGGATCTTTAAGGAGATCGTCTCGTAAGGGTTAGGGCCAGAAGCCACTTTTGACACCAAATGCATCAACAACCTTATGGCTTGCCATGATTTTTGGAGTTCCTAATGGAGGTGGGAAATGAATTTTCAAGCTCCCTAAAAAACTCATGGATGAGTGGGAAACTTGTGAGGTCATCGGCGATCATATGAAGGGTCCTGCCCAGGATCAACTTCAGCCCATGATCAGTAAATTCATGGAATATCAGACTCAGTTCCACATCACCTCTCCTGAACAACAGCAAAAGCAAGATACCCCCTTCCAGCCGCGAGACGATGATGAATAGCTTCCTTCCTCTTGGCTTACTTTTGGTAAATATCTAAGAATATGTTGGTACAAATGATGACCTCATCCATGTTGCACCATGGGGTGTTGTCATCCACCAAGTTGTCCAAAGTCAACATTGACTTTTAGATATTTTGTAGATATTTTGTAATTAGTTGTTGGTTGCTTTCTTCCTTCTCTCTTCTCCTTCTTCTATATATACTTGGATACTTGTTGTATTCAAGTGGTGGATACTTTTCGATGAAAAATAGAAGTAAGAAGAAAAGGCTTTGAGCTTTTTTAACAAGAAAATATTAATACAAATATTAAGACTTTGTGCTTTGAATATGTGTGTTATGAGAATTTAATCTTTCTTATGTCGATTTATGTGTTTATTCTGTTGAAATCTATCTCTACTTTTTGTCATTTGTTCATCGGTATTGCTTTGTTCATCTATCAAGTAGATTCGGATCTGTTTACTACCAGCCCAAAACATAGACCCTCTGACCTTTCTGCTTTGGAATTCATTTCTTTTCTCCCTTCAGATCTTTTCTATCTTCCCACCTTGTTTCTTTCCCTTCTTTTCACGAGCTATAAGTACCTCTCTTGGGATGAGATCCCAACCCCGAAGGTAGAATATTGTGAGACTTGCATGATTCTGTTGGTAGAATAGCAATAAACTAGTTTCGCTTTGCTAACTCAAAAAGGGGCTATGCCCTCGCACCTTGTTGGCCCGTCTATCCATAGATCTATCCACCGACAAATTTTCTAGCCAACACACTTCCATTGCGTCCAATCTCAGTTGACCATCTATTCATGAAATGGGGATTGGAATTCATTGGAGTCATCAATCCAAATTTGAGTCAAGGCCAAAAATGGATTTTGACAACTGATTATTTCACTAAGTGGACCAAGGTAGTGGCACTCAAAGAGGCAAATGAATCTAGCATACTAGATTTCTATGAAGGGTTAGTAACCAGATTTGGAGTGCCAACCACCATTATATCAAACAATGCTTTGGCATTTATAGGCTACAAGATCACAAAATGGGCTATTAAGAATGGGATCTATTTGAGCACCTCATCAAATTATTACCCTCAAGGTAATGGCCAAGCTGAGTCTACAAACAAAAATATTCTAAGAATTATCAGGAGGAATCTTGATGAAAATCAGAGAACTTTGCATTCAAAGCTCAAATCAGCTCTATGGGCTGATAGGACAATGCCTAAGAGATCTACAGGCATCTCTCCATTCAAACTTGTCTATGGGAAAGAGGCAGTGTTGCCCATGTCACTTGAGTTGCCAGCATTGGAACTCATGAAGCAGATTGGAAATGTCTGATTTTGAACCCATGGAAGCCAGGTATGCAGAGCTAATGGAGTTGGAAGAGGCCAGAGAACATGCAGCCCAAGCAATGGAGAAAGATCATATCTCAATCAAGAGATGCTTTGACAAGAAAGAAAGAGCAAGAACTTTCCAAGAGGGAGGTCTGGTTTTGAAATGGGATGCAGATAGGGCAAAACCAGGGAGGCATTCCAAGTTTGATGCCATTTGGAGTGGCCCCTACATGGTCACAAAATGCAAAAGTAACAATGCTTTCCAATTATCTACATTGGATGGTGAGGAGTTGTAGATTCCAGTGAATGGAATCTATCTTAAGCATTGCTACTAAGAGGGAAAATTTCTTACCTTGTACATATTAGTTTAAGTTTTCCCATTCCTCTAAGTGCTTGTGCACATTGCTTTGTTGTAGCTTAGGTTGTTTTCTTCCTAAGTTCTTTGCACACTCTGCATGATCTACTTAGAACATGTATGATCTCAAGTTTTGTACATAGTTTTGGTGTTGTTTTGTTGCTCTTGCACAGTTCACTTCAATGGCAGATTGGTGAAACTCAGCCCAAGTTAGTGGATTTCCAATTGACTCAGAGATCATTTTTCAAAGTTCACATCAGTTTTAGGTTATTACTTAGGACCCCATGCCCAATGGAGGCTTCAAGGCAGCTGATCATTTCATCTAGCAGGCAGATGACCCCTCTGAGTCACCAAAATTGTTATCCAAAAATAAGCCCATGCTTATTTTTGGTTAACTACTTCTCTTTTCTCCTTGCTGGTACTTAAAATGGATTTTTACACACTTCAGGCATCCAAATAATTCTGGAGATGGCTCTATCAGATAGAGATTCTCTTCCCCTTTCCAGAAAGGTAAATAACTCTTTCTAACTCCTTGTATTTTTGAGTTATGGCTCGACGGAGTTAGGAGAGACATTTCGCCAAGGCGGGCCCGTGGAGCTAAGGAAGAAATTTTTCCAAAGGAGATGGTGGGTTGGCGGAAAGTGGAATACTTTTAAAACTTATTCTTTTTGGCTAAGAGGGCACAAAGGTAATTTTCGGCTCACGAGCCCGCAAAGGTGCAAAAGAAGAAAATTTTCCTAAGGCCCAAGGAGGACACATGGCATCATTTCGTGCAATGGCACTAAGGTGGGTTGGCGGAGGATTTTGGGGACTTGGAAATTTTTGCCAAAAAAATTTTCTAAGTCCAAAAAATTGAACGCATCTCTAAAGGAACCTAGAAGCGACATGTGGCAGGCCTAAACCAAAGCGGACCGGTGGGGTATCGGGGTAAAAAGTGAAATTTTTCCATTTTCTTCAAAAGGCATAAAAACAAAAGGGTAACCCATGGTCCCAAGGAATTAAGTGATGAGGTGGCATATAAAATCTGTAGCAGGGATGCGGATCTTTAGGGGTAAAAGTGAAAATTTTCCTTTTTTGCCAAAAGGTGTAAAAAATCAAAAGGAAGCCCTGCCTCCACCGACCCCAATGGATGCCACGTCACCAGCAGAAGTGCGAAGAGTTTTGGGAAATTTTTGAAAAAGTACATAAAGTAAAATTTGGGCCCGTGGATCCATTTTTAAATCTGATTTGCCACCATTTTTCACCCTAATTCGTGCCTTGAAATTCATGCTCAAATTTGTGCCCTGATTTTGCCCTATTTTTTCAGATGGGCATATATTTCGATCTAGAGATCAGATTTGGTAAGATCAGACTTGTTGGAAAGATATTGATCCCCTCTATGCATTAGAGGCATAAAAACATCATTTTTTATGGGTTTTGATAAAGGAAAATTTAGAAACATCTTTCATGCTTTTAAAGCAAATCGTTACTTGAACATGTCATTTTTGATCGATCTGCCATGGTTGCCTTCTCCCACACACCAAGGATGAAGAATCAACTCAATTTGATGGGGAAAAAACCATAAAATGCATTCTCGGCCATTTATCCAAAATTAGATTGCTTTGAGAGCTGTGTTTTGCTAAATTCATCATTTTTTCTTCTAACATGTAAAACAGAAACAGAGGAATCGATTTGACAGGTTTGCAGGCCGATTTGAAAGGGATTAATGGTGGGTGGTTGAGTTAAAAGATCTGATTTTCTTCCTCCTCTATTTTCTCTCTCTTTTCTTTAGCTATAAATGGAAAGGATTCAATCTTTTGTAATGTTGGATATTTTGGCTTTGCTCCTCCCTTTTCTCTATTCTACAGTGAATTTGTGGAGTTTTCAAACCTTTCCATGAATTTGTAATGCAATTTTTTTGCCATTTTGGCCATTGTAATGCTTTGTATCAATTCTATGGAGCAATAAAATAAGTCTGTGGGTGATTTTCAGCCCTTTTCTTACATTCATTGCATTCATCTGATCTTTTCATTGTAATTTGGTCATCTGTGCATGGTTGCAGTATTACATTTTTTTGGTCTGTGTTTAAACAACAAAATTTGTATTCATCATTCCTTGGTGCATCACCTTATTAGCTTAGATTAAATTTTATTTTTGCAATCTTCTTAACCTTGGTCCCTTGGAAAATATTAGAATAGGTTTTTGAGTGAATCCTCTGAATGCATGCACCTAAACAGAGGAATAGAAACCAACCTTTAATCTGGAGATTTTTCCCATCTTTGGAAAGTCCCACACTTTGGGGAAAACTCTATGTTAATTAGATCACACCAAATGAAAATTTTGAATCACTAAATCAGAGTGGTCATTTGGGGGTGCTGTGATTTTGCACTAACAAGGCCCAATGTAATCATCAGGATCATCAATCTCAAACATCATCCTTACAAACTTTTCATCTGACCAAAAAATCAAAGATAGAATGAAAATCTTTAGTAGATATTTCTTTCAAATTGGGTGCCACTGGTTTTCCTTCCATAATACATATGGATTTCCTCAAAGTGATTATATGCAAAGAAGAAAGTGTGAAATAGTGAAGTAAGTGGTGCATTTTTATAGGAAATTCAAGGCGGTAGGCTGAATTTAGTGCAATCATGGTGAAATTATTCCTGAGATCTCAATAAGATATCTGCATGAGAAATTTAAAAGTTGAAATGAATTGGCATTGAGAAAAAAATGATAAATTGATCTGATTTGACAAGAATCATGCGTGATAACTAACCTAAAAGGTGTGAAAATAAATATACAACATTCAAAATGGATTTTGGAAAATCAAATAAGAGCATCTATCAAATCAAATTTCCTGGAGGTGCTAAAAATCATCAAAATTATATGTCTAGTCACCAAGGGAAAATAATGATTAAATAAGTGGGTAAAAGTGATGACATGGCATCCTAGTCATACATAAATAGAGCAAAAACATGGAAGGCTCATAGTTCTCACACCTGGCAACATTTGACAAGGCATCTTCATGAGAATAACATGGATTAAAATATATGTTGTAAAGGGGAATATTCCCTTGAAGATTCACACTTTTGGGGGAAAATTGGAAAGAAAATGAGTGAATAGAATGGTATAAATGTGAAGAGAATAATCTCATAGAAGGGGGTTAAAATTTTCTGAGATTTTTTCAAAGAGAAAGGAAAACTGAGAGAAAACCATTTTCCCAAGAACTCATATGAGAAACTTGTTACTTTCTTTGAGCCTTAAAATTAAGTCATGTCAAGATGGTTGCAAGTGTACAACCATTGACAAGCACTAAGATTGTAGATCTACTTTCCCTTGCTAATAAATTTGATGAGCCTTGAATTAATTGTGTTAATCATGAGCATTGTTGTATTTTTGTCAAGATGATATACTTTGTAAAATAGTTATTCATGCTCCCATTGTAATCTTATTTTAGAGATATTTTAAGTCACACAAAACTTTATCATTCTGGTAGCATTTTTAAAATTGCAATTGCACTGTTGAGAAGAGATTTCATTTCATTTGTGTAATAAACAATTTTAAAGTCACTATGTCTCCACTTTGTTAAATGTTTCTTATAAGCCTTTGAGTGTATCTTAGGCATGATAAATTGTGAATCTATGATGTTTTATTAAGTCTTCAACATGAGCTTTTGTGTTTGAATCCTTAAATATTATGTGAAACCATGCACTCTTGGGATTCCATGAGTGTACATCTTCTAGTTGAAGGTTCATTGTGAGATATTTGAGGTATATTTGTCTTGCACTTGGTAGATCTCCCAACATTTATTAAAAGTTCCTTGAAATCTGGTATAATCAACTTTATCCTGCTTAATTCCCCAAATCAAATACAACCAAAACTAACTAATCCTACCAAAACTACCCATGCTTTCCTCATTAAAGCCAAAAATATGCTAAATAAATTTGGTTCCATACTATCTTTAGTAGTTTGAGCTTTGTTTAGAAGACATCTGCACTGTCTAGAAGTGACAACTTGTGAGAGTTAGCCTTTGCTGAATTGACCATGTCTTCCCAGATTTGTTTTTCAATTAATCTACAAAGGAGTGTCAAATATTGTTGATACATCCACCCCACTCACAATTACAAACTATAGAATGGGTCCTCTCACCCTGCTAAAGGCAGAGCCTAAAGTAGGAGGGTAGGTCATACCCTCAACATGGTGCTACCTGAATCCTCCGAGATCGAGTGATAAAGAGATGATGAGATCCTTCCCCGGATATAAAATGACACAAATATAGATCTATCATCCTCTAGGAATCCTTCTCATTCTGTTGATGTTTCTCAGCCACAAAGGGAGGACCGATTTGGGTACTAATCGGGTCAAAACCATCATTCCAACCTCCTAGGCATGTAAACTAACAACTTTTCATCTTCAACCCTATTTTGAGCTTCTTGAAAACATTGTAGCATTCTTGGAACATAGACAACAACACCATTCGCATGCCAATAATAACATGAAATACCAAGCTCTATATTTATTCCATCATTCTAGACAATAATCCATCATTTTAGGACTAAATTATGCTATACAAGGCATACTCTTTCTCTTCATACTAAGGTCAATACTATGAGACCATAACAAACATTTTAGTGCAAAAATGAATTTTTTTGACATGATCTACCACCTTATACAAGCACTGATAAGTCAAATTCTAGCTCCCCTATCTTTAAGACTTTCATTACTAACTCCAGAATAAATTGGAGTAGTTCACCTACCTACCATGGCTACAAATCCACTTTACAACTTTTATCAATCCCAAAACACTTTTTGTAGTATCATACAACCATGTTTAGTTGAGATAAGCTAATACATACTACTACAAACATGAAAAAGGAAGAAAACCTCATTTACACACGTTGGATAGCCTTGAGAACATCATTTTAACATCTAGGAGTTTGATCAAGGACTCCATTGTCACTTAGAGATCAATCACACCTTGAGCATTAATTTTCTTGCTATAACAACATTCACAACACTTCTTGAGGACTTATTTCAACATGTCAGTACCAAGATATTCAATTATAGAGAAATAATGTGATTTTAAGCTTCTAAACACTTACACCATGAATAATATAGGGCCAAAACAAGTTTCCCCTGATATTAATGGTAAGAATAGAACTCCTTACTAGTCATCCTTGTCTCGGAGTATTGTGGCATGGTTCTCAGTCTTCACTTGGGGCTTAAGATTCAATAAATATGCCTAACATTCATCAATTTAACCAGAGCACATATTAATCCATACATATACACCATGAATAACTTTAAATAAGGAGTAAGAATGCATATTTTAGCTTCATTTCCACTATCACCATGCGAAGACAAGCATCTACAATAATGTAGAGTGCTAATTTGGAGTAAAACATAGTTTTTCAAGCCCTCTAGACACCTAAGACCTTCTCATTATACCATCTCATTTATAATAATGAATATGTGAATGAATCATACCTTTCAAATGAGATAAATCTTTTAATATCACTTCATACCTCTGAAACAACTTAACTCTACCTTCTTTGACCATTTGAAGCCTGTAGGTCATCATCTTCCACTAGGAGCAACGTTAGACTCAAACAAGTATACATTAGCTGAGATCATCAACCTATGAAATTCCAAGCATCTTGAAATAATTTCAAAAATTTTACACCTCAAGAAACATGTCCATAGTGAGGGAATCCATCATTCATACCTCAAACGAAGACAACTCGCTCTTGTGTTGTAGAATGCATGTTAATCATAAACCATGATGGAACACCAACCAATCTTCTTCATAACCAAACATAACGTAAGAATACATTAATAAATCATTTTATCACCTCTTAGATTGATAAAACATCTTGAATACCTGATCAAGTTATGAAGAAACCAAGAGATAGGGTTTTGATAGTCAAACCCTCATCACTCGAGCACTATGAACTAACATTCAAAATATGTCAAGCATAACTGAAAATGTATACATATCTGAAGCTCCAAATTTTCACCTATTCTAGACCCATATTTATAGATAATTGGTGTAAAATTTTGAACCAAAATTCCGTTATATGACCACTCAAATGTGAGTTTCCATGCATACCGCTTATGAGTACTATGTAAACCCAGTCAAGGATGATGAGGTATCATTTTTTTTTAATTTGGCCCATTTAATCTTAAAAATAGCATAATTATCTTATAAAAACTTATTAAAACACCATAAACACATCTTCAATGAATAGATATCAATTATTAACACTTCACATACCTGTAGCATTCCATTTTTCTTGTGGAACAATGTAATTTTTACTATATCACAATCACAGTCATCCCTTTCTGAGAGAAAACTTGATCAAGTAGGATTTGATCACCTCAAATCAACTTCAAGGAAACTCAAAGGACTAGACACCAAATTTTCAATTCATGATTCAGACCTAGAAACACTCAAGAACAAGACACAATCTAGACACATTAGTTGATATAAATGACATCTTTGAGAAATTGAGTACACAGAGACTCGAATGCCCAAAATCAACTTCATAGACATAATCAACACAACACATACATGAATAACACCTTGAATACATAATGGACACCTCTTGGCAACAAAAAGGCTTAGTATAGAGCTCAAACCTTTCGCAACAAGAAACCACAGATAATATTCATACCTATTAAGGAAAAATAGAGATACATAGAAAACTTCATCGTACTTCAAGAAATCGAGACACAAATACACATTAAATGACATGAACAAGATGAATTAGAACATAATAACGCTTCTCATACTAGAATCAGACCAAGAAAGATACCATACGACCAATATAACTTAGATTCGATTCTTCACCTTATTACATCACCATATAGAGCATGACTAAAAACACATTGGAGTAACTTGAATGATCCAAGAAGCACACTAAAGGACTCAAGAATTTTGTACAATAGAATCACTTGAAGATATTACACACTTTAGAACCTTTGACCTTTTATAGGGTCTGATATAATATTTCTTACTCCCGAAAACATACCATAGACCATTTAAGATGTATTAAGATTTGAGATTACTCTAGCAAGATCCTTAGATATTCAAATGTAGGCTTTGGAAGTGGTTTAGTGATAATTTCAGCCACTTATTCCTTTATAGATACATGCTCCAATTTTATACACCCTTTTCTCATAAGGTCTCTTAAGTAATGATACTTGATAGGAATGTTTTTTATCTTGGAATGTAGAATTGGATTCTTTGAGACACTAATTACACTAGTGATATCACACAATATAGATGTAGGTCCATCACTCTTTACCTTGTAATCCTCCAAATTTTTTCTCATCCATAAAACTTGTGAAAAATAGTGAGCAACAACAACATATTCAAACTCACATGTTGATAGGGCTACAAGTTATTTATTCTTACTTGACCATGAGACAAGACATTTTCCAAAAAAGTATGCTCAACCACTGGTACTCTTCCTATCATCCATGATTCCTACCCAATCAAAGATCTCAAGAATCCTTCAATTCAAATTTTTTGGTCTTAGGATACCATAAAACATACTCAATAGTACCCTTAAGATATCTAAGGATTATTTTTATTTCTTGTATATGTGATTCTCTAAGATCCTCTTAAAACCTTCCAACCAAATTGACTGCTTGAAAATATTAGGTCTAGAGGTTCTAACATATAGTAGGTTACTAATCATGGATCTATATTTAGTTTGATTTACCTTATGAGTGACATCTTCCTTACATAGTTTGAATCATGTAATGATAGGTGTGCCAAAAGGTCTACATTCATCCATATGAAAATTCTTTTTCCTATATTTGACATATTTGGATTGAGAAATTTCTTGCCTCTCTTGTGCCTCAGTCTACATTTTTTGATTTTCAGGCACTCAAGGCTTTCTGGAAATGGCACCATCAGATAGAGCTCTCTCTCAGCTTTCCAGAAAGGTAAAGTTTGCCTCCTAACTCCTTATATTTTTCAAGTTATGGCTCGGCGGAGTTTTTGTGGAAAATTTTCCCATTTGAGGCCCGCAGCCAATAGGAAGCTGCCACGTGGCAGAGGAGTTCGGGGTCGGAGGAAAATTTGAAATTTTTCCAAGTATTTTGGTCGAAGGTTCAAATGGAAATTTTTGCCCACGGGGCCGCGGACCAATCACAGTGTGACACGTGTCACAAGGGGAAGGCACAATGAAAAATTGGCTAAGTGTTTGAGAAGGAAAAATTTTGAATTTTGGCCCACGGCCAATAGGAGCACGACACGTGTCCAAAGTAGGGGCGCGGGCGTCGGGGTTAAAATTGAAATTTTGGCTAAGTCTTGCCAAAAAGTTTAAAAAGAAAAATTGGCCCGCACGCCCGCATCGAATGGCATCCCTCCACGTGTCTTCGTGGATCAGAGCGGCGGAGGAGAGGGTGAAATTTCCACTTAATGTTTTGCCGAGTTTCCAATGGGCAAATTTCGCAGGGTTGGCCCGAGCCAATAGGATTAGGACACGTGTCCTATGGGGCGGGGGTTTAGGAGCTCGGGGAGAGCTTTGGAAACTTAGCAAAGGCTTCACAAAAATTAAAAGCCAAAGGATGACCCCGCGCCCCTGTCAACGAACCAAATGATGCCACGTGTCCCAAGTGGCGGGCGCGGGGGAAAATGAATTTTTTTCCAAAAGAGTATAAAAAGGTCGATTTTCAAAGAAAAACCCACGGAAAAGAGAAGGAGAGAGAATTCCAGAGTGAATCAGAGCTTGCCACGTGGCATCCGACCAGCGGAGCATGGGGAATTTTTGAAAAATTTTCCAAAGACAAAAAAGAGGTAAAATTTGAAATTTTTTCCCACCGATCCGTTTTTGGGCCGTTTTTGCCCTAAATCTTCAAACGATCATATCTTTTGATCCAGAGCTCGATTTTCACGTTCTTTATATCATTGGAAAGATGTTAAAATTATCTACATGATTCCATGGTCAATTTCTAATTTTGGTTCAGTTTGGAGAGAGAAAATTCAAAAATAGTTCTGGTACGTGTCCATGGCCAGAAATGACATTTCAACAACCAAATTTAATACAGAATGGGTCGCATTCTTCTCCAATATGGTCAAAAATGATAGGGTATGGGTTTGTAAGGTCCTCCATGCTTGTTTTAATGCATTTTCCATCAATGAGGAATGGGCTCCCACATTTTTTACATTTTCTCTCTCCTGGGCTCGACCCATGCATTGTAAAAGCCAGATTTGGCTCATTTCTTGAGGGTTGAACACTTTTTGGCATTGCAAACTTCTTCTTTCACCTCCAGCAAGTGATAGTTGTAAGAATCAGACCTTTTTCATAGTTTGTAACAGGTTTATACCTCTTTGATGGTGGAATGCAAGAGATTTTTACATGGAATTGACAGTGCAAACTCTGTGAATGCTTTCAGTCCTCTGTTTGTATTGTTTTACTTCATTTTAAGACCTCTAATTACATCTATCAACTTGTGTATGTTTTCCCTTGTTGCATTTCATGAATTTGTGTCTATTTACATGGCAAAAAAATGTTTCACCACTCCTTTTGGTGCATCACCATCTTTAGTTTAGTTTCATTTTTGCATTTTTATCCCTGTCTCCTTGCAATTTAGAGTAGGATTAGGATTAGAACCTCTGTAGTTGTGCAAAATATAGATCTAAATCAGAGGAGTTTGAGGAACCAACCTCTAATCTAGAGATTCCTCTCTCATTTTCACAAGTCCCACACTTGGAGAGAGGTTTCCATGTTGTGCAATCACACTGGATGCCTAAAACATCAATTTAGAACCTTGATTTGCATCCAGGGGTGCTGCTGATTTGCAACAACAGTTTTGGCACGCCCGGTGGGACCTTAGAGGTCTCATTTTTATTGCAGCAAAGTTGATGTGCATCTGCTGCAATTTTCTTGCTTGAAAAGAGCTATAAATTGCACATCTGGCGACTCCAAGGAGGAAGAATCAACTGGTTTCAGCAGTGCAGGCCTGAAAACTCATGAGAAGAATCACTACAAGGTCAAGAGCTGGAGAAGAAGAGGTGTTGTTTGAATATCTGCAGTTATCTCCAAGAGTAAGGCAAAGTGGGAGGAGAATCCAAGGTCTCCATCTCCACCAAACAGAACTCTCTCAACTCCTCCACCTGGTAGGCCTTTCATTCAATCAACAAGGGTTCTAAGACCAATTAGAATGGCGCAACCACCGAATCCGTATGTCAATTTCACAGGTAGCAGCCCACTTGCCCTCAATGCACAACATCCAATTCCAATTGCAGCCTTGAAGAACATTCCATACTTCACTGGAGAGAATCAGACTACTCCAGGTGATCATGTTAAAGACATTGCCAACCTTTGTGCGATTCATGAAATCAATGAGATGCAGTGGTACATCAAATTCTTGGCATCTTCATTCAGGAAAGCATTGCAATGGTTTAGAAGCCTTGGAGCTGGTTCTATCACAAATTGGAATCAGTATGTGTATAGCACTTCATGAGTAATTTGGAGAGAAGGGAGACAACTTGTCTCTTTTGGAGCAGCTGACAACCATCAAGAGAGCTCCCAATGAGCAGCTGACCGATTTCAACTTTAGATTTCAAAAGACTTGGGAGAGAATTCCAGTGGCAATCAGGCCAACAACAGAAGGTGCTTTTCTCTATTATCTCAAAGCTCTAAATTCTGATATTTCTATGTTGATTCAGTCCATGGGAGGCATAACTATCCCTATGGCTTATAGCATTGCCATTAGGGCTGAAAATTGTTTGATCAAGTGGCAAAACTAGCCCCTAGACCTCCCATGCCATTGTTTCCAAGTTTAGAGAGTCCAAATACCAATCAAGCACCTAATTTGGCTCCTTCTCCCACTCCTAGAAATCAGAGTTCAAATGAAGCTTCTACTTCATCTCCAAGTGCCCCAAATGAGCTTCAAGAAGTCATGAAGCAATTGCAAAACCTAGGCAATGAGCTGGTTACTCTCAAGAGGCAACAAGCCCAAGGTTTTAGACCTTCTTACCAGCCCCAAGCTCAGCCTAACAGGCAGCCATACCAACCACAAAGACCACCTAATCCAGCTGCAAATATGAATCAAACAAGGCCTCCTGCCAATAGACCATTTCAGCCCTATAATCCAAATGCCATATCTGCCTCTAAGGCATTGGTGCCAACACAAAACAACATTGCTCAGGAGTATGATTGGTGTTTTCCATGCAATGAACCTCATAACCAATCCATGTGCTTCAATGGTGCTTTGAATCAAGCATTAATGGTGACAACTCTTTGGTGTGGAGGGTGAGGGCGTCGAAATAACAACCAACAACAAGAAACATTCCAACAATCAGCCCCAAATGACACCACGTTGGTAAATTGGCAAGCAGAGGATTTCTGTGGCATGAATCAAGTAGTTTCTCAAGGTGTTGCAGCCAACACAAGGTCAAAAAGAAGGAATTTGGGTGAAGAACAGCCATTAGCTCCAACCAATCCACAACCTTCCATGGCTCCACAAATGGTTGGCAAGCAAAATCCAATTTCAAATGCACAAGGGCAGCCAAGAACAGCTCCTAGACCAACTCAAATACCAGTTATTGCTGCCCACGTGCAAGGAGTGAATGTACAAGCAAAGGGACAGCAAAGAGATCCTTCATCACCATTCAGTATCATTGATCAGATGAAGAAGACAAATGTTAATATATCAATGTGGGAATCCCTATCTATCCCAGGCCAAAGAGACTTGTTACAAGCTGCCATGAAGGACTGGCCAACTTTGAATCAACAAGTTCAGATGCAAGAGAAAGTGCTCACAAATGCTTCCCAGCCTGAGGGAAATCATGGAGGACAACAAGGTAAAATGTTGAAGCCCCCTCCTTTCTATGTTTCATTAATCATTGGAAATCAGTTAGTGCACAATTGCATGATAGATTCTGGGGCAAGTAGCTCAGTGATGCCTAAACAAATAGCTGATCAGCTAGGGCTCTAGTATGAAACCATATCCAAAGGGGTAGTGCAGCTGGATGGGACAACAGTAACAATAATTGGGGTGATTAGAAACTTGAGTCTTACCTTGCATGCATGTCCAAATGTTGTTGTTTCACAAGATGTATCAGTCATAGACCTTCCACCACTCTTTGCCCTATGCTTGTCAAGGGACTTCACAGCCAAGATTGGGGGATATTTGTCTGCTGATTGGTCACACATGCTTTGTTCAGAATGAGGTATGGAACTAAGGCTACAATCAGGTCTGAACCTATTGCAAACTTCCACATTGAGCCTTACACTCCAAGTCAGATCAACGCCAATTGTTCAGCATTTGATCAAGAAGACCACCCAAGCACCGATGAAGCTGACACCAAGGTTGGGAGCATCCCGGATCTAACTCTTGATGAATGGGAAAACAAGGTACATGCTTTTGATCCTTATCAAGAAGTAGAAGAATCTGAGCTAGGGGTCTATTGTATACATGAAGAAAATCAGCCTATTCCTAACATCACCAAGCCAAACCACAAGGATGACAATGAGGTATGGCAGCTGTTTTTTGATGGATCAAGAAGTAGACAAGGTGCAGGAGGTGGAGCCATGCTTGTTTCACCTCAAGGAGTAAGGTACTATTCAGCTTTTAGATTTCAGTTTGCATGCTCCAATAACACTGCTGAATATGAAGCCTTGGTGCAAGGGATGCATTGGGCAATCAAGAAGAAAATAAAGAACTTGCAAGTCTTTGGTGACAGTGAATTGATTGTAAATCAGGTCAAGGGACAACATGCTGCCAAGAATGATCTACTCAGGTGCTACAAGAATAGGGTGTGGGACCTCATGGAAGATTTTGAGGGTTTTGGCATCAAATCCATTCCTAGGAAAGAGAATCAAGCTGGCTTGACAGGAGGCTTGCGCGGTAGGGCAGCCTTTGACATTGTGGAAAGCATTCAACAAGACAAGGTACAGCCAAACATCCACATGATTGTGAGGCCTTCAGTGCCAGATAACAATGTCAGTTGGCAAGTGTTTGAGAATGACCAACAAATCATCCATTTCTTGCAAGAAGAAGCCGAGTTCTCAGCTAAGAATCAAGAAAAATTGGAACAGCAATATGGTGACCAAGTGGTACAGCTGAGAACTAACAAGCTACCCAAGGGACTTATCACTTTGGAGTCCATTTTTAATCCCAATGATCCAGTTTAGAAAGGAGAAAGAAAACATTCGGGTCAAGAGAGAGGATTCAGTATCCATCTTGGTAGAAGAGAACAAACCATTGCAAATTGGAAAGATGACAACTGATCAAGAAAGGTATGAGTTCATACAGTTTGTGTCAAGAGTTCCTTGATGTGTTTGCATGGAGCTATGAAGATTTGAAAGGTTTCAATCCCAACTTAGCTCAACATACCATTGAATTGGATCCAAATACTAAGCCTGTCAGGCAAAAACAAAGACCAGTCAATCCACACATGGAGCCTCTCATGAGGAAAGAATTGGACAAGCTGATTGAGTCAAGAATCATATTCCCAATCAAGCATTCTAGTTGGGTTGCCAACTTGGTTCCAGTCAGAAAGAAGAGTGGAGAGATCAGATTGTGTGTTGATTTCAGAGACTTAAATAGAGCATCTCTCAAGGACCATTACCCACTCCCTTCCATGGAGCAAATCTTGCAAGTTGTGGCTGGCTCCGAGAGGTTTTCACTACTTGATGGCTACTCAGGCTACAATCAGATTATGGTGAAGGAAGAAGACCAGTTCAAGACAGCCTTCACAACCAAATGGGGAACTTTTGCATACAGGAAAATGCCATTTGGGCTGTCCAATGCTAGTGCTACCTTCCAAAGAGCAATGGACATGGCGTTCAAAGGTTTGATTAACAACGTGGTGCTGATTTACCTTGATGATATCACTATTTTTTCCAAAAATGCAGCAGACCACCTCTCTCATTTGAGACAAGTTTTCACGAGGTGTAGGAGATTTGGAGTGTCTTTAAATCCTAGAAAGTGTATCTTTCTTGCACATGAAGGAAATCTCCTTGGCCATATTGTCTCCAAAGAAGGATTAGCAATTGATCCAGAGAGAGTTGAAGCCATAAGAGCACTACCATTGCCAAGCCACAAGAAAGCCCTTCAGAGTTTCTTGGGGAGGATAAACTTTGTTCGGAGGTTTGTCCCAGATTTTGCAGCCCTTGTCAAGCCCATCACCAAAATGTTAAAGAAGAGCATGGCTTTCAAGTGGACAGCAGAAGGCAAGGAGAGTTTTGAAGCAATCAAAGAAGCCATTTCTCAAGCACCAACTCTCATCAACCGGACTTCTCCAAGGATTTCATCCTCTATGCATTTGGAGGTAATGACACTATTTCTGCCATTTTGGTACAACAGAACAAGGATAATGATGAGCAGCCAATTGCCTTCTTCAGCCAAAGCCTAGATGACTATGAGGTGAAGTACTCTTTTATTGAGAAGCATGTGCTGGCAGTAATCAAAAGCTTGAAGAAATTCAAGCATTTAGTCTCAAACAACAAGGTCCAGTTGCTGGTCTCACATGCTGGGGTTAAGGACTTCCTCCTCAACAAAGATTTGAATGAGAAAAGGGCAGGTTGGATCACCCATGTGTCATGGAGTATGACATTGAGATCAAGATCACCAAGCTGGTAAGAGGGAAAGGATTGTGTGAGCAGCTGGTTTTGGGGAAGCAAAAAGAAGTATGCAATGAAGAAGAGGTTGTTTTGACAGTCCAGGGCAGCCATGAGCCAAGTGGCAATCAAGAAGAAGACAATGCTGCCCCCACTCCTTGCTGGACCCAAGGTATAATACACTTCCTAAGCATAGGCCTATGCCCTCCGGAGATGAACAAGACCCAAAGAAGACACTTCAGATTGCAGGCTGTCCCATATGCCATTGTTGATGGAGTTTTGTTCAAGAAAGATGTGAATGGAGTGCTGCTGAGATGCATTAGCACAAATCAGATTCATAGGGTGTTGGAAGAGTTCCATGGTGGACCAGCTGGTGGTCATTTTGCACCAAGAGTGATAGCTCTAAAAATCATGAAGGCTGGTTATTATTGGCCTAAAATTTTTAGTGATTGCTATGCGTGGATTAAGAGGTGTAAGAATTGTGCATTCTTCACAGGAAAAGAGAGACTTGCTGCCCTTCCATTGCATCCAATCTCAGTTGACCAGCCATTCATGCAATGGGGTTTGGACTTCATTGGAGTCATTAATCCCAATTCAAGTCAAGGGCACAAATGGATTTTGACAGCCACGGACTACTTCACCAAGTGGACTGAAGCAGTAGCACTCAAAAAGCAAAATGAGTCCAGCATCTTAGACTTTTATGAGGGGATAGCAACCAGATTTGGTATACCTGCTACAATAATCTCAGATAATGCATTGGCATTCATTGGATCCAAGGTGACTGAGTGGGCTGTCAAGAATGGGATCTACCTAAGCACTTCATCAAACTATTACCCTCAAGGTAATGGCCAGGCCGAGTCTACAAACAAGAACTTGTTGAGGATCATTAGGAGGACTCTTGATGAGAATCAGAGGTCTTGGCATACCAAACTAAAATCAGCCTTATGGGCTGATAGGATAACTCAAAGAGATCCACGGGTAACTCTCCATTCAAGCTTGTTTATGGAAGAGAGGCAATCTTGCCCATGTCACTTGAGTTGCCAACATTGGAACTCATGAAGCAATTAGAGTTTGCTTTAGAGTTTGAGCCCATGGAGGTGAGATATGCGAGTTGATGGAGCTGCGGAGGTCGAAAATCGAGGCATCCCAAGCAATGGAAAAGGATCAAGCTTTGATCAAAAAGACCTTTGATAGGAAGGCCAAGGATAGATCTTTTCAGGTTGGAGATCTAGTGTTGAAATGGGATGTGGATAGAGCAAAACCGGAAGGCATTCAAAATTTGATGCCATTTGGAGTGGCCCATACATGGTCACGAAGTGCAAGAACAACAATGCTTTCCAATTGGCCTCATTGGATGGTGAAGAACTGTAGATTCCAGTCAATGGAATCTATCTCAAGCGTTGCTTCTAGAGGAAATTTACCACCTTGTAAATATTAGATTAGATTTTCATTCCTCCAAGTGCTTTGCACATTGTTTTGCTTGTAGGTTAGTTTTGCTTTCCCTAAGTGCTTTGGCACAGCTTGCTGTCCATGGAGATGTTTTGCAGTCCTTGCTTCCATCATGTGATATTCCATCTTCCTCCTTGCACATTCTAAGTCAGTTGAGGTTCTAAACAGAATATTTGATGACTCCATGCCCAATGGACTGCTTCAGGCAACTGGTATTTTCATCTAGCAGGCAGATGACCCCTCTGAGTCACCAAAATTGTTATCCAAAATGGTGCCCCAGCTCGTTTTTGTGGCTAACTCCTTGTGTTCTTGCCTCTCTTGTGCCTCAGTCTACATTTTTTTATTTTTAGGCACTCAAGGCTTTCTAGAAATGGCACCATCAGATAGAGCTCTCTCTCAGCTTTCCAGAAAGGTAAAGTTTGCCTCCTAACTCCTTATATTTTTCAAGTTATGGCTCGGCGGAGTTTTTGTGGAAAATTTTCCCATTTGAGGCCCGCAGCCAATAGGAAGCTGCCACGTGGCAGAGGAGTTCGGGGTCGGAGGCAAATTTGAAATTTTCCAAGTATTTTGGTCGAAGGTTCAAATGGAAATTTTTTCCCCTGGGGCCGCGGACCAATCACAGTGTGACACGTGTCACAAGGGGAAGGCAATGAAAAATTGGCTAAGTGTTTGAGAAGGAAAAATTTTGAATTTTGGCCCGCGGCCAATAGGAGCACGACACGTGTCCAAAGTAGGGGCGTGGGCGTCGGGGTTAAAATTGAAATTTTGGCTAAGTCTTGCAAAAGTTTAAAAAGAAAAATTGGCCCGCGCGGCCCGTGTCGAATGGCATCCCTCCACGTGTCTTCGTGGATCAGAGCGAGTGGAGGAGAGGGTGAAATTTCCACTTATGTTTTGCCAAGTTTCTAATGGGAAAATTTCATAGGGTTGTCCCAAGCCAATAGGATTAGGACACATGTCCTATGGGGCAGGGGGGTTCGGAGCTCGGGGAGAGCTTTGGAAACTTAGCAAAAAGGCTTCGCATTTTAAAAGCCAAAGGATGACCCCGTGGAAAAATGAGACGTGTCCCAGGAGAGAGAATTTTTCCAAAAGAGTGAATCGAGCTTGCCACCCGGATGGCATCCGACGAGCTTGCCAGTGGAGCCAGGCGGGGAATTTTGAAAAATTTTCCAAAGACAAAAAAGAGGTAAAATTTGAAATTTTTTCCCGCCGATCCGTTTTTGGCCGTTTTTGCCTAAATCTTCAAACGATCATATCTTTTGATCCAGAGCTCAGATTTTCACGTTCTTTATATCATTGGAAAGATGTTAAAATTCTATACATGATTCCATGGTCAATTTCTAATTTTGGTTCATTTTGGAGAGAGAAAATTCAAAAATGGTTCTAGTACGTGTCCATGGCCAGAAATGACATTTCAACAACCAAATTTAATACAGAATGGGTCGCATTCTTCTCCAATATGGTAAAAAATGATAGGGTATGGGTTTGTAAGGTCCTCCATGCTGTTTTAATGCATTTTCCATCAATGAGGAATGGGCTCCCACGTTTTTTACATTTTCTCTCTCCTGGGCTCGACCCATGCATTGTAAAAGCTAGATTTGGCTCATTTCTTGAGGGTTGAACACTTTTTGGCATTGAAAACTTCTTCTTTCACCTCCAAAAAGTGATAGTTGTAAGAATCAGACCTTTTTCACAGTTTGTAATAGGTTTATACCTCTTTGATGGTGGAATGCAAGAGATTTTTACATGGAATTGACAGTGTAAACTCTGTGAATGCTTTCAGTCCTCTGTTTGTATTGTTTTACTTCATTTTAAGACCTCTAATTACATCTATCAACTTGTGTATGTTTTCCCTTGTTGCATTTCATGAATTTGTGTCTATTTACATGGCAAAAATGTTTCACCACTCCTTTTGGTGCATCACCATCTTTAGTTTAGTTTCATTTTTGCATTTTTATCCATGTCTCCTTGCAATTTAGAGTAGGATTAGGATTAGAACCTCTGTAGTTGTGCAAAATATAGAATCAAGTCTTTCATACCAAGCTCTAGGGTCTTGCTTTAGACCATAAATATCCTTTGCTTAACTTTCACACATTATCAGTCAAAGAAAAACCATCATGCTGTTCCATATAGACTTATTCATTTATAAAACCATTCAAGAAGGCATATTTAACATCCATTTGATAAAATTTAAATCCTTTAAAACCAACATATGCCAAGAATAATCTGATTGCTTCCATTCTAGCTACAGGTGCAAATGTCTCATCAAATTCAATCCCCTCAACTTGAGCATACCCCTTGCAAAATAATATTTTTTTATTCCTTATTACTTCTCCATTTTCATTTAGTTTGTTTCTAAAAACCCATTTGGATCCAATTACATTCTTATCTTTTGGTCTAGGCACAAGTTCCCAAGTTTTGTTCTTTTCAATCTGATCTAACTCTTCATTCATAGCCTTAACCCAATGCTCATATTTACTAGCTTCTACTACATTCTTAGGTTCAATATTTTAAATAAGATCTAGGTTCTCTTGATTTTGAAGACTTACCAATTTCCTTCTTGTAGTGACTCTAGAGTCTTTCTTTCCCAAGATTTGAGATTCAGGATGATCTCTTATAACTTGTCTAGAAGGAGCCTTTGTGTCTTATCTTTCTTCCTCATCATCCTCTTCTTGATTCTCTTGAACAACTTCATACTATTACTTACAAATATCTTCAAAACTAATTCATTAACTCTAGAAAAATATCTCATAGTGGATGATTCATCAAACTTAACACTAGTACTTTCAACAATAGATTTCAACCTCTTGTTATAACATAAATAAGTTGTGATTCTTGAGGAATAACCCAAGAATATACCTTCATCATATTTGGAATCAAACTTATAAATATTGTATTCAATCATCTTGATGAAGCATCTACATCTGAATACTCTAAAATTATCCACATTGGTTGGTCTTCCTTTCCATATCTCATAAGGAATCTTGTCACTGTTTACTCTTAGTTGACACCTATTGATAATATAAACATCAGTACATTTTACTTCTTTCCAATAACCATCAGGTAATTTAGAATCATTAAACATGGTCCTTTCCATCTCTTGAATAATACTATTCTTTCTTTCAACAACTCCATTTTGTTGGGAAGTTCTAGAAGTTGAAAATTTTCTTCTAATGTCATGCTCACTACAAAACTCATCAAATGCATTAGACAAAAATTATCCTCCATTATCAGATCTTATACACTTTATATTTCCATTATTTTCATTTTCAATGAGAGATTTGAAGGATTTAAAAACATCTAAAGCATCATATTTGTTTCTCAAACATGCCACCCAAGTGTATCTAGTGAAATCATCAATAAGAAGCATGAAATAATAATCACCTAAAGTACTTTCAGTCCTCATAGGCCCACATAAATCAATATGAATCAAATGAAGTGGAATTGTAGTAGACTCATATTCATTAGTCTTGAATATCCTTCTAGTTTTTTTCCCATGCATACATGCCTTGCACAAAGTATCTTCTGGTTTCTTGAGTTTAGGCATGTTTCTCACACAATTTTTAGAACTTATTTTAACAAGATTATCAAAGTTCACATGGCCTAGCCTCCTATGCCATAACCAAAAATAATCCATCTTACTCATAAGACATATTTCATTATTAATTTCTTTAAGAACAAACATGTTACCATCAGTCCTTTTTCCTTTTGCAACTAGTCTACTAGATTCTCCTTTCCTTATCTTACAACCTTTCACATCAAAAGTAAGAACATACCCTTGCTTGACCATTTGACTTACACTGAGTAGATTATGTTTCAAACCTTATACATATAGAACATCTTTGGTGATGGTATTTCCATTGTCCAAAATCAAGGTTCCTCTACCTAGAATGTTTATGGAATAATTGTCCCCAAATCTTACTGATCCTGAAACATGATTTTGAAGAGATATAAATTTACTCTTATCACCTATCATATGAGCTGAAAAACCACTATCAATGTACCAAATATGTTTTTCATCTTGACTATGAAATGTATTTTGTGCAAGATTACATACTTCATTATGTTGCAAAGAGGATGAACAAGTCCCATAGATTTCATACCAAATATCAAGACCTAAAGGCTTCAAATAATCTCTCATATTCATTAATGGAAACATATCACCTTGATTCTTAGAACACTCCATAGATGTGCTTGAATATCTCCTTCAAGATGTCAAGCTCCTCTAAAAACCTCACTTTGATACTTGATTATTATAAGAAAAATAGACTGATAGGGGGGTGAATAAGTCCTTATTAAATTTCAAATTATACTTCAGATTTCAAACTCAAAATACCATAAATTCAATCACAATAACCCCTTATTTAAATTTTAGATTGTGAACATCATAAACCATAATCAAATTATATAACCATGAAAGAAAATAAACACCATAATAACACAAGATATAAGTGGGAAACCCTAAAGGGGAAGAAAAAACACTGAAACACTATCTTATATTGATATATTTCTAAATTTAGTTATGCACCAACCCAACAAGGAGAATGAACCCCTAGTTTAGTAGAGCACCAACTCTACAAGGAGCAAAACCCCTAATTTTTGAAGCACCAACTCCTAAACAAGGTTACAATCCCCAATATGATCAAACACGCACTTAAAAATATTATAATGTGTAAATCTTATATTTTTTTTACCACAACTAATGGATATCCAATATTCAGCTCACACTTCTTCACTCAAACCCTAGGTGATCACACTTCACAAAACAAGCTCTTCAAACCCTCTAAAAATCATCAAACTCTTTCTCTCATGTCCTATGATTTTTCTCAACCTACATCACACTTGTTTTAGATCCAAATCATGCTCAAAACCTGCAATCACACTTCACCTAGGTCACTCCACATGCACACACACAACTAGTTCTAAAAAGCACCCAAAAACATGCTTTTATATGCTTCTCCACATTTCAAACTTAGGCCCAACATTTTCCCTCCATTTGGTTCAAACTATACATCAAGAAAAAATTTCATATTTGAAATATAACACTCACAAGTGACCCAATTACGTCATCATAGCCAAAAACCTCAATACATGTGCAAAAAATGGCTCAAAACCCCATTGGTACATTCTTAAAAATTTAGTAACATTAGTACCATAATTTTTCATGAACCATAAACTCATAAACATGATTAAAATATCATACAAGATTCATACATGGTCGTAATTTATCTCAAGCAATAAAATTATTTCATTTAATGTGCCAAGTTCCCTTTACAATTCTCAAAATGGTTGTTTCCTACACCCTTCAACATACTGGAAACTTCATATGATTACCAAATAGATTATACTCATATAAAACATGAAATGTGACCACTAAAACAAAATGTAAAAAACTTTATAACAATTATAATCAAGTTATAATTCATGAAACATACTTTAAATTCAAACCACAATAACATTTGACTTCACTAGATCCACCCGACAAAAAGTATGTTTCCAAAGGTTAGCTCATAAAATAATTTATACATATAGTTAATAACTAAACAATGGATTCATTAGATGAAGAATTAATCACTATTCACATTACAGGTGATAGGAAGAATCACGTAATCCATATTATGCTTCAAGCAACATAAACGTTTAATCAAAACAAGTGTTGTCTTGAATCGCCAAAAATATTCTTTCTCAAAAATAACTTGGAAACCATGCCAAATGACCTCATCATGAGTCAAGAAATATATAAATGGAAATATATCTGAATATAATTTTCAAAACAAATTTAATCACCTCAAAAATCTATTTGTAGCTAGAGTTACACTCAATTTATCAACCCTGCTATTTGAGATCCCAAAACGCCCTTTGCCCAACCAACCTTTTTGGACCTTAAAACATCATGAAAATATATAAATGTTTTCTAAAAACTCCATGTAAATTCATAAAAACTCCCAATCATCATTCACCATAAATTTTTCATGCTACTCCTTTGGACCATATTGTCATAAAACCTTCTTCTCCATAAAATTTAATTTTTAGGTGGCTCCCACTCATCACCATGACCTCAACAATACATTTTTGGGAATCCTGATGAGTCCTATAAAACATACAATCATAATTTTTTCACTATAAATTAAAACTAGGTCACAACATTTAGTTCTTGCCAAATGCTTCTAGTTAGGGTTTAACTAAGGTTTTAGACCACTTTGCCTTCTTAACATTCATTCATAAAAATGTTACTATCAACTGACATGATTTTTTTTTGAAACATTCTAAATTCACCTTAGAATCATCATTGATATCCACAAGGTCCCATGAAAATCACACAATTCACAACAAGCATCAGAAGTTCAAATTCAAGCTTGATTTTCACTTGTTCTTGACCTGTCTCACATAAACTATCATAAATTACAAAATTCTCATCAAGGAAACCTAAAAGTTTTCTGAGATCACTATGACACATCATAATAACATCTCTAATAATTATAATTTCAATAACATACCTCAATATTTCTATCCTATCTCATTTGCATAGCCTCACCTTAGGGATTCTCACTATAGAAGCTAGTATCAATTGAAATAGTGCAATAACTAAACATGAAACCTTTGTAAATGACCCAAAAATACCTCATATTCCATGATATAACTGATTTCCTTTCCCGATCTCAAATGACTCGAAAGACACTATGACACCTTAGAGTTACCATACTTACTCCCAATGAGCACCTGTAACCAAGTGAAGCACATGTTCCCGTACTATGCCACTACTCGTGAGTACTCAAGCACCCTAAAATAATCCTATAAATTATTTCAACATGATTCACAAATAACCAATAATATCACATTGTCAAGCTACACCTCTTATGCACATGTATAGGCTTGCTAGATCAAGCACACCTCACTGAATCCCACCGTAATAACTAATAAACATCTTAACTAGTATGCTAGCATCATAATAAAACATTAACTTTGTCATTAATGTGGTTTTTCATCAATGTACTGAGACCTATTAGGACCACATGCCAAAAATGACCTTCTCTTGTAATCTCTAGCTCTATGACCAATATCATCACAAACAAAACAATATCCATTAAAGGAAGTACCATAAATCATAGTATTAGGTTTTCTAATAGTATTAAACATTTTCAAATAATTATTCTTAGTTAATTTCACATCCGTGTCGATCTTGGACCAACATCACCATCACTCTTCACATGCTTCCATTCAAATCCTAGACTGTTTTGTCATTTACCAGCCTTTGGCGTTGTAAAACCTCATAAAGATATTTGGAGATCATCTCTAACTTTCCATACATTTTCAACCCGATAGAAAAATCCAATAAAGTAGAATCCAAATATTTCATCCTCTTCTCATACGTGGAACAAGTATCCTCTTTCTCCTTTAGTGTTTTGGTCAAACTATCAACTTGAGATTTCAAACCCTTGTTGGCTTGATCATGATCTTTATCCATATCCTTGACCTGATTTTGATAGGCATCAATACATGACTGAGCTATTTCATTCCTTCTCCGCAATATAGTCTCAATATGTAAAGAATTACCCATATCTTGTGCTTCTCGGATCTCATTCAAATTGTTAGAATTTCTTCTCAAGGACCTTCTCTGATACCAATTATTGGAAGCATAATGGAATGAGAGGGGGTGTTAATCAATCTTAAAAACTTTTTAAATTCATTTAAAAATCCATACATTCATCCATTTATCATTCATAAACACATGTGCATATAAGGTGTGTATTAAGCATTCACTAGAACATGCAATAAAGAAAAATACACATGAACACCATATATAAGTGGGAAACATCATGGGGAAGAAAAACCACTAAAACTATGCTTATATTACATAAATTAAAGAGATGTATTGAAACACCAACTTCACAAGGAACACCAATCCCTAGTTTAATAGAGCGTCAACCCTACAAGGAGCACAAAACCCTAATTTAGTGAAGCATCCACTCTAAAATGATGAAACAACCCCTATGATGACTAAGAACCAACTCAACCTCTTGAAAATGTTTTGTCTCTATTTTTGTTCATACCACAACTGATGGAGATAACATATTCAGTTCACAAACCCTAGCTCATGCCATAGGTATTCAAACTTGCTCATTCTTTTTCCTTCTCAACTTGTCTTACCTGTAATCTATTGTATACATGATATTAAAATATTATCAAACTGAAACAAATCTGATCAGAATTCAAATCATGACTTCATACCTACAAAACACTCTCCTTTAGGTCACATTTATCCCCTTACAAGACTAGCTCTCAAATGAAGCTCAAATTTGAATTTTATATGTAATTATTTTCTCAAACAGAAAAGAGTTTGGTACCTCATAATAAATTTGACCCATACAACTTAAATAAATTCAAATAAAATCATTACAATGGTCACATATGACCCATATAGGTCGGACTAGCCAAAACCCTTCATCCATGCACCTAAAATCCTCATAATGCCATCAAGAAATGATAAAACTTCCTTCATGCCAAAAATATTTTTATTCAAGCTCTAAAATCACCAAAAATAAGTAATATGAAACTCAAACACCATTCATGGTTACAATTTAATTTAACTAATTAGATTATTTATTTTAATGGGCCCACATACTCATTACCCTCACCAAACAAAGATTTTCCAATAACCTCGAATCTTCCTTTGGGCCTCAAGATCCCTCAAGATGAATTTAACCATGAAATGTGACAAATATATGGAAACCTCATGACATGTATAACACTGCTAATAAATTTATAGCTCACAAAACAATCATTGGTTCAAACCACAATAATTTGACCCTTTACAAAAATAAGTTTCCCAATCACCGCTTTTACAAACTCAACTCGATAAACACTCTTAGTGATACTTTAAAAACTTATTAACTAATTCAATAGTTTCAAAATTAATACTTATTCACATTCTAGGTGGTAAGAATCAAATCAGCCATGTGATGCTCCAAACAACTTAATACTTAAGAAAGAAAAAAATTGTCATGAAAATGTAGCTGCAAAAGTCTTCACAAAATAGTGCGAATTAATGACCTAAACACCTAATCATGAGGTGAGCCATTAATAATTGGAAATATATCTAAATAAAATTCCTATAAAATATCTTAAATTCTTCCAACTCCAAGTGGAATACCTTAAAACAATCCAATCTCTGTAGACTGCCTCTTATATCTTCTTGGAATAAAGAGTTGACTTAGCCCAACATAATCCATCACACAAAAACACAATTACACACAAAACAAGGCATGTAACACACTTAGACATGGCATATAATGTATAAACATCCTTTAGAAACCTTTATCAAATTATAATTATCATCTTACCTCATGTTTCCACTTTCACCCCGCTTAGAATGAGCATCTTCCATATTTGACCCTCAAAGAATAGGTCATAACTTTTGCATACCTTATCCAATATTCAAGTTTTATATACCAATGGAAATATATGTGAACTAGATTAAAAAAAAAACTTGAATAGAATGAGTGTTTTCCAAAATAAGCTCATGCTTTATTTTAGTCAACTAACACCATTTTCCCCATTTAGTGCTTATAATATGATTTTTAGATATTTTAAGTACTTGAGGATTTCAAAAGCATCTTCATCGATAAGAAATTTATCCCCTTTCCAAAAATATAAAAATTCCTTTTAACCCATCACATTTTTTAAATTTCAAGCCCCATAACTTTTTTGCAAAGTGCACAAATTTCGGATCTGGGGAACTTTTTTGCACATTCTTAGTTTTTAATGTGCAAACATCAAATTCTCATTAATTTTGATCTAGGAAATGAAATAAGGAAAAATTTATATCGTTGGAAAGGTATTGAATATTACTACATGATTAATGCATTTATTTTCCACATTAAAGTGCTTTAATGGTGAAAATTTTCAAAAATGAGCTCGGGGTCATTTTTAGGTACAAGCTCGCAAAATTTAATGATGCCCATGTTGGGTCTATAAACTTCAATGTTGATTAGTCCTGGGTGGTTGAACAAGTGGTTGGGCTATTTAATTTCATATTTACTTTCTCTCTCCCTCTCACTTATTCTATTTACTATAAAGCACTTCTCATTCGAGAAATGGTTGAGGGTATACTCTGCGTATGGCAAGACTATGTCAATTTGTTTTCTCAAATTCCTTGAACTCGCAAACCTTCTCATGGGATTTGTAAATGAAAATTTTCCTCTGTTATATAAATGTAATAGACTATGTATATTCATGGAGAAATAAAATTTATGTTTCTGGTGTCCTCTCAACCCTTGCATTTATTTTCTTATATTCTCTTACCTCTCTATTGATGTTATAATATGTGCATACCTCCTTTCATTTGTAGGTTCATGATGTTGTGTTTCATGGAGATTTTTAGTCAATTGAGATCTAGGTCTATGTCACATTGGTTTGGCCTCTCCCAACTCATTTTCCCTTCTTCTTTCTCCCTTAGTAGGATATTTCCATGCCCCTTTTCTAGGTGTTGTCACATCTTTTAGCTTAGGATTTTCCTTTCATGCATCTTTCTAACCCTCTCTCTCCCTTGTCCCTTGGAATGGTTAGTTTAGGATTAGTTAGTTACATTTCCTTTCTTAGAAGTAGTTTTAGCATTAGTATTAGGTAGAGGAACCATCCTTCTCTAGATGTCCATCTCAATTATGCAAGTCCAAAACTTGATAGATGGTCTAATGTTAGCAAAAAGTAGAGGTTTGAATTGCCAAATCTTAGGGTGCTACTATTTTGTGATAACACTTCTCAGCACGCCCGGTAAGAGAAGATTTAGGATATTTACATCTTCATTTCAATAAGTTGATGTGTTCTTGTTGAAATCTCAGTCTTTGGAGTCACATTCTAAGCACATCTGGTGACTCCACTGATCCAAAATAACCCATTTTTCTCGAGTTACAAACCTTTCTTCCATTCATTTTATTCCATTCATGAAGTTGTGCAAACATGAATTCATTCCCGTCATGGAATTCACAATCGCAGAGTGTAATCAACCTCTAATGAAATTCACAACTCCTCTAGATCAATGTTATGATCAAATCCAAAACCACTATGCTTACTCCTATGAACAATATCAAAATGAGTTTGGATATGGAATTTATCGAGAAGGAAATGCATGTAGTGAAAAAAATTTACATGGAGAAAATTGGTTTTCAGGAGAATATTAAAATAATAGAGGCTAATATGCTGCATAAGAATGGAAGTAACTTAGATGAAAGCATTGAAAATTGGTTTCAAGGAACCTTGTCCATGGACTGACCCTTTTCCAAGTCACTATAGCTTGTAGTAGAAGCTTGAATTTATGGTTGAAATGGTGTGCTAACTTTCATAATGGACCAAGGAGAGGGAAGCTTATGAGTTTCAAGTAGGACAACCTTGTCAATGGGTAAGACCATCACTAGCTCCTTTTTCTTCTTTTTCACCTTCCCAATTTTTATCGTTTTAGCACTATCACGAGTCTAATTCCCTATATGCTGCCCCAAGTGTGGAATCTACTTATAAGTATTCTATTCTCCCATCCCACCTTAATTCTTATGCCATTTTCCCTTCCAATAAATAATACACTCCTAAAAACATTCTAGCCCTCTCACCATAAAAACAATACCAAAATAAATTGTGACCCAACCCACCCCTCCTCTTGTATTTCCAAGTTCATCCCGGAAGATAAAAATTAGAAAACTAGCCAAGAGAAAAAATAAGAAGAGCCTAACAAAGAAGAAATGATAAGAAATTTGAGAAAATGAGCTCTAAGATTTGGAATTGAAAAAATTCCCTTGATGGTGAAGCTTTAAGAGGAGGCTAAAGTTGAAGAACAAGTGGTGGCTAAAGCTGGTTTTATAGTAATAGAAGAGAAAGAACAAGAATAGGATGAACAATCAGTATTCTCTAAGTGTAGTGTCCATGATGGCACTTTAATTGAAAATATTGGTGATCATATTCCAATTGTAAAATCAGTCATAGAGGAGGAAAACAAACCAGATCCAAGTCTAGACAAAGAGGATCATATGGAGGTGAGCAAGAAAAATTCAGAGGCATTGAATCATGAGCCATTTGTACAAGAAATTGTAGATATCCCTCCCATTCCGTATCTCCAAAAATCTATTTTTTTGGAAGCTTTTTAGCTCACAAGATTCATGTTTGATGATGAAGCTATACATGATGAAAACATTGCATATTTGAAGGACATCATGTAAGAGTGAGAATTCTTGGCACAATAGGACATCGAAGAGATTGAATGTTTATCTTACTTGGAGGAGTGTTTTTATGAGGATGCGATCGTGGAAATAATGAAATTTTATAACCCATCATTCATCCTTCAACAACAAGATCCTACTGTCATGGAAGAGAATATGCAAGACCAACTTTCAATTCACAAAAATCCTCTTAAATTAAAATAGGAGGAGTTCAGCATTCCAAGTATCACACCAAATGAAGAGGAAGGAAAATATCATGAAGATGAGACCTCTTTTATATCGTTCACCCAAAGGGGACATTAGTTTTTTGTATATGAGAAAAAGAGGGAAGATCACTCACAAAAATCACCTTTTCCAGAATTTCTGCAAGAAGACTTCCTTATTGAAGTTGGAATTCATAGCAAAGGAAAATTCAGCAGCTCAAACCTTTCCCAATATGGTACTTATCTTTATTAGATCCAAGAGAGGAGCCAAAACCAGTCATAATTTATTATAAGCATGAGGAAGAGTCTCAATGTGCCAAGGATCGACTACAACACCTCTTGGAACCAAATGAGCAATAGTTAGAAGAGGTATTTATTTTGTTCTTAGTTGATACCTTGATGTGTAAGGGAGTGGAAAATCAATGTGCAGTCAATTTTTCACTCCTAACCATAGTTGGATCTAATGCCAAATCATCCACATGACTGCAAATTGTGAGAAAGGGCAGCTATTTCTCATCACTAGTGGCGGGATTTGTTTGAATTTTCTCATTTATCTATTTAGAGTAGAGTAGGTAGGTTTGTTTTCAGTAGAATAAGTTCTTGTGCACACTCTACATGTTTCCACTTAGAACATGTATGATTTTCCATTTTGTACATAGTGTTTGTGGGACTTTGTTGTGTGGCACAATCCTTTTGGAAGGTAGATGTGGTTTCATGGAAAAATATGAAGATTTTGGGATGGTTTCAAGATTTATTCAAAGCTCCAAAAGATAAAATTCAAATTAGCTATGCGGGTTCAGGGACATAATTAAATGTTTGAGATCAATGTTTTCTTCAAGGTTATGCTCGACTACATTCCCAATGGATTCTTCAAGGCCACCGATCAACTTATCTAGTAGGAAGATGATCCCTACGAGTCACCAAAAAGTTTTCTAAAATAAGATCACACTTTAATTTAGTCAAATAACACCATTTCCCCATTTAGTGCTTCAAATATGATTTTTTAGGTATTTTATGTACTTGAGGATTCTCAAAAGCATCTTCATCAGATAGGAAATTTCTCCCCCTTTCCAAAAATATAAATAAGTCCTTCTAACTCTTCATATTTTTAAACTTTTGGCACATATTTTGGGCCTTGGAACATTTTTCAAAGTGCACAAATTTCAGGCCCTAGAACCTTTTTGCAAAGTGCAAAAATTTCAGACTTGGGGAGCTTTTTGCAAATTCACGCTTTTTAATATGTAAACTTTAGATGCTCATAACTTTTGATCCGGGTAACGAAATAAGGAAAAAAATATATCGTTGGAAAGGTCTTGAAGAGTAATACATGATTAATGTGTTTATTTTCCACATTAAAGTGATTTAATGGTGAAAATTTTCAAAAAAATATCTGGGGGTCGTTTTGAGGTACAAGCTCTACAAAATTCAATGATGCCCATGTTAGGTCTGCAAACTTAAATTTTGATTAGTCACGGGTCGTTGAAGAAGTTGTTGGGCTCTTTAATTTCATATTTACACACTCTCTCCCACTTCTTGTATATATTGTAAAGAAATTCTCATTTGAGAAGTGGTTATAGGGGATATTCTGGGCATGGGGAAACTCTACCAAATTTTTTTCTCAAATTCCTTGAGCTACAAGCCTTCTCATGGGATATGTAAATGAAATTGTTCCTTTGTTCTACGAGATGTAATGGACTATGTGTATTCATGGATCAATTAAATTTGTGTTTTTTTGTCTTATCTCAAACCTTTGATTTATTTTCTTACATTCTCTTACCTCTCCGTTGTTGTTCTATTATGTGCATACCTCCTTTCATTTTCAAGTTCATGATGTTGTGTTCCATGAATATTTGTTGGTGAATAAAGATTTGGGTCTCGTGTCACATTGGTCCGCCTCTCCCAACTCCCTTTTCCTTCATCTTTATCCCTTAGTAGGATATTTCCACACCCATTTTCTTGGTGCTATCACATATTTTACCTTAGGATTTCCTTTTCACGCATCTTTCTAACCCACTCTCTCCCCCCGGTCCCTTAGAATGGTTAGTTTAGGATTAGTTAGTTGCATTTTCTTTCTTAGAAGTAGTTTTAGCATTAGGATTAGATAAATGATTCATCCTTCTCTATAGGTCCATCTAAATTATGCAAGTCCCATGAATTGAGATATGGTCTAATGTTAGCAAAAATAAGAGGTTTGACTTTCCAAA
This sequence comes from Taxus wallichiana var. yunnanensis, assembly GCA_018340775.1. NCBI lineage: Eukaryota > Viridiplantae > Streptophyta > Pinopsida > Cupressales > Taxaceae > Taxus > Taxus wallichiana. The sequence continues at coordinate 634,360,639 of CM031237.1, read as the reverse complement.
TATCGTGGTGCTAATTTTTCGTGATTAAAATTCCAAATACCACTATAGATATTGAAATATTAATCAGATCTTGAATGCTACTCCAAACCGCCCCAAAACCGATCCTCCTATATAGGGCACACTTTGATATTTTTCACCTCAACCATGACATGAAACACTCATGGAAATCAGATAAATTCCAGTGGTTATCATTTATGGTAATTTAGTCATTACCTTCTTTGGATAACTTTTTTAAAAACTCGGAACTATTTAGAAATAAGCATATTTAGGTGGGGCCCACATACTATCAAAAACACTACCATACCTTTCTGGAAATATGGAGGGGTCATATAAATCATTAAATAATTACTTTTTCACTATCAATCAAAATTGGGCTGATATACTCACTTTTCTGTAAGCTTCTCCTAGCTAGGGTTTAGCTAGGGTTTTAAACCACTTTATCTTCTTAATGATCGTTCATAAAAATGTGACGATAAAATACCTCATTATTTATGTGAAAGATACATAAATTAACTAAAAATATATTTAAAATATATTAGGTCCCCATTAAAATAATACAGTTCAAAACTAGCATCAAAAGGTCTAACTTTACTTTAAAAACACACTGCAACTTACCCGATTTTACCAAAACTTGCATATCTTAATTTATTACTTCATAATTTTGACCTTAAATTTTTCATGAAGCATCATGAAAAAATCCTCTTCCTATACATATTCACCATATATCTCATATATTCCTCAAAATCTCCAAAGTGACAATGACTTACTTATGCCAACATCTATGTTTCTCACTTCTTACTTCCCAACAACCTAAAATATGCAGCATACCTCTAATGTTTTACCTAAAACTCACCATACACCTTAGGTAAACTATAAAAAAACTATTCCCGTGATTTTATAAGACTAATCAGCTCCAAATCTCATATCTCTACCTCATTATGCATGATCTAGGGCTAGAAATAAGCATGGAATGACCTGACTCAACCATGCATCGGGAGTACACTAGAATCTCCAAAACTTGACACTACCAATCAACCTTTATGCATGAAATATAAATAAAATCATGTGTGGACTCACATGGTAACCTTATACCCTTTTCCATTAATGGAGTTGACATAAATGACAATACAATCACACAATGGCCAACAATAGTTTGTCTCTTAGGTGGGACTAGACTCAACAAGACAAACCTCCAGAGAATTTCAACTTCCTACAATAACTAATATAATTCTATCCACCAAGAAACTATAATCTATGAATAAAATAACCAAGTAAAGGAAAGGGAGAAGGAGGAAACTTAAACTAGTGTGGTGATACACTGTAGTAGAATGGATATCTCTCATTGATGAGAAATAGAAGAAAAATATAAATAAAAGAGGAAATAATCAAGCCACATTCAAATTTTCACTATATCTATCTTTACTTCTCGACATGTTTGACACAATGAATTGAAACCATGAACATAAAATCCATGAAAATCATGAGATGAAAAACAAAAATGTAAAAATACAATAATATAAGCCAAAGGGTAGATATGAGCCACAATGAACAAGATATAAATTCTTAGGAGTATAAACAATCTCTTATAGTTAATTGGAAGGCATTGAATTTATTAAAAAATTGAAACCAAAGGTCTATAACTTCTAATGTTCAAGCACCATTTGGGAAGGTGATTTAATCTAAATAGAATTAAACCTTACTTTCGAGTAACTATTATAACTATTGATAAAATACAAGAAGACATAAGAAATAAGAATGCAACAATATTTGACCCTAAGTAATAGATAGAGAAGGTGACTTAGCCAATTTCTAAGTGATATGAGTTGGATTTTTTTATTAAAAAGGTTGGGAAGAGTTTTTCAAGGTTCACTCAGGGTTTTGAAAATAAAAACGCACAAGATAGAAGCTCCAACATTAGGATTGGAGTGCTTTGGAACTAGTGACTAATTTGAGTGGTAGTATCCACCTAGATTCTCATGTTTTAATCTTTTCTATTCAAGAAGATATTTGTTGTTGATCTTATTTTATCTCTCTAGTTTTGATCCAATGTCGTTAGTTGTATTTATAACCTAAATAATAGATACCTAGCTACACATGACCACAAAGCACATCAAACCTAATAAATAAGATGTATAATGGGGAGTCGGACTGACCCTGACGGTCACCCAAATAATGAACTTAGTACCAAATGTTGCACTGCATCTCAAACTCCATGTAGTTTTGTGTTTGTAATGATGCCCTAGGTTTCTCTTATGCAAGTTTCACTATAATAGTGGGCTAGATCTAGATTTATCCAAGTATACAAATGTGTGAGATGGAATATAATGAAATTACCATCCTATGATTTGTATGCATAGTTATTGAATCCTTGTCCCTTATATGAGTATGCTAGATGAATTATTTGTAATGCTCCTTATGCCTTTGGTGCAAGATTAGGAGATAGTAGATGATGCTTAGTGCTTGGCCCCTTGTTTAAGAGAAATGAATAAGTATATATATAATTCCCTTGTTTTAATTTTGTAATGGAAAAATGAAAGGTCAACCCAAATTTTTACAAGGTCAGAAGAGCCGAGATTCCTCTTTCCTAACTGGGTGTTAGTGTCTGAGGCCATAAAATATAAATTAGTAAAGTTCCGACAGAGCTATAAGATATGTAAGGCCAATAAAATTGCAAGAGATAAAGCAAAAGTCCCAAAACAAGTTTTTAACCACTAATTTTGTTGCTTAGGAATCACGTATATATTAATATGCTTTAAGACCTAGAAATGTACCAAAGTGCATAGATTTTGTCTACATAAGGGTAAGTTTACATTCGTGAGAGTACCTTTTACAATAAGAACTAAGTTACATTTTATATAAGAAAGAAAAGAGAGAAGAGAAGATGAGGATGAAGAATATTTAGAATCATATCTCATTGGTCATCCTTATATTTTTCAAAAATATTATGAATCTTGGAAAGATGTCGGGAAGATACCATGCCAAAAAAAATCACCCCAAAACTACTTATGGAAGAATATTCCAAATGATCATCATCCATTACTCTCTAGGTTCCTTGACACACAAAGAAAGAAAATATTTTTGTTAGAGCTAATATTTTTCCTTGATCAAAAAATGCTCAAGATATTAGGGTGATAAGGATGAAAATCAATATGTCATTTTTCTAAAACAACCATGATTTCAATATGATCCATTATTAATAGCTCATCCTCATGTCTACAAATAGTTTAACTCATACATTTGTATTTTTGTGGTCCCCAAGGTCATAAAAATCTAAAACTATTTTAAAATTTTGAAAATATTCCCCTAATGACATCTGTAAATGATTTAGGCATCCATAGTTGAGAAAATGCAATGAAAATTTCCTAAAAATTTATCACGATGACCTCCTAAGTACTTCCACCATTTTATCTTATTTAACTCTCTTACCGTATCTCACATCTATACACTCCCAATGACATAATTTTAGGGTAAAATAGAGATTTGATTTTAAATATATGGAATAACTAGTCCTATGTTTACCTCGCCTTGATGATTTCTCCGAGCTCACAAATTCATAAAGAGAGGTTATAAAATTCAATCCATTAGAAATCTCTACCTCACCTACACGGATCTCCAATACATTCTCTTGATTGTTTCATTCACCCTCTATGCAGATACAAGCTTCAGATCTACTATCTTTATATACAAAAAGGAGCCAATATGAGACATGTGTCTCACATTGGTTCTCTTGTTCATCACATATTTTGAGACTAATATTAAAAATGATTAGCTCCACATGTTCTCTCATACGCCACATGTCAAACATTAGACCCATTTGATACTTAAATTAGCAGCTTAAATTTTGACATTTAACCATTTGGTTGAAAGATCATTTTCATTTTCCCATCATGCCACAAATTTGACATCAAAATAGCCATGAGTGTTGAATTTTAACAAGGATGGGGAAAAATACATGTGCACCGATAGGTGACATGTGGTGTCATCGTAATCTCAAAGTTCCTTAGGGTGAGGGAAATATTTTTGAAGGCTGCGTAGAGCAAGGAAATGGATAGGTGATCTGTGTCACTCATTATTCTCTCCATGGAAATATAAAAAGTTACTAAGGGTTGTGTATGTTGATGTTCCATGTGTCTAATTTCTACCCGATTAAAATTGATGGCCTCACCTCTTAAGGAAAACCATGAAATGGATGTCACATGATAATTGCAAGGGTAAAAAAGAAAAATATTTCAAGATATGGCACATTTAGAATCAGAGCCACCATACAAAAATAATTTAGACAAGTTTCAAAACATACGGGCATCTAAAATACCTAAAAAAAAAAAAGATTAAAGCCTTAAAGTCCAAGTTTTTGTAACTAGTTGCCCAAAAATGAAGTGTGAGATCATTGTTGGAAATATTTATGGTGAGTCTTATGGGCCATCTACCTAATATATAGAATGATTAGTGGCCTCAATGTGTTCATCAAGCATGGAATCAAGCACATAACTTGGAAAATTACTTTGAAAACTTTGGAAACTCATCCCTAATCGCTTGAATTTTTTTACTTTCCTTAAATAATTTGGAAATTAAATATTTGAAAATGAATTTGACCTTGAAAACATTAAATTTTTGACCCAAAATAGATTTATCACTTGTAAGTCTTGGACCGGATGAAAATCCTTGAAACTAAATTTTTATTTAGCTCGACTAGTTTAGATCACACTTACATGAAGGATGGAGGAATATGACTAATTTTAAATATGGACATCCCCAAGAGAATCTCAAAATATATATAAAAATGGGAGGTCATACATGTCTCAAATAAAAACATGCATAGTGTGTTCAACACTTATTATGCTAAAATAAAACTATGTAATCATACCCTAACCATGTACAAAAATGAGCTTTATAAAACAACATACTATTTGAGAGAAATGAATTCCCTTTCTAATGAAGTTTTGCTATGAGAGTAGATTTGAAGAAAGGATGGAAATATATGATAGTGAAAAAATATATAACTTAATTTCCTATTAAAACCAGCCTCAAACAAAATATACACCTTCTCAAGATCTATGCTTTGTTTTGACAAGTGTACCAACTAGCTCTTGGAATTTTGAAGATCTTCTTCATGTTCTAAAGTAAAAAAAATGTTGGAGCTAAAAATTACACCTGTACCTAAATCAAAATGATTTGGGGTGTTGAGGAAACATGGGATTGTATTTAATTTGTGGGACTTGCACTTGAGACAGACCTCTAGAGAAGGCTGACTTCCTCTACCTATATATAATGCTAAAACTACTCATAAGAAATGAAATTCAGAAATCTAATCAAAAGATAAAAATACAAGGGACTAGGGGAAGATAGATCTGCATGGAAAAGGGAAATCCTAAGCCAATAGAGGTGAAAAAACTATAAATAAGGGGGAACTCAAATGAGTGAAAATGGAAAAAAATGGAGGAGAGGGCAGACTTAAGTGCCATAGTCCAACACAACATTCAAATTTTCACTTTCATGGATCACAAAAAAATGACATCCTAAAAATAGATAAAACATGGAACAATACACCATAATAGTAATGGAGAATAAATAAAATGCAATAAACATAGGATAGGGTAGAGAACAACAAAAAAAAAAGCAGATTTTATTTCCTTAAAAGGATGCATAGTCCATTACAATAGAGGATGGAGAAAAGAAACACCTTGAAAAATTATAGATCTGAGTCATGCAAATCAAAATAGTAATACACTACTCGAATAATTCCCTTGAATTTGAAGAGGGTCCAACCTTTACAAATGGGCACTATTTTAAATTATATAGAAGATGGGAGAGAGAGAGGAGGAAAAAGAAAGGGAAACTAAAATTCAAACATGTAATCACCAATAAGGTGTATTCAATTTCTTAAAAATAACATGAAGCTCTATCAAATCCATTCCTCCATGTCGATCACTTGTAGAAGATGGAAGGATACCCCGCTTCATTAAATGGGTGGTTGAGTGCCTCTAGTTACATATTAATGGCCTAAATAGTGTTTCTATATTTTCACCTACCAAATTCTACCAAAAATATGATTATGAATATCCTAGAGTGTAGTACACATCAAGATCTTTCCAACAAGACTAACCATGCTTAATTTGGACAGCTAAGTCAAAATATATGGTCATCTGAAGATACATAGTGATGGAGGAGAACACCGGACACATGACACTAGTTGATTGGTTACAGGAGTTTGAAGGTTGACTATAGGAATTTGTGTTTCTTCCATGTGTCACATTTTCATTTTCTAAAAGTATTAGGTCATAAATAGTATCCTTCTATTTATTTTTTTGAAATTCACTTTTACTTCTTAGTCTCGCAAAATTGGACATGTTGTGTGCAAAGATTGGTGAGGGAGTGAAATCCCGAGGTTCATGCACAAAAGTAGAGAGTAGAAGAAAAAGGTTTCAAAATTTTTTGAGGATGAAAAGGAAGCACACAAGTGTATGCGAGAGGTTGCATGGGGTTTAGGGAAAAGGATGCATATTTACATAGGCATGAAAATGTGTAAAAGAAGTTTGGAGGCCCACCAAAGAAGGTACATGTATGGATAAGATAAGGTGGAACACGAGTAAGCATTCCAATAAGAAAATGGAAATCATTCAAGGAAAGACGTGAAAGGAAAGGGAGTTTTGGAACTTGGGGAGGAAAAGAAATGTGTGGAAGAGGCATGTTGGAAGTTTACAAAGATGCAAGGGGAGTCTATACGTCTACGAGAGAGGATGTGCAACATCCAAGATAGAATAAGAAATCATGTAAGGGAAAAGAAAGGAATGTGAGAGGGCGTGAAACATACGTAGAAGAAAGTGAAGGAAATGGGAAGAAGCAAAGAGAGCTTGTCAAACCTCAAAACATAACTCCAAAACTAGAATGAAATTGTAAGTTTCCAAAATAACCTAGGGGTTATTTTAGACAACAATTTGGTGACTTTTGGGGATTTTTTCTTGCTAAATATGAATATCAATGGCCTTGAGTATCCATTGGGCATGGAGTCAATGTGAAGATATGAAAATATGATATGTGACTTGAAGAACTCACCCTTGAGTTTGAATGAAGCAATGCCTGGAATTTGCATTTACATGATTGTTCCCAATTATGAAAAGTATTTTGATTTGAAGTTTAGTAAGAGTTTTAAAATGTCTCTCAATAAACTTTCCACTACCATGTAGGGAACACACAAGAAATTTTTGGATGCCTCGTGAGTTAGCTAGTTCTCTTTCTTTTGTTATTATGTTCTTTTCTCCACATTTAATCTCATCATCAAGAAAGAAAATATGATCTAAGGTGACCAATCATTTTTGTAAATTTTTTTAATTGAAGAATTCAATCACCATATTTTTCATGAAAATCAAATTACATTTTTGAACAAAACTCAACTTCATTTTAGATGAATTGGAAAATTTATTCATCATCACAAATGCGTGCCAACCGACTTCATTATCTGGAACTAATGGTTTGATTACAACCTTGATATGTTGTTGATTACCTTGAATAAATTCATTGTCTCATGAGAATTATGAACCAATGGTTTCCATATGGTTTGATTTGTTATTTAAATTCTTTGGTACCACATGCAGATTGAGAACATCAAAACTCTCCAAGAGGTCCCAAAATTTATGCTTATAAGATTTCAAAATCTTATTTTTGGCGGAAAATTTATTTCTCACTTTATGAATGAAAATTCGGTGTCTCCAAAGAATTGAAACGCTTTATTTTTTCTATTTTCAAAAATAATAGGACCATGCACTAATGCTTCATATTCTCGCCACATTTTTGGAACATGATAACTATTGTCTATGAGCAAAGAATAAATTCTAATTCCTTGGGGAAATCAGAAAAAAAATTGAACCAACTCCATTGTTACTTGTAGAACCATCAAAGAACATATTCAATAGTCCAAAAATACTATCCTTCTCTTACTTGAGTGTTTTTTGGAAGATAGAACCTTCTTCATAAATGCAGTTGGTTCCAATTTTAGTTTTCCCAATTTTATCATAGGGATCAAATTCATAATGCTCCTTGGCCCACTCATCTAATAAAAGATCAAGGAATGGAGGAGGGATATGTTTCTCGATTAAAACTAACTCATGATATTGTTCTTCATGTATGAGATAATTAGATTAGAGAGGAGAAGGGTCATAAAAATCAACATGGTAGGAAACTATAGGCTTGGATTAGATGGTGAATCTTGTGCCATATTTGGTTCTTAGAAACATGTGAGACCAATGTGAAGACAAGTAGACACCCACTTTGGCCATGAAGTCTCTTAATAGGTAAAAATAAAAGAGGAAATTCAATAAATTTTACATCTTGAGTTATAGTTAGAATTGGGAAAGTATGAAGGGTTAACTCAAGATTTTTGATGACTCTAGGATGTTGACAGTTGAGAAATCAATTTGTAGAAAACCTTTAGAAAATGGTCTATACTTAAGACCTAGGATATCAACAATCTTCTTAGGCATCACAGAAGTACTATCCCCTGAGTCAATCATTTAATTATCAACCAAATATTAGCCCAAAATTGAAGACATATAAAAGGGCAGGGTATTCAACAAATTTCTTACTTATTTTTCCTCTTCTTGGCACAAATTGACAACAACATGATTCTTTTGAATAACTAGATAAGCTTGAGGGAGATGCGTAAGTTCTTCATATAGGATATCCCTTTTGATGGAATAACCAAGGCATACCAAATTTTCACATTCAAATTTTATTATTCAACTTCTCAACAATGTTGAAAGGGAGGCCCATTGAATTATGAATTTGAGGTGCAACATTCTCTCTTCATGATTGTTCCGATATTGGAAAAGGTTTCGTGGTTCAAAAATTCATTTTTAAGGTTATGCATGTGTGTAACCTCACACGTTCTCTTGTATAAAACATCATATGCAACCTATTATCCATGAATTTCCTTACGTGCACTTGTAGGAACAAAATCTATACACTTGGGTACATTTCTAGGTTGTAAAGCATAATAATGTATAGATTATTCCTAAGCAAGAAAACTAGTGGCGACAACTCACTTTGGAATTTTTATTTTGTTATCTATTACAATTTACTAGTCTTACACATCTTATAGCTATGTCAACACTTGAATGATTTATCTTTTAATGACCTCAAAACCTAGCACTTAGCTAGGATAGAATCTCCCAAGTTCTCTTGTCCCTCTTGGATGCTTCTGCATTTATTTATCTTCTTCTTAAGCTTTTGGGTCCTTTTCACCTTTTGGTCACCTTTTGAAAATTTGGGTCATCCTTTTAGGTCATCAATTATGAAATTAAAACAATGGACTCATATATATACTTAGTTACTTCTCTCAAATAAGGGGCCAAACATTATCTATCACCACCTAAGCTTGCACAAAATCACAAGAGCACTATAAGGAATACATCTAGCACATTCATAAAAGGGACAAGGGATGAATTGATCCGCATAAACAATACGGGAGGGGAGTTCATTCTATTCCATCACACACATCTTGCATACTTGGAAGAATTTAGATATAGCTTGCTTTCATCATACAACTTGTACAAGGAAAACCTAGGAATCATTACATACACAATCATATAGAACTATATCGAGTTTGAAATGTATTGAATTGCTCAAGATACTAAGTTCCCTCATCCAGGTACCACCGGTCGGTTCAACTTCAGATATTACATATTTTATTCAAATATAATATGTTTGTGAGATTTTGGAGATATCTATGGTTTTTAAGGTTATAGGTGTGATTTAAACCCTAACAAAGAAGTCAGAGAGACAAAGAGTTAATATAATAGGAGACCTTCAAACCCAAAAAGATCGATCCAAAGCATTTAAGAAAACACTAGAACCTAGATCGGTCACTAGCTCCCGAGATACTCATGTCCTCTTGTAGGAAATTTTGTGCTACATATTTATGTGCTTCTTTATCTTCATTAAGCCATTGCGATGTTGTTCTTATCTTGTTCCAAAGATTACACGTCCTTATCACTCCCAAATCACATAGAATCATCTAAGTCAAAGCATGGATCTCTCACTTGCTTATAGTTTTACATTATTGAATGGTTATTACCTATTCATACTATACATAATTATTATAATATCATTAGTTACTCTGAAATTATATTTAATTAAAATTATATTAAATCAACACTAGTGCGAGAAGCATTATCACTTGATTCTGTGCTAACTTCCTTGGTGAAAACTCGGTATGATTAGTAGAAGATGAAGGATATGCATCTAATAATCTCTTATTTTACCTTATATTATCGAAACTTGAGTTTTATGCCTGTCTAGAACTATTGATAAGTTGGTTCATTATCATTATCCCCAAAAATATATCAGATTTGTCTCGGATTTTCCTCTTAATATTATTCATGCCCATGCTCGTGTGCTTCCATTAATGGTTTCTACTTGAATGAAATAACTTTTTATCATGAATTCCTACACTTACAACCCAATTGCACAAAAATATTGATTATGTAGATGATATCATGGAAAAACCACTATGTTTCTTTTATAACATTATTTTACACTGGGACCAAGGCTTTACTTGATCTAGGATCATGAAGTAGTTTCATAGAGCAACTATTTGAAGAGTAATATGTGGATTTTGAGCATGTCATCTATCACTTTGTTGATTTTTCCCTAATATTTGGTTAGGATATTGGTTTCTATAGGGTTTATAACCTATAATGGATCCTTGGTTAGGATAATTTCTAAAATATTGAGCTTGTTGTTTTTCCAAGGATATAACTTTGTTTGACACATTTCGATCAAGGTTTTCAAATCATCACCATCCTTTTAATTTTGGGGAGAAGAGAATCTAGAGGGAATAGAGTAGGAATTTTTCTTGGGAATCGACTAATAGAAGGCTCGGGAGCTTGCGGTAATTTAGGGAATAGAGGTATAGGTAATATAGGGGTTATCTTTCTAGCTTGTATTAGAAAATTTTCATCCCTAATGGCTATTGGATAAGCATCGGATATTACATAACACCCATAGAATGTATCATAATTTCTATGTCAAAATTTAATGCTCTTAAGAAATAAAGGAAAGCACCTTCAGAGTTGGTCTTAAGAGAAGTGGTTTTATGTCAATTTTTTTATGAAATCTGAAATTGAAGTGAACCATAAGATCATTATGATCTCGTTTAATGGCTATCAGCTAATATAAAAAGGATATGGTATCTAATTTTTCATTGAACTAATTTCAAAGTAATATACCAAGCTCATCCCATTGTGAATAGAGGAAGGTCTCAAAATTCTATACCATTGAAGCAATTTACATTTGAAAGAAGAAGTGAGAAGTCTAACAACAACATCATCCTTTGTAACTAAATGAACTACATAAACATTGCCAACATTTTGAATGTGATCGATTGAGTTGTGAAATTCTCACTAGTGAAAAAGGGAATAATATTAAGGGAATCAACTAGTATGTCATAGTGCACATTGAGAGCTGAAGGGATACCACCGGTGAAATTGACAAAGGGAAAGTTCTTCTAGTGTGCCATGATAGGTATAGGTCAAAAATTATAGAGTGTGTGAAAGGCCTACCAAGAGGAGGTGCAAAGAGATCTATTTAGAAATATGGTGATCCCAAAAATTTTCTATCTCTTCTTCTTCTTCTCCTTACGATAATGTAAATATTAAAAATTTATTCACTTGCTGTGTTTTGTCTTGTTTGTATCCTTCTCATGAAAGTGTGCACCTTGGCTACTAAAATGAGTAGATATGAAGATTAGAGTCACCAGATTTGTTGAAATAATCCTCCAAAGGTATGGAATCACTAAGTCACACACCAAAACTTAGAAAAACTGAAATTTAAACCTTATCAAGTAGTCCCACCTGACATCCCAAAAATGGTGGAGCTAAAAATTGTACACTGCATCTAAATTAGAATGATCCAGGATTTTTATGCAACATGGGGTTATATACAAGTTATGGGACTTACACTTGAGAAAGAACTTTGTAGAAGGATGGATTCCTATACCTAAATATAATACTAAAACTACTCCTAAGGAAGGAAACACAACTATCTAATCTAACTCTAACAATCTAAAGGACCATGGGAAGAGATATACACATTGAAAAGGGAAATCCTTGATAATAGAGCTGATGCCACTAGAAAGAAGGGGGAAAGACACTGCAGAGATGAGTGAAAATGGGAAAAAATGGAGGAGAAGGAATACTTGAGCTCCACAGTCCAACACAAATTTCAAATTCTCACTTTCATGGAGAATAATAGAAATGAAACCCTGTAAAGAGAGAAAACATGGAACAATACACCACAATAGTAATGGAGAGGTAATAAAATGAAATAAACCAAAGATATGGCATAGAATAGCCATAGAACATATATTTAATTGATTTAGAAGAATCCACAGTCCATTAAAAGGGATAAAAAGACAATAAACACCTTTTAGAATCCCATATTTGAGGCATGCAACTCAAACCACTAATGCACTACTCTAAATAATGTCCTTACATTTCAAGAGGGTCGAGCCTTTATAAATGGGAACTATTTTAGATTATATAGAATATGGGAGGGAGAGAGGAGGAGGAAAAGAGAGGGAAACTAGAATTCAAGTATCCACCCACCAAAAAGATGTATTCATATTAGTTGGAGGTAATGAATAAGTGTTAGAAATGCACGGAATTTGGAGGCCACACGCAGAATGACGTAAATAGGTTTAAAGAGGAATAGAAGATGAAAAAATGCACAAAATCATGTGCACAAAGAATAGTGGTTAAAGAAAGGACAATGTACAAGACTCACACATTAGAGAGGAACAAGTATCATAGAGGCACAAGTCGATGCGCAAGGACTCACGCACATCTAGAAGATTTAGGAGTTAGCGAATTTTAGAGAAATGGAAAAAAATAGGAAAGCGTAGATGGTGTGACACACAAACAAGGTCTATAGATAGAAAATCACATGCAGACAAGGATAAAAATGGAACATGGAGGTGATATAATTACAATAATTAAAAAAGATAAATCTAAGCTATTTATAGCTCAATCTATAGTTTTTTTTTTTTTGAAAAATCATGCAATCTATTGTTAGCACACCTATTATTATGATAAATTCATATAGGAGGTGAAGGTAATTACCCCACTATGTATAAATGGATGTAGTACTCTTGGATTAGACACACATATAGAGAAATTTGTATATGTATGCATCGATGTGTGGGAGATGATTACGTAAGCTCAATCTATATGTGCGCACATAGTACAACACATAGTTATAAGTAGTTATGGATGTAAACAACATGTCTACTATGTAATGTGGTATGTTTGTAATGGATAATTGTGTTTTGGTACCAAATATGACTAGATATGAGCATGTTATTAAGGTAATTCAAATACTCTTACTAATTCTCTATGTTGAATTATATCCTTATTATATGTGTTTCCAATTTTTTATGTTTTCATTCATACATACGATAATGGTTATGATGATTGTATGTTTTATTTAACCACATCTTGTGAGAGAACAAAGGAGGATCTTGATGGCTACACATGCTTCAGGTGAGCATTTAGACCTTGTCTAGATAAAGTTTCATTACACCCAATTAAAAATTGGTGAAGAAATAATACTACAATTCAATTCTTGTAAAACAACATGGACCTCTCGTAAAATACATTCCTCCACATTAGGTTTTTGTAGAAGAAGGAAGGAGACCATACTTTATTAAATTAGGGTAATTGAGCACCTATAGTTGCATATTAATGGATAAAATTATGTTTCCCTATTTTCACATACCAAGTTCTTGCAAAATTAGATTCTCAAGATCCCATAGTGTTATACACGTCAAGAGATTTCCAATAAGTCCAACCACACATGATTTGGAGATCTAAGGAAAAATATATGATCATTTGAATATCTCGTAGTCTTTGGAGGAACATGCTAAACACATGTCATTAGCTGATTGGTCATGGGATTTTGAATGTTAACTAGAGGAAATTGGGTTACTATCAGTGTCACATTTTCATTTTCTATAAGGATTCGGTCATACATGAAAGAATTCTATTCATTTTTTTCAAATTCACTTTTACTACTTAGTCCTCAAAATTGGACATATGGTGCATGAATATTGAAGCAAGAGTGAAAACATGAGGTGTATATGTGGAAGTAAGTGGAAAAATATATAGGTTACAAAAGGATGTAAGGATAAAGAGGAATCCCACAAGTATGTTTGTGATTGTGTGTGTGGGTGTAGGGAAAAGGATGCATATTTACACAAACATGTAAATGTGTAAAGAAAGTTTGAAGGGCAGAAACGGAAGGAATGAAATCTTAGAAGAAGGTGGTGCATGAGCAAGCATGCCAAGAAGAAAAGGGAAATTACGAAATGAAAGGATAAAAATAAGTTGTGCAAGGATCCAAGGCCATGTGCAAGCAAGCACACAAAAAAATGGGGGAAAAGATATGTTCACAAGAGGCATGTTAGAAGCTTGCAAATATGCAAGGTGCACCCATGGGTGCATGTGCAACATCCAAGATATATAAAGAAAGAGTGCAAGGAAGTATACCTACAAGGGAAAATGGAAGAATGCAAGAGTGCATGAAACTTGTGTAGAAGAAAGCTAAGGAAAGTGGAAGAAGAAAGGAGAGAAAGTTCAACTTCAAAACATAAAGATAAAACCAAAATGAAATCGTAAGTTGCCAAAATAACATAGGGTTTATTTTGGACAACACATAACCAATGGCAAATCAAATTGAGGTTCTAACCTAGATGTATTCTTGATAGGACACCTAACTTTTAGAACAAGGGCCAAGGACTCTTTCCTCTGATTTTCTTATTCTCACCAACTTCTACCACATTAACAAAGTTGACAAAAAAATCATCATTCTTATCTTCCAAGCTAGACAAGGTAGTGGTCTCTAAATTTTTTTCCATCACTTCTTTTCCTTTAACCTTGAATACTATTAAACCTATGATCTTCTCCATAATATCCACCCATGAAGGTTCTGCCATTAGGAACAAAACTTTCTCATCATACTCATGTTTAAAGGACATCATGAGAACTTCAAAATATTGAAGTAGAGATGAGGTTTCATCCTTATGTATTACACAAGATGACTCAAAAAAATTCAGCCTCTTCTTGCTCTATCTAAACACTATGGGTTTTTATGGTGTTTCTTTCTCTATTTCATTCTTAAGGAAAGTTTTAATAACAAAAATAACTAGTGGAGGATTTATGAGTTTAATTAACTTATCTTCCTATAATTTCTTATAATTAAACATTTCTTCCTCTTTAGATGACTCTTCCCTTTCCTTCTCAACCTCAAACATAAAATATAAAAATCCAAAATCATCCTTATTTGCCTTATGGGAAAGTATTTGAATAATTGTATAATATAAATTTTATTTTGGTGATTTACAACTATAATCATTAATAAGGGAAACAAGTTCCAAGCATGTAGAATAATTAGAATCACCACATTTAGCTAAAATATCTCTCTCATCTTCCTATTTCTCCTTACTCTTGTTGAATTTTTTTATCTAATTCTATTTGAAATTTCCCCATGGTTAAAACCATTGGTTAATCAAATGGGCATCCTCAACATTTAAATTAGAGTCATTCTTCCATGCAACTATTATATCATTATATTCTCTCGATGAGAGTTGTCTCGAACTAGTCGTGAAATGTTTGGAAGGATTTGTTTAATGTCCAAATTCTTAGGTAGATCTTCCTTAAGTATAACATCTACAAATGAATCTCCATCATGTGATCTAGTCTCTACATCTCAAGAAGTCTAAGTAAATCATGAATGATCTCTTTTTCCATAATATCCATGTAGGAAATTTAAATGGTTTCGCATTGTAAGCTATATGGAGTGTTGTATACCTTATAATTTGTCCATATAACCATGAAAGTGGTAAAAACCCCAATCCATCAGCATGGTTAGGTATTTAATCTTAGTAAAGTTAAATAAAGGATGGGAATATCCTTTTAAATACCACAATTACTCAAAGCTTGATGATGAAACTATAAAAGACTAAGTAATGCAATAGGTGGAGGTGGGAGGTAATTTTACAGAACATAGGGGAAATTTGGGGTAAAAATGGAGTGTTAGGAACAATATGAGACTCTTTAATATGAAGAGGAATGTTTAGATACTTCAAAATTACATGAAGGGCTTGATGCCCATCCACAAATCAAGGAAGAATAGGAGGAATGGGGATGGTTTACTCTTTCCATATTGAATAAGACTCATCTTATCTTGGATAGAAACATCATGTGTGAGGAATATTACTAACTCCTAGAGATCAAATCATGAAAACAAGATCAACATCAAAGACTCTTAGATGGTAAAAACGCCATATCTCGGTAGGGGTCTAGATTCTTGAGGAATTATACTACAAGTAATTGAAAATGTGAGTTGAATTATGAGATAAAATCCATTAAGGATATCATTATGGTGCCGAGGTGTTCCATGATGGATATAAAATTTATATTCTCGTCAAACCATTTCTCTAGCTTCTCTTCTAATCAGTCCCATGTTAAGATGGATTATGTAGTCAAAATTAGGTACCAATCATGAGCATTTTTATGGAAGTAGAGACAATAAGTCTAAGACAAAAATTCTCTTCTCTAATATTGTGGATGAAACATTGATTATATATGATCAATAAGGTTTGAATAACCATTATCATGGAAGAGAGGAAGGGTTTTAAGAGCTATTTTGAGTATCCCATCCCACTTATGGAAATGGAAGGGGTTAAAGTTGAAATGAGGAAATGGGTAAGACCTTTTGAGAGTGATGGAAGTGTTAATGTTAGGGTTAAGTAGTTCATTCCTTGGTAAAGGATATGCCAGATATCAACGATTCAAAATAATCCATATCATTTATTAAAGTAAGAACATAAGAAAATGTAATATTGGAATAAACTATTGTTTTTTACATTAACTTCTAAACTTAGATTACAATTCATAATTCAGTTTCTCTTCTCACACACTCTCTCATAATCCAACATCTCATCTCTATTCTTTAGTTATCTTTTATCTCTTTCATATCTTATATACATCACATGGTTCTCTTTTTCCTATTATAATGAATTACCATAAGTACATGCTTTGTATAATTACCCTATAAAGAACTTCCTTTGGTGGTGACTCTATGTTTCTAGTTCTAGCCTATATTTTTGCTGTGTGGATTTCCCTTCATTTCACATCTTTTTCTATCTTTAGACTATTTTGTAGTGTTTGGAAGATTCTCAATGATCTGTGGCTTCTTTGATGTCTTTAGTGAATCCTAATGATCTACTTGATTCCTCCAATTTTCTATGAATATGCCTTTCTTTTCATATTCTTCTAGTGGCCAAGGTATTTTTAGTGTCTCCTGGATTTTTACACATTTCCGTGTTGTATGGTTCTTCACGGATTCAAGAATCCACCAAATACTATGGAACATGCAAAAAAACTAAGAGACTTGCGTGGAAAAGTTAAATGAATAAAAAATCTACAAAATGAGTAAACGGAGCATTTTCACCAATAAATCTTGTTATGGGTGCCCAAGTCGGACATGATTGATCAAAAGATAATTACTTTATTGTCCATAGGTATGTTCATTGACAAAATAATACTAATTGAATTAACAATTAAGATGAAATGATCATATATACATATATACTAAGAAGAAAATGGGAATTCTATAAGGGCCCCAACCCTTGAAATTCACACGAATTTTTAGTATACATATAGAAAAAGAGATGTTTTGTAACTTAATACATTTTAAATTTATGATTACAAAATCCTACACAAATGTGGGGATCTGATCTAACATATTTTCATCCTAAATTCAATTTTTTTGCGGACTTGATCCCCATAAAATTAGTGAACCTCTCTTGCTAAACCATGAGACATACCCTTGTCCATAGGTTCCTTTATGCTTTCCTTTGGGCCTTCCAAAATCTTAATCAATTCTAATTTTTTCATGTAGTAGGAGACCCATTAAAGGGGATTAGAACCACATGTGAGGTTAGCCTTGGTACCCCACCATGTAACAATTTTGGAGGTTCAATATGGCCTGGTACATAATTTGTCACAAATGGGAACATGCTCGAGTAAACTAATTTGATCGTTAGAGATTGGCTTCGATGCACCCGTAGGATTAACCAAACCCCATTTACATATTTTCAATAGAGTTATCGGCACTTCAAGAGACCCCTCAAAATAATATTTCACTAATTATTTTTAGATATTGGTGAGCCTTTGCTCTATCACATACTATTCTGCACGAAATTGAGGATATATCCTTTGCGGATTGTTATCAAACACTACATGGACATCAATTGAAATATATTTCTTGACCAATTATTCAATAAAAATATAGGGGATATACAAATGGTGTTTTTATTAATAGTTGGCCTACATTGGAGCCAAATTTTCTTTAATTGATCAGGAGCTATGTGGTCATCTGGGTGAAACAAGTGATGAAACAAAATATGAAACACAGAGAAGAAATGAGTCATCTTAATGAGCTTCCTCATCAATGTGATACAAATCATGAAGGAATTCGATGGTCCTATGGGATCTTTGTGGTCTTTAATAAAAAATAACATCTCAAAAAATCTTCATTTGGGATAGAAATGTTGAAAATTACGCACACGGTTTATGAAGAAAACTCCTTAAGACTATTTCCTAATTCCATAGCATTATCATTGCTTGAGAAGGAGTAACACAAGTTATTTCACAAGATAATTCACATGTAACACTAAAGGAAGTTGAAAATTCTTGAGAAAGCAACAATAATTTATAAAATACTTTGGATCTTGATAAGGAATGTGTGAATTAACATATTAGGATTGAATGCAAGATCAGTTTTAGATACTTACAAAGATTTGAAAAGGGGAAAGAAGATTGATGTCTATAATTTTTTTTTCTTTTGTCTTGATTTGAGGTTTTGCACAAGGAAACATCAAATTAAATATAATATTTATGATTATCCATTTCTCAAAACATATCCTCCAAAAGGTAGGTGTCAAATTAGTTATAATAACGACATGAGGGAACAAATGGTCATGTGATTAGGTGCATGAGTGATTGTGATAAAGTAAATAGGACAAAAAGAGATTAAGAAAAAAGTTAAAAAACTTACACACATCCATGTTGTCAACCAAAAATAGAAGAAAGTTTAAGAATTTAAAATAATCTTTGTAGTTACGAGATATTTTCTAAAAATAGAGTTCATTTTCTACACCTTTTTGGATTATTCACTTATGTTTTCTGGGAAATCAAATAAAATTCATACCCAATTTTTTTATAAATATAATGGTTTGTACTCATATGAAATGGAGGTTAAATTTATATTTTAACAGTTGAAATATAAGTATTATAACTTTGCATGTTTCCATTTTCTTATATGGAATATGTTGGTCATCAAATTTTCACCCCTCATTGGGCTGACAAAATTTTTTCCCTAAAAAGGTAGAGGGGAGGGGCTTGGAAAGATGGTAGACCGGATTGGTGTTTTTAATAGCCACATAGGGGTGTATCACTTTGCTTGGGATCAATCCTTGGGATGATTGGGTACGTATAAAGCATATGACCTTTTCCTTCTATTTTGGTCCTTCCTTGAATCAGGGTGAGATGACCCGAGGTGTAACCTGAAAATGTAGAGGGGAAGATGGGATATTTGTTCCATCAATTTCTTCTCAATATGGGATAAACATCTAATGGAAACAACACTCACTCTCACGAGTTGTCACAAGATATGTTGTGCATGTTTACTTTACTAGACATAGGTTACTAAAGATAGTTAAGTTTAATTGCTCTTGCATTCTCTTAGTAATGAAATTAAGGATAAAAGATACCTTCAGTGATGTTTAGAGAAATAAGGTAGTGAAATAGAACAAAAAGGCATTTAATAATGAGGGAATGGGGTCAATATTGGCAATTATGACTTTATAGAGGATGATTTATAAGAAGAGAAGTTCATTGTAACATAGCATTTATCACTTATCAGTATCCTATAATCATGAAGAGTGCATAAAAATGGATCAAGTAGTAATAATCAACTAATAACTATTTGCATTCATTAAATCTCAATAGATGCAAAGGATTTTATATAATATATAAAATACCTAACACATGAACTCATGCGAGCATTCAAATATTTTTTTACTTCTTCATCCCTCATATGTTGAAGATGCACTCAAATGCTTACAAAGATCTATCAGTAAAAAAATTTATGAAAAGGATTTTATAATCCAACCCAATATTGTAGAGGGAAATCTCAAAACACAATATAAACACAAGACTGCAATGAAACATCAAGCATAGATCTAGTGGATGAACAAGAGAAATAATAAACTCAAGACTAAAACAAATAATATCACACATTAATGGACAATTCCAAACACAGAGCCCGGAGACAAAATTTAAACCCAAAGCAAACATACTTTATTCAGATCTTGAATTTATTAACAAGGTAACATGAAATGAATGATTTTAAAGCTTATTAACAGCTTGTACACTTGCAACCACCTTGACACAAAAGCTTAGAAAACTAAGATTAATATGCATTTCATGATTGGAAACATATAATATTCACAATTTTAACTCTAACCTTTTTATGATTTAAAAGAATAATATCCTTAGATATGAAAAATAAAAATAAATCCTTTTATTATGAGGAAAAACCCCATACTTATACAAATTGATGTCTTCTTACAACCCGATTTCCCCCTAACCCCAAAAAAACTTCAATGAACCATCCCAGAAAGACGTGACAAATGAGATCCATTTTTGGAAAATATATTTTATTAGTGAAGATAATTTTTCATTACTTAATTTGATTATGCTTCTAGATGCTAACATGGATGTATGTGGGTTTTTTACGTTTATTGTTTAATACTTTTTTCCTATCCATGTTGTAACCATCATTCATGTGCCCACCACAAACCGTCTATTCACTCATACCATTACTTTTAACTTATTTGACACCTATCCTTTTGCAGAAATATGCTTTTAGAAATGAATAATCATTTATAATCCCTTGTATATGATGTTTCTTTTATGTGAACTTCCACTTCAAGATGCATACCACCTTTTGGAAGATATCGATCTAATTCATAATCTTGTGAGTTGTGAGAATTAATCTTGCATTTAAACCTATAATGATACCTCACACAATCACTCTTAAATTTCATACTCTTATAAATTATCATTTTTTCTCATAAAATTTCATATTCCTTCAAGCATTATGAGTGAAAAGAGAGTTTGAGTTCATCCTTTTCAATCAATGGTGGATGTGGAATTGGGGACCAAATGAATGAGATTTCTTTGGAGACTTTGAACCCAATTTTTAACCTTTTTGGCTCGGATGAGGTCTTTATGAGAATGCTCTTTTTGATTAAAGATGAGGTGGAGAATGATGGAATATTAACTCCTTGTGTGGTTTGGATAGATTTTATAATAAGGCTCATCAAGATGACTCCATTCTTTTCAAGATTTCAAGTTATGAATTATCATTTATTTCGTGAAGAAGATAAAAATATCTTGAACTATTGAGTAATTTCTGGCTTTGTTGTAGGCCTACTATTAATAAGAACATCATTGAAATATATAATTTATTCCTCAATGAGGAATTGGCATAGAAATAGATTCCTCTTGATGCTTATGTAATTTCTATTGATGATGATGTGAAAGATATATCATCAATTTCCTATAAAATAGTCGTGATAGAGAAAATACTTTCTTGTCTTGAGAAAGCACCTACAAAATATTCTTCCGGAAAGGCCCTAAAATATCTTCTCCTTCCCGAGGAGAAGTAGATGGAGCATACCCAATCCATCTTGTGCAAGTAAGCCCATTTCTATAGATGAACTTGAATTTTCCCCTGCGGTACCAGTTGATGGTCCTAGGTCATCTTCAACTTCAAAATATGCCACCCAACAGGTACCAAGGCCTACCTTAACTTTGGGTCTAACCTTCTTGAATGGGTCTCCTCTTATAAGATAAAACTAGAATTAATCAAAATCTTGGAAGGTCCCAAAGCAAATATTTCAAAACTCATGGAAATAGGCATGTCTCATGACCTTTCAAGGGACATCCAATACATTTATGGGGCTCAAGACCGCAAGAATTTAGTTTTAAGAAGAAGAAATTGATGAATCAAATTCCTACTTTTTTAGAATAATGTATAACCATTAATTGATACTCTTATCTCTGTTGCAAGATCCTCTCTTTTTGTATATGCATACTATAAGCTATGTGAATTTCAAGGGTTGGGGCCCCTATAGAATCCCCATTTTGTTCCTAGTATATACATATCCTTCTTTTTATTTTATTTGTTAGCTCAACAATTAATTTTTATAAATAAATTTACTTATGGATAGCACAATATTGATCTCAAAGTCATATTGTATGATTTGAAAACCAACTGCAAGGTACTAATGAAAGATTTTTCTTTTTCCATGTGTCCAAGTGGATTTTGGAATTCGTGGAGTACTAATACTTATGATAAACCATCTCATGGATTTTACTTGTATTTCTCTTTCACCCACATATTTTAAACTATTCTCTAATGTTATGTGGCCTTTTGGTTGTTTTATGAATGTCTTGTTGCTTTTTGTAGTCTAATGAGTGTTAACTTCCTTATTAAACCCTCCAAACATTAAACCAAGTTCCATGGTTTTTTTACACTTCTTTTCTTTATCTCTCGTGACATGTGATCTGCGACATCCCCTCTTTATTTCAACTTTCATTGCAACCCATAGAACAATAAGTTATCTATTTTGTAGAATACCAAGTTAATACATTGTGGCTTCCTTAGAGTTGAATAGTCATCTCCATCCCTTAATTTGTTAAATTTTAGGGGAAAGGATTATCATGGAGATTCAAAAAACTAAAAGCGATAAGATAACATATGAAAATTTTGGTCCTTTAGATAATATGGGGTATTTATTAGACAAATCAACTAGGAAGGGCTCAAAATGAGCACCAACAGAAGCTCGAGTTTGGAGATGGGCACTCCTTGTGGGTGTCAAAAGAACATAGACCAGGAAAGATGCCTAATCCATTGGGTAAGGAGTCAAGGAGACCAAACGAAGTGTAATTTTCAAAAACAAAAATTATAATAATACCAAAACACTCCCATGTTTCAAAACCTTATCTTTGTAGACAAAATTGCAAAAAGGGAAACAACAACACAAACCAAAATAGAAACAACACAACAAAACCATACACCATGTCTTAATCAAAGAAATGTTAATGGAACTTGCCATTGACAGAAACTCCAGCAAGTGTCCTCCCAAATCCTTCAGAAAGAAATTATGTTTCCCAATTCTAATATCAATATAATAGGGCTGCATCCATACGGCATCAAAATTTCCATTTTTGCTTTTATATACATGTCTACTATCCCATAACAATACTAAGTCTCCAACATTTTAAAATCTTAGGGTGACCTTTAGTTAAAATATTATCTTCAGCTTTTCTCTGAATTTAACATGTTTTTAGTGGGACTCTCTTATGATTTCATCTAATTCCATGATCTAATTTATCCTCACTTCATATGGACTTACTTCTTCTCCATCTTCAAATTTTTGCATAAATTGTTATGAGGAAAGTTGTAAGTGCAGGGGAAAAAGGGCTTGAAATCTATAGACCTCTTGGTAGTAACTTTGTCTGCCCATAATGCAAACTTGAGTTGCTAACCCCATTTGTTTTTATTAGTCCCTAGAGTCTTTTAAGGATCTTTAGAAAATTCTTATTACTTGATTTTGCTTGGCCATTTACCCAAGGAATATAATTTGATGCATAGGAAAAATTTATACCATATTATTTTCAAATAATTGTTAATGGTTTAGATATGAAGCTCGTGGAATTGTTAACAATTATCTTGGCAAGCACACCGTTGGTTACTCAAATGTGCACCCACGTCTTAGATCTCTGAAGGTTCGAGGTGTTTGAGACCACAATGGAACCATCCCCAAGTTATGGGACCTTGCAACCCCCGGGACAGATCTCTAGAGAATGTCGGTTCCTCTATCTACTTCTACTACTACTGCTACTACTAGTGCTAGAAGGAAAAATAAGCTAATGATGCCAAGAGACCAAGGAAAGAAGGATAACATGAAGGAAACTACACTAAAAGATGATAACACTGGAAAAGAGGGGTGAACACTATCTCGTCTTGAGCGAGAGTGAGGGGAGATGTGTGAAAAGAGGCTAGGAACAAGTAACACAATGAAACATGTATCAAACGGATCGTTCTCATGGAACACAACTAAATTTGGAGCTATAAGGAACCGAAATGGCACAACCAACATGTAACACAAGATAAAAGGAAAGAAAAAGAATGCAAGCACGTTAGGACAAAGAATAGTCTCAAAATGATGCTTTTATTAATTCTAGAAATGCACAAAGCTATTATAATGATGAAGGAGGCCGATATCCATATGCAAGAGCAAACATAGAGGTTTGTAACTAAAAAAAAGAAAATATGGAGTCTTTGGCAAAAATGTGTAAGGATCGAGAGTGTCTAACATAACAAATGAGCCTTGCTCTTACATATATAGATGAATCCATGGAAGAAGAATGGAAAAAGGAGGTAAAACCTAAATTTGAAAGACATTTTCCCGCTTCTCACCTACCGAGATCAGCCAAAATTTGAATTTTGAAAATCGAGAATCAGTGGTGATGTCGGCATCTTTATGACAATCCTAGGTGCGTCTCGATTTGAGCTCAGTATCAAAAGATACGGATGTCAAAAGATGTCGAGTTTTCGCGCATGCAAAACACATGGCATGCATAGATTGGCTAAAATGAAGGAAAAATTGTGTGAATGCTTGTTGTTGTTTTCTCACAAATGTCATCCACTATTTTTTTGCAAGGATTCGGTGCCCTGTTGGTGCACTTTGATAGGTAGCATGCGGCACACTCAAGTAGGTCAGAAGATGACTTGGCACGAAAGGGTGTGAAGAAGGGCACAAAAGGGCATGTGCGGAAGAAAGAGGCATGGGAGGAAATCAGAAATAGGTGAAGGAAAGCACATGTGATGTGTGTGGGAAAATGAGGCAAACAGAGAGTAGAGAATGCATGGTCAAGGTGTAACTATTACAAAGTAATAGGTATGGTGCACAAGAGGTCCATGAACTTGGTGGTTGAAGTAAGTGCAAGGCATGTGGGAGAAGATGAAAACAAAGAGGAAAAAGGAAAAGGGAAAAGGAATGGAATGGGGAAGGCACACAATAGGCGTACGAGAGGAAGGATGGGGTGTGTAGGGAAAACTGTGGACAAAGGAATGTGCCAAGTAAATTGAGTACATGTAACCATGCAATAGAAAAATTAAAGCTGGAATGTGTATACAAGTTACCCAAATCACTAGGAAAGTTATTTGGATAATAGCTTCGGTGACTTTTGAGGCCATCTACTTGCTAGATGAAAGAGATCGATAGCCTAGATCATCCATTAGGTATGGAGTCCACTTATGCGATCATGGAATTTATCTTGTGATCACTTGAGAATCATTTCTACACTTTATTATGAATCTCACAACTACCGAGAGATGCTCGCACTTTGGAAGTAATAAAAGAACATTTGTAGGAAGAAAACAAGAGGAAATAACTATGTACAAATGAACAATGTGCGGAGAGCACACTTGGAGGAATTAAAACCATTATAATATATACAACATGATGTAGCAAACTTAATAGAAGGATTTGAGATAGATCCCATTTACTTGGGGATTTTCAACGCGCCTTGATCAAGATGAGTTAACTCATAGGAGTTAGCTTCTTTGTAGGGAATGATGGTGTATGGGCCACTCCAAAGTGTATCAAACTTTGAATGATGCCTTGGCTTAGCTCTTTTAGCATCCCATTTTAGAACCAAGTCCACAATTTTGAAATCTTGAGGCATATCCTTTTTGTCAAACCATTTCTTTGTTCCTTGCTGATGTTGTTCTAGCTTGGTCATGGCGAGTTCTTGAGTTCTTTAAGGTTAACCAGCTCTGCCATTCGATTTCTCTCTCGATCTCGCACTTCTAATTCCTCTTTGCTAGGCAAGCATTAATGAATTTAGTTCTAGTGTGAAAGGAAGGGTATCCTCCTTACCACGAAATGATTATAAGGTGAAGTTCCTATTGCCTTTTTAATGTGATTCTATCTGCGCTTGAGTGCGTGTAAGAATTTCGTATGCCACTTTCTTTGGGTGATGGTCATTGTAAGCTTTATGATTCGGATAAGGTTCTTGTTTGTTGATTCTTCTAGACCATTGTCGTGGGGGTAATAGTTGGAAGAATTTTTTAGGTAAATGCCTAGATTTAGAGCCCAATCAGTGATTTTAGCACCAAGGAAGACCTTTGCATTATCATAGATAATGGCTTGAGGAATGCCAAACCTTGTGAATAAACCCTTGAGAAAGTCAAGGATGTCTGACTCAGTTGATTCCTTGAGCGTGAAAACTTCTATCCATCTAGTGAATTAGTCTGTAGTTGTCAGCACCCATTTATGTCCAGCACTTGAAGGTGGATTGATTATGCCTATGAATTCAAGACCCCATTGCACAAAAGGCTGATCCACTTGGATTGGTTGGAGGGGAAGAGCTATCAATATTTATTTCCTGCAAAGAAAGTGTATTCCCTTCATTTTATGACTCATCTATGTGCATCTGCAAATAGGGTAGGCCAAAAGATACCTTCCATTATGATCTTCATTGTTGTAGTCTTGGTAGAGAAGTGTCCACCAGAGAATCCATCATGAAATTCTGCTAACACTTTTTCAGTCTGCACACCATTAATACACCTTAATAACACACCATCTAGATTCCTTTTGAAGAGAAGTACATCAATCAAAACAAAAGGGATAGATTGCAACCTTAGATTCATTCTCTTTGTTTTGTTCAAAATAGGAGGGTATGCACCCTTGGAAAGGAATGCAATCATGTCCTTCATCTAGTCGTGTGAGCTAGGATCTGCGTTTTTCTAAATTTCTACATATGAGAGAGACTCATCCGAAAATAATGAAGCCTCATTTTTATTCTACGCATCCTCTCGTAGTATGTCCGTAGAGCACACTACCTCTTATCAACTTAGTGGCCTTGATAGTCACATCATACTCCATGATTTTGGTCACCCATCGTGCTCTCTTCTCACTAATTTCTACTCCCATGATGAAGTCTCTGATAGAAGAGTGGGAAACTAACACCTTGATATGATTTGTGGCGAGCATAATTTTGAATTTCTTGAGTGCACACATGATGGAAAAGACTTTATTCTCCATGTGACTATATTTCAATTCATAATCCTTTAGCGTCTAGCTAAAGAAGGCCATTGGTTGTTCTAGTCCTTGTTCTTTTTCCTATGTCGGACAACAAGAACACTTGTATCGATGCCATAAGCATAAAGGATAAAATCCTTTCGATGTCTGGGTTGATGAGTGTTGGTGCACTAGTAATTTCTTGCTTGATCTTGTTGAAAATTTCTTTTCCTTCCTCTGTCCATCCGAAGGTTGAGTCTTTCTTGAGCATAAGGGTGATGGGCTTAACTCATCTTGCAAAGTTAAGGATAAAACACCTAAAAAGTTGATCTTGCCAAGGAAGGACTATAGGGCCTTTTTTTTTCACCGACAGGAAAGGGATAGGATAGTTGAGATGCACTCATGGTCAATCGTGATACCATCCTTTGAAACCATATGGCCCAAGAGCTTTCCCTTTATCACCACAAAATTGCACTTCTTGGGGTTAAGAGATACCCCAAATTCTCTACATCCTTCAAAGACCTTTTCCATGTGCACCATGTGATTCACACTCTTCTTTGAGAAGACAATTATATCATTAATGTAAACCAAGATGAATTCATTAATGTATCCTTTGAAGGCAACATCCATAGCGCACTAGAATGTGGCACCCATATTTGATAGACCAAAGAGAATTTTTTGATATGCATATGTTCCCCATTTGGTTGTAAATGTTGTTTTGAATTGATCCTCTTCCTTGACCAAGATATAGTTGAAACTAAAGTATCCGTATAGGATAGATATTCTCTCGTGTGCTAGCCAAAGTCTGCAGAATCTACTCCATTGAAGGTAAAGGGAAGTGATCCTTCGAGGGATGACTTATTCAAATATCTGAAATCAACAAAAATTCTGATTTCACCATTCTTTTTGTGTAATGGAACCAGATTTGCAACCCAGATAAAGTATTTGATTGGAAAAATAATTCTTTCCTCAATGAGTTTGTATAGCTCCTTTCTCATGAGGGGATTTAACCTTGAATTGATTGGATGTGGATTTTGTCTAATGGGATTTATACAAGGATCAAGGTCAAAGGAGTGTTAAGCAATAATTTGATCAAAACCTTTAAGGTCTTCATACTCCCATGAGAAAATATTATTGCATTTTTTTACAGAGAGAGATGAAGGATTGTTTTTCTTCATGCGCACTATCCTGTTGAGAAGTAGCTCTTTCTCGTGTGCAATAATAAAGGAGGAGCAGTCCTTTTGTGTGACATGTATGTATCTTTCTTCACCTTTGAACTCATCATTAGGGCTGGAAATTTAATCTAAGGTGATTATCCCTTTAGGCAACATATTTTTCTTCAGCTATATTACTTGGTCACCATAGTCATTTATTATGAAAGTCACTTGTATACTTGATGAAAATTCAGCTTTATTCTAGATAAACTAGATGATTTGCACGTCACTTGTCAAACACTTTCCATCTGGTGTTATTGTGCGGAATGGATGGTCTGATCACCATCTTAATGTGCCGAGTGTTTCCTTTGAAAAGTCCTCGACAGGGAAAACCGTGAATAGAGCACAACCATTTGGTCGACTTCCTTATTCATACTATGCGGGATCACCTGTAGATTAAGGGCATCGAATTTCTCAAGTAGGTCCTATAAGATTTGAGAATCTTATTATTTGTCCGCACTTGTTGGTAACTTGGTGGATGATGAATTATATGTCCCTAAAGATTTGAAGCACCTTAATTTTCTTCTTCTTAGTAATGAGCAAGCCATGCACTAGCACTTCATACTCTGCCACATTATTAGAACATGCAAACTGCAGCTGTGTGCAAAGAATAATTTCTCATCCTTAGGGGAAATGAGAACCACTCCTGCTCTCACACCATTTCTACTTCTGGATCCATCAAAGTATAACTTCCATAGACCATTTTGAACTTTGTCTTTCATGAGCGCACGTGGAAGCATAACATCTTCTTCTAGAATGCAATAAGTACCAAGCCCAATTTCATAGGCTTCTAGTTCTTTAGCATAGGGATCAAATTTGTGATGTCTTTCCACCCATTCATCAAGCACTAGGTTTGGAATAGAGGGTGGAAGAGACTACTCTTCAAGAACTAAAACTTGTTCTTCTTGGATTAGATGATTGGCTTGAAGAGGCAATGGGAAATATGACTCTACATGATAGAAAAATATAGGCTCAAATTTGTATGGTAAACCGGGTACCATACCTTATCTTGAGTAATATATGAGACCAATCGAAGACAAGTAACCACCCACTTTAGTATTAAATTCTCTTGATAAACACATGGCAAAAATGGAGGCAGTCAATGATTGACACATCTTGAGTAATTGTTAGGCTTGGACATGCATGGAGGGTTAACTCAAGATCCTTGTTGACTCCTAAGGTAGTAAAAATTGAGCCATCAAGTTGCAGGACTCCTTTAGGTGAAGGGCTATATTTTAGACCTAAGACATCAACTATATTCTTAGGCATAACAAATGTACTAGCACCTGAGTCAATCATGTAGTTATGTACTAAGTGTTTACCTATAATTAAGGACATATAGAAGGGTGGGGTTTTAAAAAATTTACTTACTTTTTCTCCTCTTCTTAGAAGATTTTGTGAAAGCACGTGGCTTACGTATAAGCTGGATCAATGTGTGGGAGTTGTGCTGAGCTTCATACAACAAATCCCGCTAAGATGGAATGGTCAGGGCATCCCACATTATGATGTTTATGTTTGATCTCTTCATATGTTCAACAATGATAAATGGAAGCCCCCATCTTATGCATTTAGGGAACAACATCCCTTCTTGACTATTCAGGCGTGGAATCCTGAATTTTAGCTGGAGCAGAGGCTTGACCTACCAAAGGAGGGGTGCGTGTTGTCTTAGAAGGAGCCTTATGTGAGGCCTCCTATATAGGGATTTGATTGCTTTTGCTGTAAGAGGCCTTGTTTGATTATTTCTTCCTCTGAATACATTCTTGTGTTTCCGGGGTGTAACCTTCGCACCTAACTCTAACATTCTTTTCTTATATCTTGTGTTATCCACAACTTGGGTGTGTGGTCTATTTGTATCTTCTGCAGCTTGGTTGATTACACAAAATTCCTCTATGCCAAAGAACATAAAATTTGTCTCTGGAGGAGCTTCTGGTCTTTCTAGGTTATCTGCTTTAGGGGAACTCATTGAAGGTTCACAAGATGAAGCATTCTAGATCATGAAGGCTTAGGTGAGTGCAAAATTGGCACAATGATATTTATTATGAGGAATTTTGCATGGGAAGAAACATTCGACTCTTGTGCCAAGTTGTTACGAATTGGAACCAAAGACCCAACTTGCATTGGGTGTTGGGAGAGAAGGTGCAAGAGAGATAACTTACAAGGGCGATGTGCATTAGGTTTGTCATCTATTATTATGCTTTGGTTGGGTGCGTATCTTTGATTTCCATATTGATTCCACCAAGGATGATTTCCTTGGCCATGCACCTGTTATTTTTCTAATGATATGACCTTGTTTGATAAATTTATGATAAAGGCCTTTAATTCTTCAAATTCCTTTTCTATGATGGAGAGTAGAAGATTGAGGCAATTAGTTGTGAATTTTTCTCAAGGATAGGAATAGGGGCCATAGAAGGTTGGGCGATTGTGACATCTTTAAGAACAAGGGAATGGGTGGTCTAGGAGCTAACTTTCCCACCTGAATGAGACTATTTTCTGCCCTTAATATAATGCTATAAGCAACTGGTAAAGTCCTACCTCCCATAGATTGGATCATAACTAAAATATCACTTTTGAGTGCCTTCGGATAATAAAGAAAAGCATATTGGGCTATAGGTCTTACCACAAGAGGGATTACGTCTCAAGTCTTCTAAAATCTTATGTTAAAATTAGTCATCTGCTCATTGGGTGCCCTTAATGTTGTTGTAATTTGATCCACGAAAGATAGATGATCAGACCTATCTTCAAAATAATTTCATTGAGTTGTTCCCATCTCATCCAAGGTAATAATAGATCCAAGTCTCAAGCCTCCATACCATTAGAGTGCTTTACTTTCAAAAGAGGCTACAAGAAAATTGAGTACTACATCATTATGTGTGATTAGAGAGAGTGAACACACATTTGCTATATCTTGGATATGCTCTGAGGGTGACTTGATTCTCACCAAGTAAAATAAGGAATAATCTTAAGCACATCATTTGGCATATCATGCTGCATGGCCAAGAGTAAGAGACTCCCTTCATCAATGTTTACAAAATTTCTTAATGGAGGAGGTTGTTGATGTGCCATTGCATGATGCGTAGGTTGTCTATTTTGAGGAGTTGAATGGGCGTGGCGTACGGGCTTTTGGAACAAACTCTTGTCGAGGGATAGCTAGGGGCATTCAAAAGAATCTTCAATTGCTGCACTTCTTCTTATGTGCACTATTCTCATGAAAGGTGCTCAAGAATGCTGAAACAAAGATCTTAAAATATTATGAGTCATCGATGATGTGTTTGAAATGAGCCTCTAAAGGATGAAACACTAGACCCACACACCAAAACTTAGAGTTAAGAAATTTGAGCTTTCAATGCTAGTCCCACCAAGGGTGCTTTAGAAACTGTTGGTTGCTCAAACATACAACCACGTCTCGGATCTCGAGAGGTCCAGGTTTTTGAGATCACAATGGAATTATCCCTAAGTTGTGAGGCCTTGTGAGCTTGGGATAGATCTCGGGAGAAGGTTGGTTCCTCTATCTACTTATACTACTACTACTACTACTAGTGTTGGAAGGAAAAGTAAGATAATGATGCCAAAGGACCAAAGAAATAAGGATAACATGAAGGAAACTACACTAAAAGGTGATAACACCAGAAAAGAGGTGAACACTATCTATCACGAGTGAGAGTGAGGGGAAATATGTGAAAAGAGGCTAGGCGAGTACCATAATGAAACACGTATCAACTAGATTGTTGTCATGGAACATAACTAAATATGGAGTTCTGAGGACCTGAAATGGGATAACCAACATGCAACATAAGAGAAAAGGAAAGAAAAAGAATGGAATCACATTAGGACGAGAATAGTCTCAAAATTATGCTTCTATTACTTTTAGAAATGCACGAGTTATTCCGATGATGAAAGAGACCAATATCCATATGCAAGAGCCAAACATAGAGGTTTGTAACTCAAAAACAAAAAATGTGGAGTACTTGGCAAAATGTGTAAGGATCGAGAGTGTCCAACATAAAAATGATCCTTTCTCTTACATATATAGATGAATCCATGGAGGAAGAAGGGGAAAAGGAGGGAAAACCTGAATTTGAAAGACATTTTCCTGCTTCTCACCTACCAGATCCACCAAAATTTGAATTTTGAAATTCAAGCACCGTAGCTGATGTCAATGAACTTTTTGACAAGCCCATGTGCATGCCAATTTAATCTACGTATCAAAATATATAGCTTTGAAAGATGTCGATTTGTCGATTGTACGTAAAACATGTGGCACACATGGATTGGCTGAAATGAATACCAACTTGTGCAAATGCTTGTTGTCATTTTCTACCACGTGTCACCTACTAGTTTGTTGCAAGCATTTGGTGCCCTATTGGTGTGCTTTGATAGGTAATGTGCCACACACTCGGGTAGGTCAAAATATGACTTGGCATAGAAGGGTGTAAAAGGGCACGTGCGGAAGAAAGAGGTGAAGTAAAGCACATGTGACACGCATGGGGAAAATGAGGAAAATAGGTGAGAAAAGAATAATTGGTCAAGGTGTAACTATTATAAAGTAATAGGCACGGTGCATGAGAGTTTCGAGAATTTAGATGGTTGAAGCAAGTGTGAGGTGCGTAGGAGAAGATGAAAACAAAGAGGAAAAAGTAAAAGGGAAAAGAAATGGACTGGGAAAGTGTGCATAGGGCATGCAAGAAGAAGGATGGGGTGTGCAGGGAAAACTATGGACAAATTAATGTGCCAAGTGAGTTGAATGCACCCAACCATGCAATAGAAAACTTGGAGCTGGAATGTGTATACAAGTTACCCAAATCACTAGGAAAGTTGTTTGGATAACACACACCAAATCTGTAGATTATATTATTTAGGTTAAAATCCATAACTATCTGATGATTTTTTTCTAGTGGGAATGGATTCAACCCATTTTTTTAAGTATTTAGTGGCCACCAATATCTAACTATGACCAACACTTTAAGGGTTTGATTTTTCACCAATAAATTCCAAGCTCCATTGTTTAAATGGAGCTTCTATTGACACATGTTGAAAAGGTAGGCCACCAAAGAATTTCAATATTCTATAAAATCATTGACAACTTTCACATCTCTGAACCAACAAAGAAACATCTTTAAATAATGAAGGCCACTAATATCCTTCCCTTCATATTTTGTGAGCAGTCACTCTTCCTAAATATGGCCTCCACACACTCCTCCATGAAATTCTATAATTATTTTGGGGGCCTCTTCTTCAGAGTTACATCTAATTAAAACTCCTAGATTCTTCCAAGCTAACCCATGATCAATAAAGATATAATTTTGAGAAATCATCTCAAGTGTCCTCCTTTTATTCTTATCTAGGTTTTTAGGATGATTTCAGTTCACTAAATAATAAACTATATATTTATACTAGATTAATTTTCTTACCTCTTGATGAGGGTGTGACCCATATTCTTCAACATTGTGGATCTATACCACCTACAAATTTCTCTCTTCTATCAACCTTGTTAGGTGAAATCCTCAAAAAATCACGGTAGTTTGTATGTCCATGTCTTATTCTTGAATCTTGTTAACCCATATGCACCTTTTGATGGATATTTCCATTTGAGACAAAATATACTTTACAATTATGTGAGGCACATATGCTATAATATTTGAACTTATAATATAAGGTCTGGAGAATTTGGTTTGTTGACCAAAGCAAAAGCTTTCTATTCCATGAAAGAATATTGCAGTTTAGACCCTTACAAAGATTTGCTAAAAAATGCAATAGGATTTTCATGTCCTTCTTCATTCTTTTGTAGTAGCACAAAGGAAATAGTAAATGTTGAAGTAATTGAGAACATTTGAAAATCCTTTTTATATTCAAGACTAGCCAATACAGGAATTATTAACTCGATTATTTTACTCATTTGAATGCTTGAACAACCCCTTGTTCCTATTTGATCACTTGATCTTTCTTTAGCATATTGGTGATAGGAAAAGTAATTTTAGAAAAATTAGATATGAATATTCTCACAAAATTAATTTACCCAATGAAATACTAAATATCTTTCTTTGATAAGGGGATAGGAAATTTTGAATAGCTTCCACTCATTCGGATCAATCATGACTCCTTGATAAGAAACTATTTGTTTGAGTAACTTGGTCTTTTTCACACCAAAATTAAATTTCTTGGGGTTTAATGAAATACCATACTCCCCACATCTGATCAAGATTTGTCTAAGTGCATTAGGTGATCTTATTTTCTTATAGAGAACACAATGATGTCATCTTTATACATAAGAATGAACTGATTTATAGGACCTGTAAAAGAAACATCCATTATTTTTTGAAAAGTATCCCAAACATTCATCAATCCAACTAGTCAAATGTAAACATAAGTACCCCAAGCAGTGGTGAATGTAGTTTTATATTGCTCTGGTTCTCTTGTGGCAACCATATCATAATCAGCAAAGAAATCCAAGGTAGATAACATTTCTAAACTAGTAACCTTTTGTAGAAAATTATCCATATTAGGCTGGGGATAATTATCTTTAAGTGAAGCTTTGTCCAGATTCCTAAAATTGACATAAATTATTATATCACAATTCCTTTTTATGATTGACACTAAATTAGCTACCCATGAATAATACCTAGGGGTTGTATTATCCCACCATATCTTAGTTTGATCAATTCCTCTTGAATTTTTGTTGCAAGGATGGGATTGATTGGTCTTTGCTTCTGTCTGAAAGGCTTGGAGTTAGGTGCTAATGGTATCTCATGTTGAAATATATCCTCTCTATAGGATTTTAATTTAGAGTAAGACTAATAAAGGAAATCCTTGTATTTTTCTAATAATTGGCCATAAGCCTCTATTTCCTTTTTACTTAAATTACATCCTAACCATACATTTCAAGGATCTTGGTTGGAACCAAGATTTCTCTCCACAATATCTCTTGGTAAATTATAAGATATACAAAATAATTTATCACTACTGTCAAAACTAGATTCCAAACTAACTAATCCCCTTGGGATTACATTAGTATTCAGTTGAATTACTTCCTTTTTAACAAAAAATTCCTTCCCTTCACACACCTCTATTATAGTTTCTAAATCAATCATTTGGTTAGTGAACTCACCTTGGAAGTTGAGAAATTTTTTTATGTTGGAATCATCATAAAATACTTTCCAGTGGTTAATGTTATCAAGTACAAAAGGTCAAACCAATAATTCCACTTGAAATTTATAGTATAGAGATGAATCCTCTTTGTCATATTGTGATGCCAAAACTGCCAACCTATCAACTAGTGCATTTTGATTCCTCCCATGATACTTAATATTAAAATAGTCAAAACACTCAAAGATATCCCATACTGCATTTCTATGTTGTTTTAATATTTCATTTTTTTGTTACATATTGCTTACGTAATTGTTTGATTATCGCTTCAAAATATCCCTTTACAAGGAGATATTTTATCCTCGTGCTTCCAAGAAATTCTTAGTCCTAGCAATAGTGCTTCATATTCTGCAACATTATTGGTGCACTCAATATTTAACTTGAAATAAAATCTTAAAGAATCATCATTTGAAGAAGTCATAACCACTCGAGATACATTTTCAAATTTATAACACGCCCATCAAAAATCATGGTCCAAGTAACATTTACATCCTCAATATGTGCACTAACATCTATTCAATTATCTTCAAAGCATCTACATAACCTATGAAGTTTCCCAAATCTATATCAACAAACAATACCTCATAAGAGGCATTCATGAGATAATCAATACAATGTAACATCTTCTCTTCTCTCGTAATTTAACCAACTTCCCCTCTAGTGGTGTGGATGCATAATACATGTTCATCTTAACATTCCTCCCACACTTTTGGCTTATTTTTTTGATAATATCATGACTCATTTATCAGTGGAATTCCATTATAACCATATTTATAGTTAAATATTTGCATGGATAGGGAGCAAGTTACACCACTAGACTTCTAACATACCTAACAACATGTACTTATCTTGAATCCATAACATAGCACCTTCCAAAAGCTGATGTTATCTTGATATCCAATTCATTCATGACCTCTAAAGGCATGATATTACATGAAGCTCTTGAATCAAACATGCAGTTATGAAGAATCCTCCCATTAACAATCAGAGTAGTAAAGAAAGGATCCACATCCAATTGGGATTCAACTAAGGATGTTCCTAAATATACTTCTGGGGGTTCTTCCATGTTTTCTGGCTCTTTATTTACCTCAACTTTAGCTATGGCATGTAGATTCACCACATTATTTGTATCCCTTTCTTTGAAAACTATATCATCCTTCAACCCCAAGTATTCAAATGCTCTTTTTCTATGTTTTAGAATTCTAAGCAGTTCTATAATAGGACTCAAATTTTTATGTGAGTTAGAATTTGAGCCATTTCACAAACAATATACTTTGGTATGGCTGCATTACAAGAAATGATAACAATATAATCAGATGTAATTTTATCTTTTAATGTTTGGGAAGTGGTAGAAGTACTTGGTTTTGAAGCATTGGTAGGACCTTTATCAGACAATTTTATTAGGAGCATCCTTAGAGATATTGGATAAGATAGGAATTTTAGGTTTGGGAACAAGGGCAAGTCCTTTAACTTGTCTCTGTTCTTGAGGTTATAATCTTTCTCTTAAGCAAAAAAACATTCATTAATAGCTTCCTATCCTCCTTAGATGGTATTCCACCATCATACTTAGTTATCATTAAATCTCTCAAGTACTCAAAGTCATGATTTGGAAGCTCAATTGATTGGGACATGTCTATATCATCATGAACAATAGAAGGAATGGAAAATACCTAATTTATGCAAGCCCAAAATTCCTCCATAGTTCTAGCATGTAAGATATCAGTTGAAGTAGCTCCTTGTATTGAGTGTTTTAGACATTCCATCATGCATATGTCATAAAACCTAGCCTCATTAGTAACATCATCATATCTAACAAGTGGTTTATAAGGGGAATGTGGCAATAAAAATTTATCACACCATTCAATGATGTGATCTTCTTCCACCAATGCAACTCTTGTTGTTAATGGATCAGGGACTATTTTACTTTCTTTATAAGCATGTTTCTTATTTCCTGAAGGCATGGGTCCTTTTCCTCTATCATTATCTTGATTATATTTGAAATGATTTCCAAATATATTCTTTCCTTGGGCTGGATGATGAACTTGAGAACTTGAAACCAATCCTTTCTATGCTTGATCCAGTTTGTATGAAATATCTTTGACTGCTCCAACCAAAATTTTAACCACTTATTCTAAGTCCACCGCCTTACCGGCATATGGATTTTCTAGTTTAATCAACTTAATACCATACCTCTTTTGAGGTTTTCCTACTGGTTTGATATTGTTATTAATTTGGACTGCCATAGAGAAATTCTGCCTCAAGGTTCTAGGGTTTTTATCCCTTAAATAATAAGCCACATTTTTGTCAAAGGCATCTGAGTAATTGATTAAGAAAGAATCATTACTAGGCCTTAGATTAGTAGGAAATGTAGTTAATGTTTTGTTAAACCTAGTATTAAATCTTGCACACACTCATTCGATTTTTCTTTATATTCTCAAACTCGATCAAGAGAAACCTAGGATCAATATTGTCACCATATTGTAACTTGAAAGCATTTTTCATTTTTTCTAGGAATCAATTAAATTTTTAGGAAATAGATTATATTGTTCCCTAACATCTTCGTTAAAGTATGTATGAATAATTTGAAATATACATCTTCATGTTCTACTTAAAATTCATTCATAACATTCTTAAAAATATAAGATGTAGATCTACACTTATGTCATTGTTCCTTGAAATCTAGATAGTCCATTTCTAATTTCATGGGGTACTTTATTTGGGTAACCCACCATCCCATGGAATCTTATCCATATATAGGTATTAACAAAAAAGGAAGCCTTAGTGGAGGTTGTGCCATGTTATTTGGTGGAGATGTTTCATGATTGAAACAATGTGGGGAAATGGGGTTCTTTGAGGCAAAGGAGTATGATCCAAAATATTGATCCTTTAAGGACTCAGTCTCACACAATAACCTATTCTCAAGAGTCCAAAAATGAGGAAGGTGAAGAATACATTTGTTACTTATAGATGTTGGATCCTCTTAAAATAAATTATGTAAATCATCTTGATAGATATCTCGATTCGAGCTATCGATGTGTTAGAATAGTCTTCCACCAAAGGCTTATCAAATCCAGAGTCGAATTTTTTTTTCTTCTAATATTAAACCAACCAATAGTTTCTAGATCTGCTTCCTTCTTGGATTTTTATTTTCTAGCTCGAATCAACCTTAGCATAGGATCAGACTTGAAGAAGGATCTCCTTCCTTCCATATTTACAAAATTAAATATTAAATAACCCGTGAGTAAATAATTAGCACTTGTATATGTTAGATTTTATTTTACAAGATGGAGCCACCACTAATTTCTTGCACCTTAGATGTTTATATGAACTCAAATAAATCTTTGAAAAGATAAAATTTCAAATAGGGAGGTTAAAATTTGTAGATATTCACGAATCTATCTTGTACAATATTGTTGTATAATAAAATAAGTGCAGGTTTAATGGAAGGCCTACTCATAATGGGACAATTTTTTTGACAATACTTGAGAAGAGTGGTCTATATTTGAATAATTTGTTAGAATTTGAGGATTCTAATAAATATGGATTTAATCAACTTACATGTTAAATATTAACATATTATGTAATGTTACAATGAATAATTAAATAAACATTACATCACTTAACTATATAACAAATAAATACAAATAATACTTACAGAAAGTAAATAACACAAGACACATGATTTATAGTGGAAAACCTGAAGGTAAAAAACCACTTTGTAAAAAGTAACCTTTTATTACAAAGAACCCTTTTACATCCAGTAAATCACCTCCTCCTTTACTAACCCTAATCACAAGGGTAAAAACCTTTGATATAAATATTTCAATATATCAAATGAGGACCCAAAGTCCTATTTATATGAGGTGATCGGGTATGTCTCCCAACTCACCTTTTCAACCATGTCGGTTGACACATATACAAAGGTTTAGAATATTTAATAATAGAAATATAACTATTTCTTATTATTAAATATTTAACCTAAAGTATATTCCTAGGTTTGAATATTTACTAATAGAAATATAAATATTCTTATTATTAAATATTTAACCTATAGTATAATGTTATACCCATATTTAATTAAGGGGTGGTCAGCCCACTTAACCATTATTTCTAACAATCCCCCTTAATGTTAAGTGCGATAACATATGCCAATAGATTACCTTCCCATGGTACACATAGGTTGAAGGAATTATAGCACCTTCGTCATACTCAAGTTACTTTTTAGTACAAAGGATTTGGAATCCCAATTATCATCCCATGATCATTGGATAAGTATGATTTGTGAGTTTTACATGTCTCCAAAGTTCTCATAAAAGGTTACTTGAAACTAAACATATATGAACCTTTTATAACCAAGGACCTCCTTAACAATATGCTTACACTGGATGTTTACTAGTAAACTCAATAGCACTAAAGAGTTTACTAAAGACCACCTTTAAGGTATTTCTACACTTCTTTCTAAAAATAATCCAAGGACGTATACACATTCCCGAAGGTCTTTTTACACATGCCCAAAGGTATTTTACACATGCTCGAAGGTCTTTTATAATGATTTTTTCATTTTACAAATACCAAGTTCCATTAAGAGGTGACATTTTCATGCACACTCCCCCTCAATCAGAACTCAAAAATCCAAGTTTTTCATGAAAGTGACAAAAATTTGTAGCACTTAGGGTCTTTGTGAATATGTCAAAGAACTCCGCTCTCTAGTCAACACAAACTTGAGATCTATATTACCACTTAGCACTTTCTCACGATGAATCATATATGTATCTCAATGTACTTAGTCCTCTAATGGTGTACTTGGATTATGTGTAAGAGCTATGGTGCTCTAATTTTCATGAAATAAATAAATACTACCTTGATCCTTCATCTTTCTCTCATCAAAAAACCTCTTCAGCCATGGTGACTCTTTTGCAGTTTCTATTGCACTTCTATACTCAACTTCAATCAAGAGATAGAAATAGTTGGTTTCTTTTTTTGCACTGTAATGAAACTTGCACCAAATTTAAACACATAACAAGAAGTAGATTGTCTATCCAATACATCACTATCATGATTATAATTAAAAATCCATACAAGTTAGTATTTTCATACTCAAGTATAATGCAACCCATAATTGATTGTACCTTTAATATATTTAAGAATTATGTTTTCAAGATTTGAGTGATCTCAATAAGGTTCTTACGAAACCTTGAAGCAATTCCTACCGCAAAGAAAATATTTTGTGTAGTTATAGTTAGATAAATCAAACTACCAACTAATTACCTATATAAAGTAGGATCAACTTTTTCACATGCAAGTATAGGATCAAGTTTTATTCTAGCTTCCATAGGTGTAGAAATTTGTTTACAGTCATTCATATTAGACTTTTACAAGATACATTGGTTGCATATTGTGTTGGAGAAACAACAATAGAATGCTTATCTTAAAATACAATCATGCCAAGAAAATGATGTAAGAGACCTAAATTAGTCATTTCAAAGTACTGTTTCAATTTTTCTTTAATCCTATGAATTAAAGAAGGACTATCACCAGTCATAAGAAAATCATCAACATATAGACATACAATGATAATGTGATAACCTTCTTGCTTAATGAAAATATCATTTTCAGAAGAACAATTAACAAAACCTAATATGTCCAAATCATCCTAGTGAAATCATCAATAAATTTCAAAACATATATAAAGAACCATTTGACGAAGCTACTTCAAGAGGTCCTCTAACATCACTATAAAAATTTCCAGTGGTGAAGAGGAACTCTCCTCAGGATGTAAGTGAAAGGGTTTAACACTTTGTTATGAGTGTAAACACCCTTCACAAGCATCGTGAGATGAAGAAAATCATGAAAACCTTTAACTAGATTACATATAGACATTTCATACAAGTTTCGATCTTTGACATGTCCTAACCTTTCATGCCATAGTTTTATATCATTCAAACTTTGAGATACAAAACAAGATGAAGAATAAAAACATAAAAAATATACATACCATTTTTTTGAATTCCTTCAACAATTATATTATTATTACTATCCTTGATGTACCAATTATCCTTCAAAATTTGAATATAAAAACCATCATGAGTTAGTTGTGAACATGACATAAGATTCTTTTTTAGGTTAGGCACAAATAAAACATTATTCAAAACACAATTTGTAAAATTTACTTTTCCTTTTTCTATTGCTTCTAAAGATGAGTTATCACCAAGATACACACGTTCATTTATTTTCGTAACATCAAATAAAGAATTTGAAATACCAGTCATATGATTTGAAGCACATGAATCTAGAGTCCATTTAGAATTAGAGGAAGATTCTAATGTAGCACATAATGCAACAGATTTAGGAGCATAATTAGAGCTATCCTTTTTCTTTAAATTATATTCGGATGAGACAACCTATTTTTTATTTTTATGGATAGGTTTCTTAGATTTACACTCTTCCTTTTTATGCCCAAATTTTCCACATTTGTGACATTTACCATTAAATCTTACATGCAAATGTTTAGAAGAAAAATATTTTTTTCAACAAATGAATATTTAGTATTATATCTAAACTTCGATCGGGATAGAGCATACGATACTTGAACTTGAATTATGAGCAAGAAGCTCCCGTGAGGAATTATCCTTAGAGTCGAAATTCATCCTCACTTGTTCTTCTTGTATCAGAAGAGAGCTCAAATTATTTAAATTAGGTAATTCATCTTCATTATGATATTTAGAGTTTAAAATAGAAATAAAATTCCTCAATATTTCATGGATATTTAATTGAACAATAAAGTAGATTAATTTTTTACCAATTAAGTCACAATTGCATCCATATAATTGTGCTTCAATATTTTTAATTTTTCTAAGAAATTAACTAATTTTTCATCTCCTTTCATAGGAGTTGTAAGCAATTCTAAAAGGTTAAATAATCTTAGAAAAGCACAAACCTTCATGCGTGGATTGTAATTATATCCATACCTCTTTAGGATTTTTGATATTACCAATGTGTAGAAGATATTCATCATTCACATTGCACAAAATCATGGAAAGGGCCTCTGTGTACGCTATGAGAATGCATTCATATTTTTTGTAGTTATTTGATGACCGGTGGGTGCAAGCTCGGTTGTTGAAATAATCATCCATAGTTTCCTTGCCATAAGTTCCAATCTGAATTTGATCTTCCAAATATTATAATTGGCTCCATTTAGGATCTAGGATTTATCGAGGAAAAAGTAATTGGATGCCATTGTATTTCAAATTTCCTAAACCTAAAAAGTATACCCCATTATGATATAATGCACCACTGAGTTAGAAACATATTAATTGAAAAAATGACAATACCCATATTTTATGATAAAAACTTGTATTATTTCATTAAAAAATCAAGTATTATAAATAATATTAATAGAACTAGATCTAAAAAAACTATTTGATCATAACTAATTATGTCATAAAAATGAAAACTAATTAACTTCCCATAATCAAATAATGACCCGCATTATAAAGGGCACTGCATTATACCCCATGCCTATTATAAAAAATCTTGACCATAGAGAAGAAAAGATGAAACCCTAAGAACATAAAAAAACTTCAAAATTCTGAAAAATATTAATGTAGATAAATATCTTGCCAGCGTAAATTTGACATCTAAATGGTTGTCATTATGCCTTATTTTTGGTTTGATGTGACGATCATGTGACCATCAATTTTAACACAAAAAATTTCCTGGATCTAGTTGGCTTAAATTTTTCATGGATTCGTACTTTCATGAATTCATATCTCCCTATTTAATCTTGATTTTATTTTCATCTCGTACACATCTTAGAAACTATAGAAAAATAATAAAATATTTCAAATAGATTTAACCTTTACCTTAAATTCCAAGTCCCAGTAATTCTTCCACGTTGGATTTCACGCAAGTAAATATTATTCTAGGTCCCCTTTCAGCTTTGCACACTCTAATAAAAATAAAACATTAATTCCTCGAGAGAACATTTTAGATTGCACAAAAATTTAGGAAACAAGGGACACAATATTTTTAAATACCCTTCCAGTTGGTTAAAAACCCCTTATAAATTAAATAATTTAAATAAAACATTTGATCTTAATTTATTTAATTCACTTCGCTCTAATACCATGTTAAAATTTGAGGATTCTAATAAATACTAATTTAATAAACGTATATATTAAATATTAACATATTATGTATTATTCTGTTGAATAATTAAATAAACATTACATCACTTAACTATATAAAAATAAATACAAAAAGTAAATAACACCAGACATAAGATTTATATTGGAAAACCCGAAGGTAAAAATCCACTGTCAAAAAGTAACCTTTTATTACAAAGAACCCTTTTAGTAAATCACCTCCTCCTTTACTAACCCTAATCACAAGGGTAAAACCTTTGATATATATATATATATATATATATATATATATATATATATATATATATATATATATATATATATATATCAATATATCAAATGAGGACCCAAAGCCCTATTTATATGAGGTGATCGGGTATATCTCCTAACTCACCTTTTCAAACATGTCACTTGACACATATACAAAGGTTTAGAATATTTAATAATAGAAATATAACTATTTCTTATTATTAAATATTTAGCCTAAAGTATATTCCTAGGTTTCAATATTTACTTATAGAAATATAAATATTTCTTATTATTAAATATTTAACCTATAGTATAATGTTACACCCATATTTAATTAAGGGGTGGCAGTCTACTTAACCATTATGTTCTAACATAATTTCAGAAAATTCAATAAATATATGTCTTATGAACCCAATAGATGCATAAAATGTTTTCAATAGAATCACTAGAAGTATTGAAAAGCTAATAGAACAGGCATGGAAAGAAATAACAAAGATAATTTAAAGAATGTCCCTAGAAATGGCTCTAGAAGTGTGTTGGTCCTCAAATTTTCACCCCATGTTGAGATGAAAACAATTTTTCTTTCAAAGGGTAGGGGAAAGG
Organism: Taxus wallichiana var. yunnanensis; assembly: GCA_018340775.1. NCBI lineage: Eukaryota > Viridiplantae > Streptophyta > Pinopsida > Cupressales > Taxaceae > Taxus > Taxus wallichiana. The sequence continues at coordinate 634,316,075 of CM031237.1, read as the reverse complement.
GCTTGGAAAGATGGTAGACCAGATTATTGCATCATTTTGTATCCGGGGAGGGGTCTAACACTTTCCTTAGGATCAAACCTTGGGATGATTGAGGGGCACATACAAAGGAGATGGCCTTCTCTTGATACTTTTTTTCCTACCTTGAAATAGGGTGAGGGGACCCAAGGTGTGACACGAAAATGCAGAGAGGGGAGATGGGATATTTTTTCCCTTAATTTCTTCTCAAAATGACATATCAATCTAGGATAAACATGACCAATGGACACAACACTCACTCTCACGAGTTGTCATAATATATTTTGTGCATGTTTACTTTTCCATACATAGGTTACTAAAGACAATTAAGTTTGATTTCTCTTTCATTCTCTTAGTAATGAAATTAAGGCTAAAATACACCCTCAATGGTATTTAGAGAAATAAATTATTGATATAGATAAAAAAAAATGTGTCTAATAATAAGGGGATGAGGTCAAAAATGGAAATTATGACTTCACGTAGGGGTGTTTATATGCAGAGAAGTTTGTTACAACATAGAATTTAACACTTAGAGTATCCTGCAATCATGGAGAGTGCATGAAAATTGGATCAACTAGGAATGTTCTCAACTAAGAACTATTTGCATTCATTGAAGCTTAATAGATGCAAATGATTTAGTATAATATCTAAAATACCTTACACAAAAACTTGTGTAAACATTCTAATAAAGTGTTTATCGCTTCATCCCTCGTATGCCTAATATACACTTAAAGGCTTACAAAGATCTATCCATACAATTTTTTTATGAAAAGGATTTTAAAATCCAACCAAATATTGTAGAGGGATATCATTACACAACATCAAACTTAATTAAAAATAAAAACATCAAGGAAAAATATAGTGTATGACAAAGAGAGACAATAAACATAAGACTACAATAGAAAATATCACTCATTAATGGACAATTTCAAACACATAATGGAGAAGATAGAATTTAAACTCAAAAATGACATACTCTATTTATTTATTGAATTTATTAATAAAGAAACATCAAATGAATAATCTCAAATCTTGTTAATGGTTGTACCCTTGTAACCACCTCAAAATAAAAGGTTAGGAAATTGAGATCAATATGCATTTCACAATTGGAGAAATACAATATTCACAATTATATCTCTAACCTTTCCAAAATTTGAAATATTAATCCCTGTAGATATGAATACCAAAACTAAATCCTTTATTATGAATAAAAGCCCCATACTTATACAATTTTATGTCTTATTATAGCCCGATTCCCCCAAAACCTTGATGAACCATCTCGAAAGACGTGGTAAACGAGCTCCATTTTTGAAAATATTTGTCAATGGTGAAGATACATTTTTCATTCCTTAATTTGATTCTACTTATAGATGCTGAAATGGATGTTTGTAGGATTTTTAAATTTATTTTAATCCCTTTTTATCCTATCGTGTTGTCACCATCATTCATGTGCCTAGTCACAAACAATCCATTCCCTCATGCTATTATTTTTAACTGATTTGACACCTTCCCTTTTGGGGAATATGATTTGGGAAATGGATAATCATTTATATTCCCTCGTATTTGATGTTTCCTTTGTATGAATTTTCACTTCAAGCCAAAGAAAACCTTGTAGAAGATATAAATCTATTTCAGAATCATGTAATTAGTGAGAATTAATCTCACATTCAATCCTACAATGATACCTCACACAGTCACTCTCAAATTTCATCCTCTTATAAATTCTCATTGTTTTCTCATAAAATTGCATCTTCCTTCAATAATTTTGAGTGAAAAGAGATTTTTTCATCCTTTTTATCACTAGCAAATGTGGAATTTGGGACCGAGTTAAAAGATATTTCTTTAGATACCTTGCACTTAAGTTTTGACCTTTCTAGCCCAGATGAGGCCTTTATGAGAATACTCTTTTAGATTGAAGATCAGGTAGAGACTGATGGACTATTAACTCCTCACATGGCTAAGGTACCTCTGATAAGAAGGCTCATCAATATGACTCCCATCTTTTTGTATTTGAGGTTATGTATTATCATTTTTTCTGTGAAGAAGATTAAAAACTCTGAATCTTGCTAAAGAATTATTGGATTCACCGTAATCCTTCCATTAAAAGAAAATCATTAACATATCTCCATTATTATTCAATGAGGAATTAGTGGAGAAAGTGATTCTTGTTGATTCCTATGCAGTGTTTGTTGATTATCTTGTGGAATACATATCATTAATTTCCTATAGAATAGCCATGATGGAGAAATGAATTTATCATCTTGAGAAATATCATGTGAAATATTCTTTTGGGAATGCCCCTGAAGTTCCAACGCCTTCCCTAAGGAGACACAAATGGGGCGTACCTAATCCAACTTGTGAAAATCATCTCATTTCTGTGGATGAACCTCAATCTACCTCCTCATCACTAGATAATGTTTCTTGGTCATCTTCAACTTCATAATATTCTACCCAAAGTGGGGTACCAAGGTCTACCTTAAATTCGGGTCAAACCTTCTTGAATTGGTCTCATCTTACATGAGAAAATTGGAATTAATCAAAATCTTAGAAGGTCCTAAAGAAAATATTTCATAACTCCTAGAAATAGGTATGTGTCGTGACCTTGTAGGGGACATCTAGTATGTTTATGGGGCTTAATACCGTAAGGAATTTTATTTTAGGAATAAGAAGCTATTGAATCATATTCCTTCTTTTGCCGAAGAATGCGTAACCATCAATTGATATTCTATCTCTTTTCAATAACCTCTCTTTTTTTATATGCATATTATAAGCTATGTGAAGTTCAAGGAGTTTGAGGCACCTATAGAATCCCCATTTTGTTCCTAGTATATACATTTTCTTCTTTTTATTTAATTTGTTAGCTCAACAATTAATTTTCATAATTTAATTTAATTTTGGATAACACAAAATTCATCTCTAAATTTATACTATATTATTTGAAAACTAGTGGCAAGTACCATTGAAAGATTTTTTTTTCCGATTATCCCGCAATTTTTTTGAATCAGTGGAGTACTAACCCCTGTGATAATTTGTCCTGTGGATTTAACTTATATTTCTATTTCACCCCTATAATTTTAATTATTCTCTAATGTTCCACAGACTTTGGTGGATTTTTGAGTGTCTCACGGATCTTTCGATTTGGTATAGTGTTAACTTCCTTTTCAAACCCATCGAACATTAAACCAATGTGCCATGGTAATTTTTGTTGCTTGGTTACAAGAAATAAATCATCATTTAATCCCTTTATTTTATAATATCAAAACTACTATACCTTTCCCCACACTATCACACTCCTAAAAAATACATTCACTATGGAGGCTATTCTATTTCAAAGCATCATTGAAGATACTTCTCATACCCAAATCCCAATAAGAAAATGATGCAAGAATAACCACCTCTTTTTTTTTTTTAGTAACTTATGTATGATGCACTAAATATATGTAATAATCTTGTGATAAATATTATGAGTGGGCATCACATTCATGGCCATATTTATCTCATTTTTCCCATTAATTTTCAAGATTAAATGGAAATAAGTGTAAATCATCTCCCATTTATATTAGTTACCCCATGGGTTCTCTCACACTTTGTCTAGGTAGGACCAAAAGTAGTAAGATCAGGCCATCCCCTTTGTACGAGCCTCTCAATCACCTCAAATCTTGGTTCTAAAAGGGATGATAGACATCTCCCTAGATACAAACGACATAAAACTCATGGCCTGACATATCCTTAAGCCATCTACCCTTTACAAGTGTTTCCATTCCTAAGATGGTGTAAACTTGGGATCCAACATACTTCTCGTGTCATTTCCTAGGACTCCTTTTACTCCAAGAAAGGTAAAGAATAATTTCCTTGACAAAATTTTTCTAATATTATCCTGTATCCTATTATTTATCTATAATTTTCCAATTATAAGAAATATTGAAATAAAACTTGTGTTTCTATAAGTATACTAGAGGTTGGTTATCAATAATTTTGAGAGTACCATAAAAAATTTGCAAATCCTTTTTCCTACCAGACTTGTGAAGTGATTTTTCTAAACATTATGGGTTAATATATATCTCTGGGGGTGCAAGGTGTTAGTGGCGACTCCATATTTCAAATAAAATATGGGTTACACAAGTACAATATTTTTTTACACACCTTGTGATTAACTCTCCCCTTTACAATGATAGTGAAGGAATAATATCCTTTTATATTTGACCCTTATAGAAGCTTACTCTAAGAATTAGAAAGTACGTCTTTAAGAGGAAAAAAGGGAAACCTTTGGGTGGTCAAATTTAAGAAGGAATAGGGGTTCAACCCATATAATTTAATCCTCCTTTGATAGAGTATTACTCTAGTACATCAACTAGTTCGATACTGAGATATTCCTCAAACTTATTTACATTCTTTGTTTCAAAGGTTAAGCTTATGTAAAAACCAAAGGTACTCCTCGTTTCCACATTTGTTAACCCGTGAGAATAGATTATTTTGTGAGATTGAGTTGCAAAAATATTTCCATTGTGTGGATCGTACCCCTTTACCCTAGAGACTTCCAGGTTCTCCATTGTTTTAATCCTCCATTTGAAAATACACCACCAAATAATATGGAACACCCTCCATAAAGAGCTCCTTTTGTAGTCACTACATGCATGCCAATAAGGTTCAATGAAATGATGAGCTTTCTTGACGAAGTACCAAATGAGATTAGAAGTAGGTTTCCGTAGTTTCAAGGCAATAATTCCATGAGCGAGGACCAACATCTTAAATTATTCCAAAATGTTATGGATGATTATGAATTTTATTTTCAATATGTTTTTGTTAAGTTTTTATACATATATTAAAGGAATGTGTTAAGGAATTGTATAATTCATTATATGCAAATTCAATTAATTCTTGGGCTGAAATGAATAATGATTTTAGATTGTGCTATGGTGATAGAACTGACCCAAGGTTTCTTCTATTAAAATTTAAAAACATTAAGAACAATCCTAATGAATGTGTACATGATTTTAACATGAGGTTCAACAAGACCTTGACTATATTACCAGCTAATATAAGGTCCAATGATGAGTCTTGTTTAATCATTTACTTTGATGATTTTGACAAAAGGAATCTTATTATTTGAGATACAAGTCCCCTCGGACTCTAAGGAAATCTTTATCCATGGAAATCCATATAGAGAATAATATAAAATAAGTTGAGAAGCCTCCCAAAATGGAGGGTTTCAAGTTGGTTAATATATATAAGCCTCAAGCAAGTAAATTTGTTGATTTAGAAGAGGTAGTTAAAGCCCGTGTTAAAGGCGAAAAAGGAAATTTTATACAAAATTTCCATTACAAGAAGGAATTGGACCCAAATCCTTAGGTTCTACATCAAGCCCATTGACATATTAGATTTGGGAATCATCCCAAAAATATCACCGGGGAGAAGATAAAGGAAAAGGACTAATGGTTTGAAGAAATAAGAAGCAAGCCTTCGAGACAACAAGATAGTCCCGGCCCATTAATAACAAGAGTTTTTGTGGTAGAGGAGGAGAACACAATTGATTGGTGTGAAATTATCTATCGGTTGACCCTCCATGTGATCGGTTTGCTAAAGATAGTGACACCAATGATGAAGATAATTTTGGTGATATATGCATGATGGACAGTCCAAAATATTCAATTGAAGGGGCTAATTCTACTAATATCATGTATGTTAAAACTGTGGAAGAATTTTGGGATTTCACTAATCGTATTTCTCTCTCCCTTCTATAGTTAATATTGATGTTGATATAGCTAAATCATTTGTGCTCTAAAATCATGAATTTGAATATCTTAGAGAATTAATGATTTAAAAAATGATGGGTAATCTCTTCGAGTAGGAAAGTTTCCCAAGAAAAGGAATATAACCTTTGTAGCAGACAAGTTAAAGGGCCCATCCCTTCTCCTTAGTCAAAGATGCATCTCTTCAGTAATATGCCCAAAGATACCCCCAAGATACACATGGTAGATAAATGTCCTTTCATTACTTTAAGTCCAAGTACTTCTACCTTGGTACAAAAATAAGGAACAATCTTGTCCAAGTATGTTGTACATGACATGGCCTCAATCACCCTTTCCTCTAATACAACCTTGTCCAAGTATGTTGTATATGACATGGCCCAAATCCTAATTCAAATAAAAATCATTGGCCCTAATTTGAAATTACTTAGGGTTCCTAAACACAAAAAGGTCATTTGAATATTTGGGATTGAAGGAGGATGTGGTTTCCAAAGAAATACATGCACATAATATGATAACTTCTCCAACTATTTTTGTAATTTAATTAAAGAATACCAAGAGAGCATAGAATAACCCCTGAAAGTGTACTTAGGTACTTCATTAGTGGAATCAAAATTAGATGTTGATCCTTTCTTTACCACTCTTATTGTTAATGGGTGACTTCTCCATAATTACATGTTTGATTCGGAGGATTCTCTTAACATCATTCAACTAGAATTTAGGAATGAATTAAACATCATGATAACAAATAATTTTGGGAACCTGTTTTGCTATATATTCTAGAGAGGTACCTTTTGTTGGATATGTCAAAGGTCTAGTAGTATAACTTACTACCTATCCTGGTAAATATTTGACCATGAACATGGTTATAGTTGATTGGATTACTAAATGGGGCATATTGTTATTAGAAAAATGGGATGCAAGTATAGGGGCCTCTTCAAATAGATATGTCTTTTAATTCCATACTTTTATAAGTAAATATGGTCAAGATACATATATTAGATAATATGTTGCACCTTATTGAGGACCCTTTGAATGATACTTATGAAGTATGGTTCATTGATATAGACTTAGGTAATTTTATTGGTTGATCTGATTTTGAAGATCAATGAATGGATGTAAATGAACACCTATAAGGTTTCGTATCCATGGACCATGACCTTTGATGGATCATGTTCTAATATTTGAAATGGATCTTGAGTGGATTTGAATTCTCCAAACCATCATTTTTTCAAATTCTCTTTCAAATTGAAATTTGAGTGGACAAATAACATAACTAAATATAAAGAATTTATCCTTAGATTAAGAGTTTCATGGAGGAATGAGATTAAATATCTCATTGTCAAAGGAAATTCTGAGTTAGTTGTAAAACAAGTTAGAAAGATATATGCAACAAAAAACTAGAGGTTGAAGCAATATAAACATGCGGTCTAGGACCTCATTGAATTATTTGATTCTTTCAATCTCCTTTAGCATAAGAGAACCCATAATACAAAATCTGTCAAGTTGGCTATTCTAGCCTTCCAAGATGATAATGAAAATATATCTCCTTATTTCAATTATGAATTGGAATTTCTAGTTAGACCTTCACCCCTTCTAACATTCAACACTTGTAGGTTTGTTAGGATGATGGTCATATTTAAAGGTTCTTAAACTGCATAGGAAAGTTCAAAATCAATTCATTGACCTAGAACCTATGGTGGTGTTATGTGAAAGAAAAGGAGACCCTCTTTGTAAAGGATGTAATCCAATTGAAGAAAACTATTATTCATAGAGGACTAGTAAACTTTGAATCAAATTTTTACAGTGTGGAAAAAGTTATGAGCAAGACTATCTATGCACCTATATATGTTGAGGAGTTCAATCTACGAATTCATCAAAACCCAAGAATGGTTTTGTTAGGGATTAGTATGAATGAAGAAGAAATGTAATCTTATACCGGTTTTACGAGGAAATATCGGATTTTCTCACATGGTCTTATTTTGAGCTTAAAGCCTATATAGAATATTTGTTTCAACATGAGATATAGTTAGAGTCTCATACAAAAACCTTAATGACTAATAAAATATCCATAAACACCCTGCTTGCAACTAAGATGCGAGTGGATTTAACAAAAGTAAGAGATGGTGGGATAATCTAACCCACTAGGTACTCCTCGTGGGTGGAAAACTTGGTACAAGTTAGAAAGAAAAATGGGGATATTAGACTTTGTGTGGATTTTATAAATTTAAACAAGTCATCACTCAAATATAATTATCCATTTCAAAACATGTACTATATGCTACAAAAGGTAACATGATATGAGTTACTGTCTACATTAGATGGTTTCACGAGGTTACAACCAGTTATGGTGAAATAAGCAAAACCATTCAAAATTAATTACACCACCCCTTGGGGATGTCTATGTGAGGATGCATTTTGGATTAATGAATATTGGAGAATATTTTCAAAGAGCCATGGATTTGGCCTTTTCATGTTTTATTAATCGTTTCATTGCATTTTATTATGATGATACAATTATTTTGTCTAAGAAAAGGGATGACCATTTGGGGCACCTAGAAAAGATATTGATCGAGATGTAGAGAGTATATGATCTCATTAAATACAAAAAAGTGTTATTTTGTGTTATAAAGGAATTTTTGTAGGACATATAATGGAACATAAAGGAGTTATGATATACCCTAAAAGGGTTGACATAATTGATAAATTCTGCATCCCCATGTCTAAGAAAGGTGTCCAGTCCTTATTTTTACAAACAATTTTTTTAAGAAGGTTTATTTCTAACTTTACTAAGATCAATCTCCCCATCACAAGAATGTTGATTAAGGACCAAGTCATCAAGTGGGAAGGAGTTGTTCATGCATTTAAAGTAATAAAGGAGGCACTAAAGACTGCCCCCATATTGACCATTTCGAATTATAAAAAGAGTTTGATTTTTAATTTTCTTCAAAAATACAATTATATCTATTTTTTACAAAAGGATGAATAAGGGAATGATAAATTCATTTCCTTATTCAATAAATCCTCGCATGGGTCTAAGTTGAAATACTCTATCATGGAGAAACATGATTTTTCCTTGATGAAAGCTACTAAAATTTTAGACCCAATATTCTATTTTCTGAGATCATAGTCTATGTACCACACACAATGGTGAAATATATCTTATCCCAAATGGATATTTCTAGTAAAATTTGTCATTGGGTTAGTAAAAATTACAATAATATGACATGGATATTCAAATCACCAAGCTAGTATGTAGGTTGGGCTTTGTAATATTGATGGTACAAAAAAATTACATGTAGCTGAGATACAAAATTTTGATGAAGATGAGAAATACCAACATGAATAGGTAATTTCCTCATCTTAGTACAAATACATAGTTTACTACCTGAGGAAATTTAATTTCCTAATCAGTTGGAAAAAGTAAGAGAAGGAAATTCAATTTGGTGTCCCAAAAATATGTTTTAACTGATCATGGGCTAGCTTGGAAGAGCCTAGAAGGAGTTTTGTTGAGATGTATTACAGAAGGTGAGGCTCCTAATGTGACTTTTAAGTTTTATAGAGGGTTGTGTGGAGACCATTTTGTAGGTAGAGTTACCGCCCATAAAATATTAAGAGTAGGATATTAGTGGCCCTCCCTCTTTAAAGATGTGGCTTTTCTCATTGTAGAAAAATGTGAAAGTTGTGAGTGTTTCTTAGAAAGGATGGAAGATTATTGATCTCTCCCCTACATCATATTTCAGTGGAGGACCCATTCAAAAAATGGGGGTTAGATTTTATAGGTTAGATATCATACGATTCAAGTGTTGGTCACAAATGGATATTATTGGCCACCGATTATTTCACCAAATCAGTTGAAGCTATCCCCACCAAGAAAGTGACTCATGAGTTGGTTATGGATTTCATCTTTAATCACATAATTTGTAGGTTTAGGGTCCCCACCAAGATATTTTCTTATAATTCCATGAGTTTCGGGAAAAACATTGGTAACAACGTGCCATGAGTATGGCATAACTTGGGACTATGTATCAAATTACAATCCCCAAGGAAATGGTAAAGAGAAATCAAGCAACAAGAAGCTACTCAAAATCCTTAGGGTAACATTTGAAACAAATAAAATGAAGAGGGTCATTAACTCAAGTTTTCACTATGGGAAAAAAAGTTACCACCAAGAGATCCACGGGTAAAATACCTTTTAAACTGGTTCATGGGGTCCAAGGTGTTTTCCCCTACACTTGTAATTGTCTGCTTACCAATTCATGTAGCATTTCAAGGATGGGGAAGGAGTAAGTACCTATGAATACATAATCAACCAAATTATGGAGTTATACAAAATAATAATAGAGTATCATAAGAGGCATGTTAAGTTCGAGAGAAGCTTAAGAAAATATTTGATAAAAAGGTTACTCCAAGAACTTTTAATGTTGGATACCTAGTTTTGTTATGGGATAATAGGCATGAAGATAAGAGAAAGCATAGGAAATTTGATGCCCTATGGATGGGACCCTACTCTATTGACAAAGGGATTAGAGAGGCACTTTTTCCTAAGGGAATTTGAGAGACACTTGCTTGAACTTCCTCTCAATTATAGGAATCTCAACAACTTCCTATACTAAATAAAAAAATTCAGATGTGTTCTTAGTATAATGTATAATGTTATTTTTGTTATTTCCTTTTCTGATTAATCTATAGTGATCAATTTTTATTCATTTCCATTGTATCAATAACATGTTATGTATCTATTTAAAATACCATGTGTTTTTATCCTCGTGAATCTATTTTCGATGGACTAGGCACTTGGTCTATACCTTGTGAAATATTGTTTCTTTTCCTTGTGGAACCCATAGGGGTTTCCCATCCATGAGATGGAGCTGATGTTGGAACTCATTCTGAGACCCTATTTAGAACCAAATTAAGTCTTCAAAAATTTCCCCTTACCGTTAAGAATTTTTTTCATATAGTAACACCAAATGTTTCTGATTATCCAAAATCACTCCCTCCCATAATTTTGAACAAATTGTAAGATGGGCTTGGCCATTCAGTTCTAAGGAGGTTGCGGTACACTAAGATGGTAATTAGTGGAATGAAAATATTAATTTTCTATGGGTTTCTCCAATCCGTGTAGAACAAAAATAAAATAAAGACCTAAGAATAATTCTAGCATGGTTGGATATCATTCACATTAACCCATTCTCACAAGCTAATACATGAAAGGATACTTGTAGGGTGACCATTTGTAAGGAATGGAGGAATATGTCTATATAGAAAATCCACAAGACATTATTTAAATGTTTAATGGTAATATCAAAAGGGTGGTATTATGTGGACTTCAAAAAAATTATGGACACTTTGGAATCCAAAAATACTTTGCAGAACATGAAAAACAACTAAGAGACACATGTGTGGAAAAGATAAATGCAAAGAAAATTTGAAAAATGAGTAAATGGAGAATTTTCACCAAGAACTCTTGTTTTGGGTTCCCATTCATGCAATATTGATAAATATATAATTACTTTACTATTCATATGCATGTTCATTAAAAAATAGTAATTGAATTAAAAAATAAAATGAAAATACCATATATATATATATATATATATATATATATATATATATATATATGTAATTCAAATTCTTTATGGCCATGAGCCCCAATAACCATCTTGAACCTCTCCTACTAAACCATGAGACATACCCTTGTCAATAAGTTCCTTGATGTTTGCCATCGGGAATTCCAAAATATTAATCAATTACAATTTTTTCCTATAAGAGGAGACCCATTCAAGGAGATTAAACCCACCTATGAAGTAAGCCTCGGTTCCTCTGTCAAGTAAAAGTTTTGGAGGTTGAAGATGGCCTGGGTATATCAATTAACATGGAGGGAATATTCTTAGGTACACCAATTTGATCAGTAGTGATTATCTTGGATGAACCTATTGGATTAACCAAACCACTTTTACGACTTTTCAATAGAGGTATCTGCACTTCAGGAGCCATCCCAAAAGAAGATGTCAAAAAGGATTTTTCAAGATTGGTGAGCCTTTACTCCATTGCAGCTATTTTATGGGAGATTGAAGATTTATCCTCTGCAGGATCGTTACTAGGCACTACATTGACATAAACTAGAATATCTCTCTCCTATAAATATTTAATAAAAATACAAGGGATATACGAATGGTGTTTTTTAATAGCCGGCCTATAGTGGAGCCATAATTTCCTTAATTGATCAGGAGCTACATGTTCATCTGGGTGAAATAAGTGATGAAACAAAATATGAAACATGGAGAATAAGGGAGTCATCATAAAAATATTACTCATCAATGTAATTCAAATGGTGTGGGAATTTAATGGTCCTATGGGCTCTACCTTGTCTTCAATCATGAATAAAATTCTAACAAAATATTCATTTTGTTAAAAAAGGTTGAAAATTACATGGAAAGTTTCTAAAGAAAGATCCTTTAGACTATTTCCCAATTCAACATCCACCATTTCTTTAGAAGGAGTAACACAAGTTATTTCACAAGAAAATTCACTTGCAACACTCACAGGAAGTTAAAAATTCATGAGAAATCAGCAATAATTTATAAAATACTCAATCTTGGAAAGGACTATGAGAATTATCATATTAGGATTGAATGAGAGATCAATTTTGGAAACTCACATGGATTTGAAAATTGGAAAGTGGATTGAAGTCTATAAAAAAAGTGTTCTTTTGGCTTGGTTTGAGGTTTTGTGCAAGGGAAGCATCAAATTAAAGAGAATATTTATGATTATCCATTTCCCAAAACATATACTCCAAAAGGAAAGTGTCAAATAAATTATAATAACGGCATGAGGGAACATACATTTTTTGAATGAGCACATGAGTGATTGTAACAAAGTAAATAGGACAAAAATAGATTAAAAAACAAAAAAATAACAAAAGAATATTTACGAGTTAGAAGATATACGTTCATTTTCCATGCCTTCTAGGATTGTTCACTTATCTTTTGGGGGGAAAACCAAGGAAAATTTGTAGCCAATTTTGTATAAATATGAGGCTTTATCCTCATATGAAAGGGGGTTAGTTTTATATTTGAAAAGTTAAAAGAGAAGTATTGTAAGTATGCATGTTTCCATTTTTTTATATGGTATGCATATGAAATTTGGGTTTTCAATATTTTGTGTTAAGGTGGTTACACTATACAACCATTTGAGAACATTGAGGGAATTTAATTCTTTTCTCGTTGTCAAAAATTGAAAGTTTGAATGAAATATGCCTACTTATGATTCTAGTATTATGTTCTAGATCTTGTATGTTAAAATCTTATTAATGAGTTATAATTTCTACTACAATTTTGTATTCATTATTTTTGTATGTAACACACTAGATCATTCCTTGGTTGTTGCATTTTGGTTACTAAATCAATATTGTTTTGTGAGAATTTACTCTACAATATTTGATATAATTCTAAAATCCTTATTACAACCATCTTGTTGAGTGATTTTTTTCAGCCTCTGAGTGTATCTTTGGCATGTGAGAATAAGAGCAATAGATACTTCATTATAATGCTTGTATGAGATTTTGTGTTAGGTGTTTTTAGAGATTGTGTTGAAAACATTTGCGTTGTTGAGTATCAATAAATAAAAATCTTTTTTGCGTAGGAATTCGTCACTACCTAATCATACATTCTTTACTTTCTAGAATAACATGTTTTCTTGGTAATTGTTGGTTTTTGGCTATAAGAAAATAATCATTTACTCCCCTTGTTTTAATAAAATCAAAACTAATATACCTTTCCTTACACCATCAATGATCATGCTCCTAAAAATCCATTCACTACACAAGTTGTTTTATTTCCATGCATCATTGAAGGAAATTATTCATACCCAGATCCCCATCGAAAAATGATACAAGAATAAAAACTCTATTGTCTTTATTAACTTGTGTCCAATACACTAAATATATGTAATAGTCTTGTGACAACTCTTGCGAGTAGGTATTACATTCATTGTCATTTTAGCTCAGATTGACCCATCATTTTCAATATTATATGGAAATAAGTGAAAATCGTCTCCCGTTTATTCAAGTTACCCCATGGGTTCTCTCACCCTGGTTTAGACAAGACCAAAAGTAGAAGGATTAGGCCATCCCCTTTGTATGTGACTCTCAATCATCCCAAATATTGGTTCTAAAAGAGGACGTTATACAACTCCTCGCTTATAAATGACATAAAACTCACATTGACATCTCCTTAAGCCATCCTACCCTTTACAAGTGTTGCTAGGCCCGAGCAGGTGTAAAATTGAGATCTAACACATTCTAGAACTTGGTACGACCAAAACCATCATAACATGCAAAATATTCAACATTCAACCATGATATTTTTCCCACAGTACTAGGCCTCCTCTGCTAACATCTTTAATGCTCACTAAGTCATAAATATGTTTGCATCTTCTTAATCACCATGACTTGTATGACTAGGCCTTGAGGTTTTTCCTACATTAGGTCATAACCAAGTGTTATAACACAATGACCATGTATGAAAAAACTAAAAATTAACTCTACCTATTTATCATAGTATTACATACCTTCTCTAGTGTCTCCGGGTCTCACACACTTCGCACATGACTATGAGGCACTAATAGGCCACCGCACACTAGAACTAGATCTAGTCCCTGGCTAAGACCAAGTATATAAACACCATAAATATTATTCTAATCTCTCAAAAATAATCTAACACACTTGAAACAAAATGTCTCACATATTTGCATGCCCTCATGGGCTCACATAGCTCTGCAACTCACTCCCATGCACCATTTGGCCTCCAAACACCTATAATATGTCTAGATGAGAACCTCTAACCCATAATCAAACCTATACCTACCCTCTTAGACTCTAATGAATCTCTCAACACACTACAATCATTCTCTCAATGAATCTATCATTCTTCTCAAGCCACCATGTAACTCAAACAATTATTCTCTATCACCTATGGTAATTAGGTCTCCTGATTAGGCCTACTAAGCCAAGCCACACCTTTTATTTCCATGTAATCACCATAACACAATTATTATAGTACTCCTGGACCTCATACACCTTTATCATTAATTTTTATATACCTTTTACATCAATAACAACACTAACTCACTCATGCTTTAAAAGATTTTACCTATGGCCCCTATGCAACCTTAAAACTATAGTGTTTTATAGGGATACATAAAATCCTTTCCATATCATCAAATATAAGGTCTTATTGATGATTTGAGTGGTTCTATTATGTAAATATATAGTCTTTTGTGTGGCCCATTCAATAGGTGGCATTTTTCTATGATGTAATGTTATCGTTTTCATAATAACTTCTTAGTACATATCCTTCATCCATCACCTTCAGAATAAATTCAATCTTAGAGCTAATGACTTGGGTGAGGGTCATCTTGGAGAAATTCCTAAGTTTTATTTCCTCCACATCCTTGTAGTCCATCCAAATTACTCATAATGAGTCTCGTAATCATATATGTTTACAAGGGCTCCCGCACTATCCATTTGATGTCGAATTGGCCCTAGCACTGGAATTTGTTCATGATAGCCCTATTAAAAATTTCATATTAAATCATTGAATTAACCACTATAGGGAATGTATATCTCTAAATTTTGATTGGGAACTTGACATTGGTTTTGTGATTTCTTTTAATAATTTTGTGGAGATCCATAAGTTTCCTTGACAAAACCATCAATTCCCATTTGTCATCTAGGTATCTAGGAAACATATATGGTGTGCCTTGGAAGAAACTCACTCCAATATAATTAAATAATTTAAATTAGATTAAGTAACATCTGTATTTAGTAATCACTTCCCTTTCCCTAGATGACATCCTATAGTATTCCCATTCAAGTTTGAATGAATAAAGGATAGGAGTAAATAAGACATCATGTACCAACATGAAATTATATGGTTTATTCTCCAAGTTGAGATACGGTTCTACATCATACACCTTGTACTAACAAAATGATTTGATATTCAAAATATGAGGAATGACATATGGCATGTAACATTATACACTATATATGAAGTCATGAAGAATTCACATTTGGTTCTAAATCTCTGCTTGAATCTACACCACCATTTTGATGAGATGAATAGAATCACCTATTAACCCCTCTAGTTTATAGGTTTATTTCCATTTCAAATTATTTGGATGTGCGTAAACATCCAATCATGGTTATGATATACACAATCATTTCCCACCACCCTATTAAATAGGGTGATGATGTCCCCAATCTCTTTAATAAAATAATCTCTACTCAATATCTTGGGGATCCTGCAGTAAAGACTCTTGGATTCTCAAGACAATTTTTATTCAATACCTTGAATACTTTACATGATTGGAATTCCAAAATATGTCTACTTTTCTAATGAGATATCCATTATCTCATCATAATATGAGAGTCAAAATAATTCATAAAAGCATATAGAGTTATTGATATAACCAAAACACTCGCTCCCATCTCTAGCTTCTATATTTCTTGGGTCATAATTCTTTGTAAAATCCCATATTAATTATGTATATTGAATTGATGGGGGAAATTCAACCATTAGGGAAATAGTACTATTGAAAATTTTCTTCATGATTTCCTTCTTATCAACCACATGTAATCTCTGAAGGAAATAATCTAAGTGTTCATTTCTAGGTCTCGTATCTATTACCTTCTCCAATGTGAAAGTGAGGTGGAAAGAGATCAAGAAACTAGTCAACTGGATCTTCATTGTTATAGAGAAGAAGGTTGAATTATTTAACTCGGGGAAAACCAAGGATGTACAAGAACTTTATCTTAATGCATGTCAAGATATCATAATATCATAAAACACACAGAGGGTATGTTTAAGAAATTACCAACACATAAGGGTAGTTGTAGTATATTTCTAAACCAACAAGAGCCATTAAACATCGTCAAATATTCAAACTCAATATTATAAATTAGGACTCTTTATTTTTATTGGGATCGAAAATTCTTAGTAATATAAAACATTGAATTAAAAGTGTGGTAATTTGTTGAACCTTTGTCATTATGGTATGTGTTTTCATTGATGTCAAAGCTATAGAAGTTATAAGAAGTGGCATTAATGGAAAAAGGGTTAATTGGTAAAGTAAGAAAGTAATGAAATTGAATTGGGAATTTATTGGTAGTGTTAGCTCATAGAGAAAAAAATTAGAGTCGAAAGTATCGCAGAAAGCATTCGGAGAAGATTGAAGGTTGAACCAACTGATTTCATGGATATAATAGCCTCAGAAACTTATAGCTTCATCCTCAAGTAGATAAGGCTTTAGGATGATCAATGAAAATTTCTAAGGGACTTTGTTAGCTTTTAGAAAAGTTGTGTAGATGAGGAGATAGTTGTCAAAGTATTGAATAAATCTACCAAAGTCTAAAGATAACCGCTAAATCCTATATTTAGTTGCAAAGGTCTAGAATATGCAAAGGAGAGGGTTGAAAGAAGCACCAAAGCCACATGAATCCAGAGAAGCCACGAGTGAAAATAATGAAGCTATAGGAGAGAAAGGTGAAGGCTGCAGGATTAAGGGAGGTCTAGAGAAAATCAGCAAGCAAGAGAAAAGTTTTAAAGCACTATAGATAGTTGTTAAAAAAGTCACAAGAAAAAGGACAAGCCATGAAAAAAGGAAGAAAGAGGAATGATGTCACCAAAGTATAAGGAGCCAAAGTACAAGTTGCTAAGTGTGAATGATAAGGCCACAAACATAAAGGAAGAGTTGCACAAGTAAGGATGATATGAAAGTAGAGTCGCGGAGGTTAGAATAGTCTGAACGTAAAGTCGAGAAAGCTAGAAAGTTATAAGGAGAAGCCGCGGAGTAAGGAAGTTTGAAAGGAAGCCACACATAGAAGGAAAGCTGCGAAGAATCAGAAAATATGCCAAGGAAACTAAGGATTGGAGAAAGTTACAGAAGACTATAAAGGTCACAAGTGAAAGGATGGAGTCACGGATGTGAAACAATGTTGCAAGAAGGAAGCACAAATAAGAAGAAAGAGCCACGTACAAAGAACAATCTATGGAAAGGCTAAGACCAAGGAGTATAAACGTGAGACATTGAAGAATCCACAAGAAGCATATGAGAACTATGGATAACTAAAAAGATACAAAGAAAGGTGAAAAGCCACGAGAAAAAAATAATATTTCCACGATACAAAGGAAAAGGTAGAAAAATCCAAGGGAAGTTGTGGATCATGCAAATATAAATTGGAGATGGATCAAGGACAATCAGATAGAGTTTAAAATGGAATAAGTAAGAGTCAGTATCCAAAATCAATGATGATTTAATTGATAGAAGATTACGGTTGCGTGTACAACTGGAACTCCATAAAGAGTGATGAAGTCCACTGTTCCAGCTACTAGAATTTAATGTGTGTTGACTTTAGATTAATTTTGTTACACTACACATGAATATTCCCGATTCCAAGATACAAATAAATTATTGGACAAGAAAGAATCTCATTTATTCTTGATCATAAGGAAATCCTAAAAATACAAGAAATCTATTTTTAGGAGTCAGCTCATAAATAATTTCGGTAGATGCATAAAAGTAAGTGTAATCAAGATGAATATAGGAGGATAAATATATGGAGTTAGCGACATACATTTAATATTCCATATTTTCAAGTGATAGAGTAGAAGAGATTACACGACACGTAAGATGAAGTGGCAGATTGGGTTGATTATTTATATAGAGAAATTTATATGCATTTGGTGTGTTTCTTGAGTGAATAATGATGCACCGTAATCTGAATGAGAAACATGAGGGAAGAGACTCAAGAGAAAAATGATGCACTCAATCTAAAGGAGCTAAAGAGGAAGAGAGAGGCCTAAGGACTAATGAAGGTATGAATGTAGATTATGAGAATTCATCATATGCATTACAAATTGATGGAATTAGAAAGAACCCTCTCATGAACTCAAGAGATGATGAATTGAATATCTCGAAGAGTAGAGATAAGAGAGTAAGTACATTTGATCCAAGGAGATTTTCAAATAAATAAAATGAATCGAACCACTTTGTTGAACATCCAATGCTAATGAATATGAGATGAGTAGAGAGTTGTGCAAGGAAAGAAGAGGTAGCTACATGATGTGGATATGCTAAAGAGAAGAGCAAGGAGAAGCTAAGGACAAAGTCATTATAGAGAGAAATAAAGGAGATGCGGTAGAATAATAGAGATCTAGTGCATAGAGGAAGAGAAGAGTTGTGTGTAGAAGGAGACAACATTATCGATGAAGAACTGATGTGTAGAGAAAAGTAGAAATTCTGATAAGTCGAATGAGAAGAGAGACCAGAAAGAGGTAAAGAAAACATTACATATCTAACTTGTGAAGAGTGATTGTAAATGAATGAAAAAACAAGGTGATCATAATCTGTTGTATATGCAACATGGAAACTAGATGATCAAAATTTGTGTAAACAACAAGTCTAAGTTGTAGCTTAGCATTTCTAGGGGGTGTATCCTCCTTGTGGGTCGGTACCTGTAGAAGATCAGTTTTAGCTGATCAAATTAGGGGTTAGTGCTCCTTTTAGGTTTAGTGCCTCACTACAAAACCCTCTTGTGATGTATTATAATCACTTGAGTTCTTTTTTGTGTGAAATATTAGCAAAGGTGTAATGGGTTGGATATCCTTATGAGGTCAAAGCCTCACTAAAATAATCTTATAAGATGTGCAATATTCTTACAATTCCTTTCTTTGAGTAATATAAGCAACGGTTTCAGTGGGTTTTCTTAATGAAAGGGTTTCCCACATTATATCTAGTCTCCTCATGCGAATGTTTGAGTATGCTTCTTATTTCTATAATCTCATGGTTAATATTGCATGCTTGTGACAATCAATAATAGTTACCACTAACAATGATTCAAAAAATAATAAATTGATTGTAAATTTTATCAACATTGATTCACCCCCCCCCTCTTAGTGCCTTAAATCTCTAACAATTGGTATCGATTGGTGGTTCTCCCGTAAATATTAACATTAGAATTGATCCTAGAGAAAGATAAGCATAGAAAAATCTACTTACATAAAGTATCAGGATGAATCTCACAAAGAAAGGTTGATGATGGAAATGGAAAGTTACAACAGCTCTAGATGTGATTCGATGATGAAGAAGTAGAGTTCAATCTAGAAGCTAAGATCGAATGTTCTCTAGAAGAATTAGATAAATCAAGGAAGAAAAAAAGAAACTAAAATCCTACATCAGTGCCTATGAGAAGCACATCACTCTCCTCTAGAATAAGTTGAGAAAGTAATAACAAGGGAATTCCCATGGATGCATAGAAGCAGATAAATTAATGGACTCTCTCAAACTCAAGGAAGAAGAGATTAAAAAGTTGAAAATCATGGTGAGGGATCAAGAAGATAAAATTAGACATCACGAAGTGGTGGCTATCCAAATTGAGTAAGAACATAAATAAAAGGTAAAGGAACTTGAGGAATAAGTGAATGATGATATGAATACTCTTAGAGTGGAACTCAAACAAGAAACACAAAGGAGTTGGAATCCAATTCAAGACAAGTATGTTGTAAAAGATGCTCATATAATAAGGACGATGAAAATTCTATCTCTAACATGTAATCAAACAAGAAGAAAACCAACGTGACTAGCACTAGACCATCTAAGTCAATTAGACAACCCAACACATCCTGTAATGTGTTATACATGTTATGAATTTGGGAATTATTCAAAGCACTTTGCTATCAAAATAAACAACCTAAACACAACAAGTAGGCTTCATACCGTCGGTGGCAAGAAAAGAAGGCTTCTACCATGAAAATGATTCCTAAGAATCATACAAAAATTGCCAAGACTCAAACAAATCCTGAAGAAAAGAAGATGAGATGGGTATACATGATCAAGGAAGCAAAACCAGAAATCAAAGAAGAAAATAAGGAAAATAAATTATCATGGTAAGATGAGGTAGAAAATAAAAAATCCAGCACAAACCAGAAAGTAACAAATGATGACAAAGGAAAGAAGAAGGAAGATAAACTGAGTGCAAGTAATGAATAATTTCTTCCTCAAGTGGTGATAGAGGAAATGTAGTATATGTGTCTCACTGACATACAAGTTGAAAAAGAGAGGTCAAGTGACATGATAGTCATGCCAAGAAGAATGACGAAAGAACAAGAACCATAAAAGATAAAAGCCGAGTCATCATGTCACTATGATGACTATCTATTGTTTTGATAGAACTCGAGAAGAAATAATATACCTTCTCTAAGTTTATATAAGGTATGCAAAATCTAGAGAAAGCATGGGACAAAGTCCATCATGATGAGATTGGACAAGAATGCAAAAATATGTTGGTTTGTGGCAAAATTTGTTGTTTAATTGAGTGAGACGTCAAGGTAGGTCATATATGATCTATTCCATGTTATACAATAATGTATCTATTGAATTCCTTGTTACCTATTCATGTATGTGTCTCCCTAACGTTGTCATTGGTAGAAGTCAAGTGAGAAGTGGTTTCATGAGAGAAATCTTGAATCAATGAGCAAGATGGTTGCATGGTAAAAATTAAATCAAAATAGGTTTGATATTCTTTGCATATGTATGGATACGAGTGTTTATGTCATAAGTTAAGTCATCAATTGGTTGGTTGTTATTAGCAGCATATATCTATGGTGGAAAATGAGTCATGCATAAAATCCTCATGCTTTGAGTGTTGAAAGAAGATCCTATTCAAGTTTTACAATCTTTCTTTAGTGTGTTTTGATCACATGTGAATATTGATGACTAAAAATACCAATCATAAGTGTCTTATGTCAAATTCTACTATCATGATCCCTAAAATGCAAGATGTGTGAAGTACATGTGCATGTTCATTATATAATTCCATATTCCAATAAATTTTCTATCACATAGACTACTAATATGAGTAAAGTGATACAAGACTTTCATAGTCCGCAAGTGTGAGGAAAGGTGATAAGATTTATATGAGTAACTAGTAATGAGCTTTACATACTATACACTATAAGTATGGAAGATGGTGTCTTTATTATTGAATGCCAAATGGACAGATTAAGCTCTCAAAGATGTTGTTGAAAAGTATTAGGTGATTGGATGCTAAAGATATCTTCCAATGATTACCCTTACACAAAAAATCGTATAACAAAGAGGTATCTCATAATAATTGGTATCTCCAAACTATGCACACTGCATGCTCATGAATTTGGTTTTGAGAAGACTCGGGTTGTGTTAATGACTATCCATGGATGAGATTAGAGAAAGCAGATAGGCTATAAGACTGAGAAGATTAATACAATCCACAAGTGGAAACAAGAGAGATGTTAATGCATAAGTGTTAAGAAGCTGGAGAAAAAGAAATTATAAGAGGTCATTCATACCATAAGAAAGTTTCTAAGACAAAAATCTACACATTGAAGATGAAATGCAATCTCAAGAAGAGTAAATTGACAACAAGAGACGATGTCGAGTTCAAGAAAAATGGATTGAAGCACAACATGTATCAGAGAGAGTGTTTTAACAACAAAAAATGCAACATTATCCAAGGGGGAGCTACCAAAGATGAGGATCAGGTTTTACTACTAATCAAGGTAGAAGAAGATGGAACATAGTTCTAGGGGAGATTTATCATGAAATATAATCTCTAAAACAACACAAAATAGTATTTAGGTGAGGGGGATCTAGTTTAATAGCACATTACTACAATTGGTATCATCAACTCAGGAGGAGAATTACGACGGACATACCAAATCAATTATATCAAAATAAGCATGATTCAAGGAGGAGCCTCTTAAGGTAAGAACATGATGAATCTAGCTTACCAATATATTCAACCTTACATGGCATAGTTGGTCCTTTGTCATTGTTGTCAAAGGGGGAGAGAAACTAAAGTTAGAAACCAACTAATCATATGTCAAAGGGGTAGAAACAACCGTGATTGCCAATGTTTTTACATCAAAAGTTACGGTTTTTGGGTTTGTTTCCATTAATGAAAAAGGGGATATTCTTGAACCTTTGTCATTATGGTATGTGTTGTCACTGATGTATAAAAGGGATAATTGATAAAGTGACCAAGTAATGAAAGTGAATTGGGAATTGATTAGTAGTGTCAACTCATGAGAGAAAACATCGAGTCGAAATATGCTCAAGAAAGCATGAAAATAAGATTGAAGGTTGAACCAAGTGATTTCATATGTATAATAGGATCGGAAAGTGATAATTATATGATCAAGTAGATAAGGCTTCAAGATGATCAAGGAAAATTTCTAAGGGAATTTTTCATCTTTTAGGCAAGCCGTGAAGATGAGGAGATAGCACGCTGAAGTATTGAAGAAAGTTGTTGAAGGCTAAAGACAACCACCAAAGCCTAGAGATAGATGAAAAGGCATAGGCGAGGTGAAGGAGAAGGGTTAAAAGAAGTAGCAAAGCCACGTCAATCCGGAGAATCCACAAGTGAAACAAACAAATCTGTAGGAGAGAAACGTGGATCCACAAGATTAAGGGAGGTCTATAGAAAATCGCAAGTAAAGAGAAAAAGTTGCAAAGCACTTGAGATACTTGCATGTAAAGTCGTAAGCAAACGGAAAAGTTGTAAGAAAAAGGAGAATCCATGAAGAAAATGAAGCAAGAGGAAATATGTCACTAACGTAGAAGGAAACAAAGAAAAGGATGCCAAGTGTGAATGATAAGGCCGCAAATATAAACGAAGAGCCCCACAAGTAAGGATGATATGAAAGCGAGATCCATGGAGGTAATAAGAGTTTGAACGTAAAGAATGTAAAGCCAAAAATGCTAGAGAGTTCTAAGGAGAATCAGAGAGTAAGGAAGTCGAAAGGAAGCCACACATTGAAGGAATCTTTGTAAAGAAACGAAAGGAAACTAAGGAATGGAGAAAGTTACGGAAGACTATAAAGGTCACAAGTAAAAGGATGGAGTCGCAAATGTGAAACAAAGTTTTAAGAAGGAATCATAGATAAGAAGAAAGATACATGTCTAAGGAACAAGCCATGGAAAGGAGAAGGACAAGGAGTATATCCATGAGACATGGAAGAAACTACAAGAATCATATGAGAACCTGCGGCTAACTAAAAGATTATGAGAAAGGTGAAAATCCACAGAACAAAGAATATTTCTATAATACAAAGGAAAAGGTCACAAAATCCAAGGGAAGCCATGGATTGAGAAAATATGAACTAGAGATGGATCAAGGAAAATCAGATAGAGTTTAAAATGGAAGAAGTAAGATTCAATATCTAAAATCAATGATGATTTGATTGATCAAGATTGTGGCTACATGTACAACTGGAACTCCATAAAGAGAAATGAGTTTAGTTGTTCTAACTACCAGAATTTAATGTTTGTTGACTTCAAAGTAATTCAGTTACACTCTCCATGAATATTCCTAATTCCAAGGCATAAATTAAATATTGGAGAAGAAAGGAGCTCATTTATTCTTGATCATGAGGAAATCCTAAAAATATAAGAAATCTATTTTTAGGATTCGGCTCATAAATAATTTCGATAGATGCATAGAAGAAGGTGTAATCAAGCTGAATATAGAAGGAGAAAAATATGGAGTTAGTAGCATGCATTTAATAGTCTATATTTTCAGGTAGGAGAACTAGAGAGATTGCACGACATGCAAGATGAAGTGGTGGATTGGATCAATTGTATATATAGAGAAATTTTGATGCATTTGGTTTTTTCCCAGTGAAGAATGATGCACTAGAATCAAGGATAAACAAGAGGAAAGATACTCAAGAGAAAAATGATGCACTCAAATTGAAGTAGCTAAAGAGGAAAAGAGAGCCCTAAGGAGTAATGCAAGTATGAGTGTAGAATCGAGAATTGATCATATACAAGATGCATTGATAGAATCGGTAAGAGTACTCTCATGAGTTGAAGAGATGAAGAAAAGAGGATCTAAAGAGTAGAGAGTAGGGAGTAAGTTCAATCGGGCCAAGGATCTTTTCAAAGAAATAAAGCGACTCGAACCATTGTTGAACATCTAATGCTAATGAAGATGAGATGAGAAAAGAGTTGTGAAAGGAAAGAAGAGGTAGCTGTATGATGCAGATATGTTGAAGAGAAGAGAAAGGAGAAGATAAATACAAATTCAAAGTCAAGAGAGTAAGAAAGGAGATGTAGAAGAATAATAGAGATCCAATGTAGAGAGGAAGACTAGAGCTATGTGCGAGAAGGAGACAACATTATCAGATGAAGAACTGATGTGCAGAGAAAATAAAAAAGTATGATAAGTTGAATGAGAAGAGAGACCAGAAAGAGGTAAAGAAAACATTACATATCTAACTTTTAAGAGTGATTGTAAAAGAATAAAAAAGCAAGTTGATCATAATCTATTGTATGTGTAAAATGGAAACTATTTGATCAAAAATTTGTAAATAACAAGTCTAAGTTTTAGCTTAGCATTTCTAGGGGATTACAACCTCCTTGTAGGTTGGTGCCTATAGAAGATCAGTTTTAGCTGATTAAATTATGGGTTGGTGCTCCTTGTGGGGTTGGTGTCTCACTAAAAAATATCGTGTGATGTGTTATATTCACTTGAGTTCTTTGTTTTGTGTAATATCAACAAATGTGTAAGGGGTTGGATTTCTTTGTGGGGTTAGAGCCTCACTAAACAAATCTTGTAAGATGTGTAATATCCTTACAAGTCTTTGCTTTGAGTAATATAAGAAACGGTTTCAGTGGGTTTTTTTTTTAAATGGTTTCCCACATTATATTTGTTCTCCTCATGTGAATGTGTGAGTATGCTTCTTATTTCTATAATCTCATGGTTAATATTGCATGCTTGTGACAATCAATAATAGTTAACAGCAATAGATACAAAAATAAAGAAATTGATTGTAAATTTTATCGGCATTGACTTATCCCCCTCTCGTGCCTTAAATCTCTAACATACTTGACTGAGATTAAAACATATAGTTCCCCTCACATGCTATTATTAATGGTGGCCATATCCTCTCAACCTCTTCATGTTTTTGACCATTGATTTCATAATTTTTGTTTTAATATGGCCCTTAGATGTGGATATATGGGCCACCTTAGAATTACTTAAGAGATGTGTTAATCATTCATTTTCTTGTTCCCCTTAAATGGTTTGACATATTGTTTTTCTTTTATGATCAATGCGGTGTTGACATGTGTCCTTTTCTTCCGGTCGATTGGGATAGGAAAGTAGTTAGTAGTAGTGCAAAAATGTAAAATTACTAGTTGGAGGGATGCAAAGTTTCCCTAATTGCATGATGACGTCATATATCCTCATGTGTTATTCTCACCAAGCCTCAAAGATGGAAGTGTAACTTGTAGTCTTTCAAAAACTACAAAGTTTTAAACTACAAAAATGTAAAGTTACTCTCTACCTTGTATCATTCAAGATTCTTAGAATATTCCTTTTGTCAAGGCCGAGGGAATAACTTACAATTTTGAAATCCGCATGAACTTTGACTTCATAGATAATTCATCAAATGGAGGAATTTTCCTAAAATAATTCATTTTCAGGGCTTGGAAGTGTAATCACAATTTACAACTATGTAAAAAATTACCAAAATTCTTATAAGGCCTGTGTGCCGCTAGATCCTTTGAATATTCCTCTTATCGTCACGAGGGTAGAAATACAGTTTGTAAACTTACACAAATGTGAACTTTCAAAAATAAAAATAACAAGTTCTAAAATATAGCGGCCCATATCTTCAGAGGTTTGAGTATACAATTAAATCACCAATAATGTATCATATGTCATTAAATCTACAAATGATAAAAAATGATTAAAAAGAAAAGAATGTTAATTTGTTAGAGAAAATCATAAACATTTTGATTAGAGTGAAACATGTTTTCAATAGTTAGAGCTCAGGAAGGTATGGAGTAATCATGTTAAACTATATAGATGATCAAAATGACTAGGCCACATCATAATTCTTGTGGAGGAATAGGAATTATGCCATGAATTTCAAAAGATCAAATCATGCACCAACACTACTTTTCTTTATTATACATAAATAAGAACTTCAAAAATATAAAACCATTTATATATTTACAAGAATACAAAATTAGGACCTATATACTTCACTTGAATTCTTGTATTTACAAGATTAATATTTTCTTGAGTTTCCCATGTTTATAACTTTATGAATTTTGTTTGAATTGTCTGCATACTTATGACATTAGATTTCACTAATTATATACTTGTCTTATCCTATATGCATTTACAATACTCATTTTATCAGCTCTATGGTTTCTATCTATAGTTATGATTATCTATTTTGTGTGCCATGGTTGCTAACATTCACAAACACTTTCCTTTTAATAGGTATAGGTTAATAATGATGGCCACCTCTCCAAAATTCTATAGTACTCTAAAGCTTCTAAGATATTTACTACATGCAAACAAAAATTTTCTTTTGGGCCAAGTTCTCAACATTTTATTTACACATGTCTTAAAAGAGAGGGAATTCATTTGGGTATATTATACATTTTTAGTAGAAACAAACATAATTACAGGATATGATATAGGTAAAAACATGGTACATGTATTTAGAAATATAAAAAAACATAAATTCAAAAAAAAAAAAACATGTTTATAACCATATAGATTGTTCCATGTTGTATGGTACATTTCTTAGCTTCCCATATGTGTGTACTCAAGGAGATGAAAAATAAAATTCCTTAGAAAATTTATATTTTTAGCTAAAATTTCATATTTTTGGAATATCTTATCATTTAGTCCACTTAGTTTAGACTAGTATAGGGGTATGAATTACTTCACTCATTTTTTATCCATAGCATTTAGTTTCTATGAAAATTTTAGGAATTATGGGAGAATGAGTCTCCTTCCTCTATCGGCATTTCAATACATAACAATTTCTATTCAATTACAACATACATGAGAAGGGCATGGAGTCACCTATTCTATTTTCTATCATGTGTCCTTATTTATATAATTACACCTATATCCAGCTGCACTAGTGTGGTTTATGGGGTTATGGAAGGTATTGAAATGACTAAGTTATTCATATGAAAAATTTCCTTTCCTCTTGCACTCAAAGTGGAAGATATCAAATTTAATGAATAACTTTGATCCCCGGTATTCTTCCTTAATGGGGTTTTCCATACTTCATTATTCTTCTTATCTCCTTAGAATTATTTTTGGGTTGAATACATATAATACTATATATTCTCTTCAACGACATAATTGGGGACTAATCACTCCCATTCCATTGAAAAATTTCAACAACTTCAACAAATAAGATCTTTACGAATAGGTAAAGTGTGAGATTTTCTCCGTTTGCAAACAAACATGTGTATTCCTTCATTTTTACATATCCTTCATGTAATTTTTAAGAAAATGTAAATATTTCATGTTACACTTTACATATTTGGTTAAATTTCAATTCTTTATTATGGGAATTGGCTACATTTCTGGTTACATGTTTCATTGTAGATCATGCTAACACCAAACACAATGGGATTTTATAAACCAAACATTTATGAGAAGATAAAGTATGTCTTCATGCTCATGTATCTTTTACTTTAAGAATGTAATATCATTTCAAACGTAAATGGAGGTAAATGTAGAAACTCAAATTTATCAATTCACTCTTTGACATTACTAGTTTTAATAATGCATTCTTACTAAAATAAATACAACCTTCCCATTCCTTCTTAGTACAATATAGAGGTCTCTTGTTTATATTTTTTATCCTTTCATAATGAAAAGATGTAATTTTTGACAACAAAATCCATAAAATCCATAGAAAAACATTAAATAATAACTTCCAAACTTTATATAGATTTTTTCATTCTCTAATAAAAGGTCGTAGAGATAGGTCGTGATAGTATATCTAGTTTGAAAAAAATATACGGTATTTGAATGACATTTTCTTCAAATTTGTTTTCAAATTCATATCCTTTGTTAGGTCTTCTAATATATTTGGTTTGACCATTATTTCATGAATCATCAATGAAACTCTATATGAGTAAGAAAACACTACGTCATTTTATAGCTTGGAATGCATATGGAACTATATTGATACACCTATTTCTAGAACTTGAAAAATTTACCCTTGGATCTCTAAATATCTAAATAGCACATCTAAAATCATTATGGAAACAATCTCTCTAGGTTCTAATATTCTTCCTAGGTTAAGAAAAAATATCTCTCATCTACAAGCACTCAAATATCCCTTCCCAAGTATCTTAGCAAGAGAAAACTCAATTCAAGTATGGTCAAATATGGTTGTCATAAATAGTTGCATTCATTCATATATCACATGCTAGGTAGAGAATGATATGTACTTTGATGCCTATCTGGAGTATTTCCAACATTTTTGGTACATAAGCGTGACTACAACCTAGCTAATGTTTGCTTTGCATGACTTTTCATCAATAAATAATGTTTTAGATCATGATCATAGTGTTTAAAGGGATTCACAACATGATCATAAATTATGTTTTGATCACAGAGAATATTTCCAAGAAATCAACAGGTTTCATAAGTTACAAGGCCTAAATCTAAGTAAATCTAAGACCATACGAGAAGAGTTAAGACCATATTTTATGAACATGACAAATTTGTATTGTCCTATACTAGGTTAATTTCTAATCATAGTCTCTAGAATGAAGTTTTATCTATTTTATATCTCTTCAATCCTACACTACATCCTCTCATAACTTTCCCAAACCATCTATAATAAGTATACTCACTCCTTTGTATTTTCAATTTCATACCTTATATAGGATGTTTGTTACAGTATAAAAGTGTTAATATGATTGTGGTGATTAATTTTTGAAGTTATTTAATTAGAATAATCATATTTTGTTAAAAATTACATTTTTAATGTACTTGATTCACTAAAATAAATTAGGTTTCATGTTAAATATAATTAGGGTGATTACACCTCCAACCATAGAACACAAAGGACCTCACTTCACCTCCCTAATTGGCTTTTTGGCATACCATTTGATGAAGGAAGTCTTTATAGGAATTAAAACATCATGAGAGGAAATAATGAAAAATGTGTATAAGGAATACCCACACTATATGCAATTAAGTCACAAGAACATAGTGAACCTCGGTATCTAGAGATTTATGACTACACGTAGTTGTAAGAGAAATGTGAGTAGATAGTGTCAAACACATAATATTTTGGCCAAAGCATTTAAAATTCACTAAAATTTTAATATCCAAAGGTCTTCACAAGCTTAGGGGACTAAGTTCTTATTTCACACACAAAAATATCTATACATTACCAAGAAATCATAAGTAAATTGGGGTAGGAGGGTGACCTTGAAGAGGATAGTTAAAACCACTCAAACCTCACCTTCATGACACAATTTCTCACAAAACATGCACTCTCTTTTTCTTTTATGATGTAATAAATTACGAGTAGATAAAGTAAATATGAATTAAAAATTTGTATTCATCAACACAATTTCACTATTTTTGAATTACTATTTCATTCCCTTTTTATATTTAATGTGTTTTTCTATTTAACATACATAAAAAGGACGAAATATTGCAATAGGTGGATATTTTAATTTAATTAACTTCCAAAATTATTTTCACAAATCATAATAACAATTTTCAATGTGAAGAATGATCTCGAATCTATAAAAAAAAAAAAGGATAATTGTACTTAGGTAATTTTTATGGAATTAGGAGAATCTACATGATCTAAGTGCACGAATAGGTGTATTTTGGACTAAAACTATTTTTTATAGAATTTAGCACTGGTAAAAATTGTACAAGTATTCCTAAATCATTTGTATGATCTTGACCCTTTTAAATAGTATTATACCTACTTGGAATCTAGGTCTAGATATTCCTAAGTGATTTTTTTCCGTAAATGAGTATTTTTATGTTTTGGTATTCTTTTCTCACCTTGAATGGCTCTCTAAACTCGATAATACCCTAGAACCCTTGTAGTGAAATGATTTCCTACAAAAAAAAATAGGTGAGTTTTAGTCATCTCTATGCATCTCCAATTTCACTAGTACTCAAGAGGGATCAAACCACATGTCATTATCCTATCATGTAATATTTACGTGTGAAGGGTCACTTTGTTTGTTTGTAGAGAGAAGATAGAGACTATTAAACCTAGAATGAGACTTCATACCTACAAAAGGTTCTTCCATAATGGATGTGTATGAGTTATTTCATAGTCTTGGGAGCTTGGAGTTACTTTTTATTATTTATTTTACATGGGGATTTCCTAAAGTGCCATGTTAGCTAAATGAGGTATGATTTACTTTCTTATATATTCTTATGAAGGTTACAATTTCATGAAAAAAATGACCATGGGGTAATATTATTCCATATAAAGATAATGGAATCGAAATTTTTAGTGCATAATGTGTTGGTCCAAAACGTAGGGTAGGGTTCGGATATAGATATACATTTCACCAAAATTGACGGTTTTGGACTGGAGGAGAAAATGTAATTATGAATTTATGGGTCATATGATAGATGTTTCTAATTTTATTTTTGTTGTGAAACCTCATAAACTAATGCCATAGAGGTGTGTAAAGATAAGCAAGTAACCAAAGAGCTATTAGGGTGTGCTAAACAAGAGTGAGGAGAGTGTATTTGTACATGTAAGTGTGCAATGTCAACATCAATAGTGTCGAAGGATATATAACCAAATTGAGTTTTTATATTCCCACCTTTAATTATGAAATGAAAATTACATGCTTAAAGGAAAATTTACCTATGTGTGTAGAAAAAAAATGTATTTTCTCGCAATAACCCTTTTTAAAGTATCCCATTGTGTTGGTGTTAGCACATTCCAAAATGAAACCTTCTATATAGAATGTATTCATTTACCAATATATGAAACTAAAATTTAACTCAAAATGTAATGAAATTACTATAAAGAGATGTGCCACAAAAATTCTAAAATATATGCAAAACAAGGAAGGAATAAAGTTCTTTGTTTTGTAGAGAGATTATGCTCCGTTCTTTTGCTTTAAGATTTAATATTTTTCTAAACCATGATGAAGAATTAGGGGTGATTGTATGCGTACCCAAAATTGTAAGGTACTGTACTGCGGAACGGTGTAATAAATGCCCCAATGATGATACAGGTCTCTTCGCAAGGTGTTCGGGATCCAGAGAAGCTTTACGGATATGCGTTAACATCCCACATGCCCCGCTTAGCCCCCGCGTGCTTTGTTTTCCCTTTTTTTCCTCTTTTCTTGGCTTTTTGGTCTTCAGTGACGAAACCGCCGCCCTGAACAGGGCGGCGGTCCTATAACCGCCGCCCTGAGCAGGGCGGCGGTCCTTTACGCGTTTTCCAGAACGTTCTTTTGACGGAACGCACGCAAAGTTCAACGCTTCACCAGCTTTTCTTGCCGACTTGAGCATGCATTAATGTTTTTGGTCCCCTGGAATAGTGTTTTTCCTTTGTTTATTGTTTAGGAGTTCAGTTTGGTTTTGATCTTTGGGTGTTTGAATTCCTATAAATGCATGGTTTGTGCACATGCAAATGGCCCCTCATTCTTGTTTAAAAACTCATCACTTTCAGTAGTTCAGTCTTCTAGTTTGCTTAAGTTTGATAGTTTAAATCTTTTACATGCTTAGTTGCATTTACTCAGCTGTTGGTAAGCCACAGATCCAACTTGTGCAAACAGTATTATTGCTTTTGGAGTAGAATAGTTTAGGCAGCCATTAAAGTTGCAGGTTTTGCTCTTCATACAGATGAGTTTCAGGTTCTGGACGCATTTTGTTGCATGATTCGTAGTAGACCCCGCTAGGAATTGCATAGGCCAAGCTCTGTACTCTTGCGCTATCCCTCTCCTATCCACATTCTATTCTGTCTGCATTCTGAAGGCTGTCCATTGATCCAAATATCTATTCCTGTTGATGCAAGCATTACACGCTTTTCTGGATTCACGTGAGCACAAATAACGAGGAGATCATATTGAGGGGACAAGAACACACACACCGTTGGATTCGCCAACTTTATGCGAAATCCGTGTTCCATCTTTCAAAGTTTTAGTTAGAACTTATCAAATAAAGTAGTTAATCACTTTATTACAGTTATTTCCATTCTCGATATTGCCAGGGAAGTTGTGGGGATTGATAGTTTCTGAGAAACTATGATTCATTCCTCACTTCTAAGGTAGGATCGAGAATCTCGCAAATAGATTAGTTATTTCGTTGTTTAGAATAGATATACAAAATTACACAGACAAATAGCTACACTCGGCTATTTTGTTTGTTTTACGTTATTAGTTTAGTTGTCAATTCTAAATATTTTTAGATAGCTGCTTTCTTATAAATTGCCGAAAAATACAAAAAAGGAATTATATATCTTAGAAGTGTACTTAGATTTTACTTTATTATAGTTTGTTTAGTTACTACTTTTGCATGACAATTACGGGACCTAGGGAGCCTAGGGAATACATTTTCGAGCCAATTATGCCCTGACCCAATATCGTAGTGGCGATGAATCGACATTGACCAAAACCTTAGGATACAAGTCTTCCAAACAACAACGAGACTTCCAATGAGATCGAGTCACGGTTGAGAGGGTTAAACATAGAAGACGACCAAGCACACACATTTTGGTCAAATCAACCAAACTACAAAGTTATCCTAGAAAACATCCGCATGATCGTAGAAGGATTTGAAAGAGAACAAATATTCGGGTGTGATCCTTTAGTTCCACAAAAGATTACCGGAGACACCCTCGTAGATATAGATACCACTTAAGAATTCAAGTTCTTTAGAACACTGTGAGGTATTATGAGAAAATCACACAATTACTGATTCTAAACGTAGAGGCTGAGAAAGCTTACGACTACTGGATACTAGGGATTAGAACTTGATCTCACGTATGACCATAACAGGACCGCAACAACCAAGAGTCTACGGTTGTGATCCACAAATCCCACAGCCTAACGAATCCACAAGTCAGTTAGATATAGACACTGGCCTACGCACATTAGTATTTCAGTCTACTCCGATTCCACCTATCATCATTCAACAGTTGTCCCTACTAGACACAACAGCTAACAAAGCTAGAGAATTTTGGACTAGGCCAGAGAATCGTCCATAGAGTTGACTATATTCACCATATGACCCTATCAGGAGAAATACACGAAACCATCCCGGGTCATTTTCCACGCATCCCACAACCCATAGATCGAATCACGCCAGAGCTCGATATTGATTGGAGCCTTCGAGCAGTCATCCTCGCTGATCGATCTATCACACCAGTCCAAGTTAGAAGGGCCTTCTTTGCCTTAGATTCGCAAATACCATTAGTGCGTGTCGAAGACATTAGACTCCCCAACTAGTTTGTCTGCATATTCTACCCCCACCGGCTGTCTCGGCACGACCTCGGGAGGTCGGGTACGTGGAAGAGTCACTTGTTGATTCTCACGCTCGCCTGTTGCTTTTCCGACGTACAAAATTGGTGAACCCAACGTGAAACAAATGAAATTAGTGAAGCTGACGTAAAACTTCCTACCTTCTCGTTCGGAGTCATAAATATCACGTTTCCCTTCACAAATCACCTTCGCTCCTTCCCATTATTCTGCGGGTATTCATATACCCCCCGAATATGTCGGGATTCGATGCATATGGCAGACCCCTCCTGGGTCTTGAGGCATACTATGCCCAACAGAATAGGGAATCATCACCCTCACTCTCAATGTGGGGCGACAACTATTCAACTAATCAGTTGTCAACGCAAATGCCAAGGATTAGATATAGTTCGTCCTTCCAAGCAGAGGGGTTGGAGCAACAACTCGCTCAAACACAAACAGAGCCTTCAGGCTCAAACAATATGACATTGACTGGAGAATCTGCTTCATCTCCTCAGGTGCTACTTAGACCACATATTAGCAGACAATCAGATCCATACTCAGTTCTAGATGACGAGTACTCAATACGTTATCCTAGGAATGAACAACGCTCTCAAGGCATGTACCCACCTGTAGGAATTTTGCAAATACAGCCCGAGTTCTCTCCTCAAGAAAATACCTCTATGCCATCACGTATAGAAAATACTCTCAGAGAAACTTGGCAAGATAGCAATCAGTTCATGACAGGCTATCACATGCCTATACAACACCAGGATATACAACAAACGCCACCAAGGCACGATATCGTGACTTCACCAAACGAAGTCATTTCAACTCTAATAGAAAAGGTTAGAGGATTAGAACTTGCCCAAGCGAATCAAAATTCGAAATTCATACAAACAGGGAGTTCCAATCCTCCGCACCATCCTAGCCAAGTAGATCTCCTCACAGGAGTAGGCACGTTAGGTATGACTCCTCAGTATTCACAACAAGTACCAACTAGACCCACTATCGCTAGCACAGTTCCTCCTGGTCCGGTACAGAGCAATCCATTCCTGGATAGTACCCCTTCGTACTTAAACATGTATTCCAAATCGCCACAAGGGGATATGTACTCATCCCCCGGCATGTTTACTCAAATGCAGGGATTGCCTTATGCCCCTGCCAACGCGTACGTTACGCCATATCAACAACCCGTTCCGCCACCGCCTCCTCAACAGGCACCATCAATGGTTGAGACGTATGCAATAGGGACTTATTCAGAATATTTAAAGGAGCCCTTAGATTTCGCCATAAGAAGCGTTATGCTTCCAAGGCCTCTTCCCGATTTGCCCAAATACAAAGGAGAAGGAGATCCGAATGCGCATATCAAAGCTTACGCTACAGCCATTCGAGAATTACTCCCATGGGATGGGGTCGTTGCTAAAATATTCCCCAAAACGCTGGAAGGCATTGCCCTCGATTGGTAT
This sequence comes from Taxus wallichiana var. yunnanensis, assembly GCA_018340775.1. Lineage (NCBI taxonomy): Eukaryota > Viridiplantae > Streptophyta > Pinopsida > Cupressales > Taxaceae > Taxus > Taxus wallichiana. Next base: position 634,280,515 of record CM031237.1, on the reverse strand, counting down.
TACAGAATACCCGAGGCTTCCATACATTCATTCAAACAACTCGTGTCTGAGTTCATCAAAGCCTTCGACATGAACAAACTATTAAGGACAGGAATCAGGGAGTTCTTGCACATCAAGCAAGAACATAATGAGTCTGTCGCCCATTTCATCCAAAGGTGGCGCACAGTCCTTTATTCCTCGGCAAGCGCTCCAAACATGGATCAGATGGAGCTATGCGATTTATTCCTTCATTCTCTTAGCAAAGAAGTGAAGGAAGAAGTCCAGAAGTTCCCACTAAGGACTTATGACGAAGTACTTGAGAGCGCTCTACGAATAGACCAGGCAGCAATAGATAGTGGCCGTAAGACGTATGGAGCAAATGGGAGGTTAATCACCTCCACTCAAAATACTACAACTACCACAAATGTCAATCAAGGACCCAAAATCCTTAACAAAAATCGTGGGGTAACAACAGATGGGGTAACTGACCAGCCCAAGAGGGTAAATGTCGTTAATACTCCGTCACAAACAAACAACCAAAGAAACAACAATTTTACCCCGACGGTCAATACGGTGGATTTTAATAATCCACAACAACGGTGAAATCCCATGCAAGGGCCAAGCCAAAACTCATTTGGTTACCAAAACCAAAGTCAAAACCAAAAACAACAATTCCAAAACTTTGGTCCTAATAGGCAACAGTTTGATCGGAATTTTAGGCCACAATACACACCAAACCAACAAAACGGGAATTATAATCCCAATTCTTATTGTGGTTTCCATAAAATTCGGGGTCATGACACTAGAACGTGTCGTGACTACAACAAATTCATGCAACGCTTGCCAAATGAACAAAAACAATTTTTTATGGATATGTTCTTAGCAGATCCTACGTCACCAACGGCAAGTACCTTCGCAGGGGCAGTTTCCCCTCAGAATGCCCCTCTCAAGATCTTTAATGATCCACTCCCAAATCATGATAACGATGGGTTGAAACCAACTGGAACAAACAAAGGCGCAATAACAGGAAACAACGATCACGAGGCCTCAACTTCGCTAAATCCGTTAGTCGCGCCACAACTAGGAAGTCAACCGCGACCTAAGGTAGTTGGATTAGTGGAGTTAGACTCCGAATTACCCGTTGAAGCAATTACGAGGACACGAGAGTATTTCTCTCAACCAAGTCCAAGCCATCTGCCGGAAGCAGATAACATCCAGCAAACCGTAGCAAAACCTATGGGTGCTTACGATCTAATTAATGATCTAACAAAAACCTTCTCGCATATTTCATTCCTTGATTTACTAAAGAATTCCCCTGCTCACAGGGCTGCTCTTTTAGAGGCGTTAGGTTTGGGTCATTTAATTAGTATCACTCCACCACCAGAAGCACAAGTAAATCATATAGACTTTGATGTTTATCCTCCGGGACAGGCGGATAGGGATGTCGAATTCATATTCGAAATAAGTAAAATGCCTACGGATGCCGAGATCGCACGCCGAGGCGATCCAGCCCTACACTTGCAAGTACAGGTTTATAATAATTATGTAAAACGGGCAATGGTTGACGATGGAGCTGCGGTTAACATAGTCCCTTTCTCTTTTCTCCAAAAATTGGGATATGGTGAAACAAACTGTTCCACTACTCGAAATACCTTGAGAGGCTACGATAGCCTTAAAGCCACATCGATAGGAACTATAATACTACCGGTCACTTTGGGACCTAAAACAATCCTGACTGAGTTTTATATTATAGATCGGGAAACTAACTATAATATGATCCTCGGCCGGCCATGGATACATCGAATGAAGGCAATCCCTTCCACGCTATTTCAAGAAGTAAGATTCTGCATCTGGGAAAGGTATTTGTAGCCAAAGGTGATCCAAAGCCGTTTGACGTACACCTAGCTGATTTAAAGAAGAGACCAGGTGTACACTCAGAATTCAAACTTCCAACAAACCAACTTAATAAACCCACTGACTCAAAGTCAAAAGAAAAGTTGGTACCTACGACGGATCTTGAAACCATCAGCGTAGCCAAAACAACCCCAATTCCTGGCGGTAAAGCTAAAGAAACTGTATCATTAGGGACTACTACAAAAATCGTTGAATTAATAGAACAAGATTTACCAATGTTCTTACCATTTGATTCGGTAGGTATAGGATATTCCTTAGGGGTTGGCTCTCTTCCAGCAGAAGATCTTTGCATGGTCGAAGTAGAATGTGCAAATACAGTAGATACACCTACATCTATGCTCCCGGCTAAATATTGGACTCTCCATTTCGATGGAGCTAAATGCCGCTATGGAGCGGGGGCAGGTATAATTCTTACCTCACTCGAGGAAAAGGTCCTCCCATTCTCTTTCAAGTTGAACTTTGAATGCACAAACAACGGCGCTGAGTACGAAGCTCTCCTCCTTGGCCTTACCTTAGCCAAAAGAATTGGTATTGATAACATCAAAGTCTTAGGAGACTCGCAATTAGTAACAAACCAAGTTTCTGAAATATATGAAACTAAAGCCGAACATTTACAACTCTACAAAGACGCTGTGTTAGATTTAAGCAAAGCGTTTAATTTCATATCCATTGAAGCAATCCCACGAGAGAAAAATCTTCTCGCCGATTCAATAGCAACTTCGGCATCACGCTTCACTCCAAGCAATGAGCTAGAAGATACTCACTTCACAGTATCCATTCGTAACGAACCATTGATAAAAACAATGACAAATCCTCTTTCAAGCGGAAATGAATCTACCGTTCTAGACCATGTTGGAAATGATGCGGCTACTTTGGATTACTTAAATGCCTATGCAGCATTACATCGCTCCTGTCACACACTAGATTTATCTCTGATCCCGCATTCATCTTCCTACTTCGGAAATCCCGTAACGGATCTTCCCTCACAAAGGGAATCTAGCATATACGCAATAGAAAATGGGGATGATATAGATCTACCTCCAGCACCACCTGAGTTCGAAGAGGGTAACGCCTCTTTAATCGAAGAAACAATCGATGTCAACATTGGGACAGAAAATGAACCAAGGATATTGAAACTAGGTTCTTCATTAACCCCAGAAGAAGTAGAAATACATACTCAGGTTCTCAAAGAACATCAGAAGGCATTTGCATTTAATTACAAAGAGATGACAGGAGTCGCACCCCACATTGCGGTGCACAACCTCGTCACTAGATCAGATGCGAAGCCAATTAAGCAAAAATCAAGACCTATGAAGCCCAAGGTAGCCCTTATGGTAAAAGAGGAGGTAATAAAACTCCTTCAGGTAGGATTCATCAAGCCAGTTGACTACTCCCAATGGGTATCAAACATCGTTCCCGTTCTCAAGAAGAATGGAAAGATACGCATCTGCATAGATTTCTGGGACATTAACAAAGCATGTCCTAAGGATGACTTCCCATTGCCATCTATCGATGTCATTGTTGATGCAACAGCTGGGTTTGAGCTCTTGTCTCTCATGGATGGATTCTCGGGATACAATCAAATCAGAATATCCGAGCAAGATCAAGCTAAAACCACCTTTATAACTCCTTGGGGAACCTATTGCTACGCTGTTATGCCATTCGGTCTCAAGAACGCCGGTGCCACGTACCAGCGGGCTATGACTTATATATTTCATGATTTAATTCATAAAATCGTGGAATCCTACGTAGATGACTTGTTGGCTAAAGCCAAGAAGCGTTGTGACCATCCCGAAGTACTCCGTGTCATTCTTTCACGTTTAATAGAATACGGAGTTACGCTAAATCTGGAAAAATGCGTCTTTGGTGTAACAGGAGGAAAGCTCCTAGGTTACATCATATCGTCACGAGGGATCGACGTTGATCCAACCAAAATTCGGGCTGTCCTCGAAATGGTCCCACCTTCGAGTGAATCTGGAATCAGATCATTTCTCGGGAAGCTGGGTGCAATCCGGAGATTCATCCCGGACTTAAGCTTCGCTATTCATCCAATCAATAATTTACTCAAGAAAGACTATAGCATTGATTGGACTGAAGACTGCAACGAAGCTTTCAACGCAGTTAAACGCTTCTTACTGTCACCACCTACGCTAATGCCACCTAAGCTAGATCGCCCGTTAATTCTATACTCACGGGCTACCGATGTTTCGTTAGCTTGCATGCTAGCCCAAGAAGACGATGACAAGAGAGAGCGTGCAATTTATTTCATTAGCCGAACATTGCTCGACTACGAAACGCGCTATACACAAGCAGAACGAGAATGCCTTGCCATAGTTTTCGCAACCAAACGCCTAAGACACTACATGCTAAATCAAGAGACAAGGGTCATGGTAAAAACTGACCACTTACGAACCTTCCTCACACAAGGGTCCCTGTCTAAAAAGGCGGGACGCTTTATAACCTTAATGGGAGAGTTTGAATTAACTTTTGTAAACCAAAAGTCAGTTAAAGGGAAAATCATCGCAGATTGGTTAGCTGATAACCCGCTAGATGGAGGTGACTTAGTAGACTTAGACTTTCCAGACGAATGCATGTACTACGTCGAAACCCGACCTGCTATATCTGAGTGCCCTTGGTACGCTGATATCATTAGTTATATCATGGACCATAGATACCTAGAAGGAGCTACACCTCAACAAAGAAGGCGGTTACGCATTATCGTAGCTAAATACGTCATTATAGAGCAAGTGCTCTATCGGAAAGCATTCGATGGAATGCTCTTAAGGTGTGTTGACACAGAAGAGTCCAAGAAGATTCTCCATGAATCTCACAGCGGTATATGTGGAGGCCACTTCGGCGGCCACGCCACCACTCGAAAAATACATCGAATGGGCTATTTCTGGCCCACTCTAGAACATGACGCAATAGAGTTTGTACGCAGGTGTCATAAATGTCAGGAGTTCTCTCATGAGATCCACATGCCGGCACAAGCTTTGCAACCGATCGCTACTCCGTGGCCCTTTTCTACATGGGGCCTGGACTTGATAGGGAAGTTCTCTCCCTCGTCCACAGACGGCCACAATTTTATAATCATGGCCACTGAATATTTCACTAAATGGGTAGAGGCCATGCCTCTTACAACTGTACCTGGTTCTGTAATCGCTAAGTTCATTTTGAACCAAATCATTTGCAGGTACGGTATCCCGCAAATTATTATCTCAGATAATGGAACTTCTTTCAAGAATGAAGAAGTTCGTGAGCTATGCAACAAATTTAAAATCAGCCATCATACGGCTTCCTTGTACTATCCCCAAGCCAATGGGCAGGCTGAAGCAACGAACAAAACACTGAAAGCCATTCTCCTTAAAACAGTGAAAGAAAACAAGCGGGATTGGCATTTGAAGTTATATCCGGCCTTGTGGGCCCATCGAACCTCAATAAGAACTCCGACAGGAGCAACTC